>JADLZK010002606.1:0-235695 GCA_015847255.1 Hyparrhenia diplandra
TAACCACAATTAAACAAGACGCCACCAAACAAGCTAAAATAAGCCAACAAGGAAAAAAAATTTGGCAAAGATCTCCCCAAGCATTTGGGTTCAAGCGGAAGCAACCACACATGAGGACATACATGATTTCAAACTATCAAGTTATAACAACTTAAAAAGGGCATATAACCATCATCGGATCTAGGAAACAGGCTAACATGATCCACCACCTGAAATTAAGATTCACCAAACTCAAGCACTATTTATATTACAACACAAAGCTTATTATATTAAGGCTTGCATGAGCGTGCGATGTATGTCGCTACATTTCCCACCCTTCAAGCAAGATCTACTCAAGAACCCGAAAGATAAAGAGGGTGTGAGATATGAAATCTCAGCAAGCAAACTACCTTAATCGGGTTCTTAAAACATGGATTGGTTAAACATCACTTTTGAACAGCGTAGTAAAAGATACATCAATATATTAGGTATATCAATATATAAGATACATCATTTGCTCCATAGAAAGTTCAAATGTACTTCAAAGTGCATATGCAAATGATAGAATGCAATGCAAACGTGAACGATGCAATGCAGTGCATGACTTCACTTCTACCTACACATCCCACAAAGAGGGAGTGAGGGCTGCAAACCACAATGCTTATCAATGTGCGTTCTTTGACCGGTACTTACCGCACCAATTTGGCTACGGTTTCTTCAAATGCATATCAACGGGAAGAGTGCAAATGCAAATGTTGCATTGTGCGTAATTGATGTA
Source organism: Hyparrhenia diplandra (assembly GCA_015847255.1). Lineage (NCBI taxonomy): Eukaryota > Viridiplantae > Streptophyta > Magnoliopsida > Poales > Poaceae > Hyparrhenia > Hyparrhenia diplandra. Next base: position 758 of record JADLZK010002606.1, read on the forward strand.
CTTCATAGTTCAACAATTGAACCACAAGATGTGAATTCATATACTTCAAGGTAAGCAACCGAACTTAAAATTTCAGTGTGAGATGCTGAAATCAAGTGGAGATAATTCAAATAACTAAGTTAAGGCATGTGGACCACATCGCCACGTTTACTTGCCTCAAGACGACGATGCAAAACGTGAGCTAAGGACGATCCAACGGTGCACCACCTTGGCTATTTCCCCAAGTTAGGGGAGCAGGAATCGGGCTTGGGGAAAAGTTAGTCTACACCCAAGATGCAGCTCTTCTTGATCCTCTTCTCCTCCTAAACCATTTTTCTCCTTTATCCCTTGATTATTGCTGCTATGGAGGTGGTTCTAGAGAGGAGAGGTGCTGTGGAGAGGAAGAGAGGCGACGGCTATTGGGCTGGCCGGTGATGGTTCACGGTGGGGAGAAGGAAGGAAAGAAGAAGGGAAAAATATATATATATATATATATATATAAAGGAAACCCACAAACTGTCCACGCCAAGGGTTGAGAGTAGGACACCTAGGCAACCAAGGATCGGTTACTATAGTTACGCATTTACTACTGCTGTCCAAAGAGTTTCTCTTCCTTTCTAAAAAAAAACTTTCCATATTAAAAAAAAATCTTTTTTTAAGGCTTTCAACTCTGGGGTATTACATTCTACCCCCTTAAGAGAATTCGTCCCTCGAATTCTCGCCATTTCTATGATAGAAACCAATAGAATGGTAAACCCGACATAACTTTACAAAACTCACCGGTGTCAAATAGTTCTCGATACTCCTTACGATCTCGCTCCTCAAGTTCCCAAGTCGCTTCACGTTCGCCCCGATTCGTCCATAGAACTCTCACATATTTGATAATCCTTGTCCTTAGCACACGATCTGATGATTCTAAAATACGCACTGGGCGACACTTCACCGTCAAGTCTTGCTCCACCCGAATTGACTCTAAGTCGATCTTATGCTCGGGATCCTGCAAATACTTTCTCAACATAGAGACATGGAAGACATTATGAACTCCCTTCATCGACTCAGGCAACCGCAGCGATAAGCCAAGCTACCAACCCGGCTATGATATCAAAAGGTCCAATGTACCTCGGGCTAAGCTTCCCGGTAGTACCAAATCGCACAACACCCTTACTAGGCGATACTCTGAGAAGAACCTGATCACCCACTGCAAACTCAAGGTCTCGCCTTCTGACATCTGCATAGCTTTTCTGGCGGCTCTGAGCAGCCAATATATTCTGACGTATCTCTCGCACCTTGTCAGCTGTCTGTTGAATCCAACTTGGACCAACTAAAGACCTCTGTCCCAATGTTTGCCAACACAAAGGTGAGATACATCTTCTACCATATAAAGCCTCATATGGTGCCATCTTTATACTAGCATGATAGCTATTATTATAAGCAAACTCGCCAAAAGCTAGATGATCCTCCCAACGCCCTTCCAAGAGAGGACACAAGCACGTAGCATGTCCTCCAAGGTGCGGATAGTGCGCTCAGACTGACCATCAGTCTGAGGATGAAAAGCCACACTCATGTCAAGCCTCGTCCCCAAAGCGCTTTGCAAACTCTCCCAAAAATTAGAAACAAATTTGGAGTCTCGATCTGAAACGATAGACTTTGGCACACCATGCAACCTCACTATCTCTTTCATATACAAGGGGACTAAGTCTGGAGCAGAATCTGTGGTCTTCATTGGAATAAAGTGAGCCACCTTAGTGAGTCTATCCACAACAACCCAAATTGCATCTTTACCTCGAGGAGAACGTGGTAAACCAACCACAAAATCCATAGTGATATATTCCCACTTCCATTCTGGAACCTCTAGGGGCTTCAATAATCCTGCAGGCCTCTTATGCTCAGCCTTTACTTGCTGACACACACCGCAAGAAGCTACATACTTGGCAATATCTACTTTCATCCGCTTCCACCAAAAACTCTGTTTCAAATCTCGATACATCTTAGTCTCACCTGGATGCACCGTATAGGGAGTGCGATGCGCTTCCCTCAAAATATCCATCTTCACCTCAGATTTCTGTGGCACACACAAACGACCATTGAAAAATATAGTGCCATCATCCTCCATACTAAAGTTGCGAGGTTCCCCCGCCTGGATGCGCTTGCAAACAGCTTGGAGTAGGCGATCTTCCAACTGAGCCACTCTCACTCTCTCACGCAACGGTGACTGAATTAACAATTCGGTCTCTCCTCGCGCAACACCGAGATAGCAGAGAAATACCCATGCGGTCCAAGTCACCAATCAATGTCATGCATACTTTAGGAACACTTGTCCCTCGAGAGCATCAAGAACAACATTTGCCTTTCCTGGATGATACTGAATAGTCAAGTCATAATCCTTAATCAGCTCTAGCCACCTCCTCTGTCTTAAGTTTAGCTCCTTCTGAGTGAAAATATACTTGAGACTCTGATGGTCTGTAAAGATATCACAAGACTCACCATAAAGATAATGCCTCCAAATCTTCAATGCGAATACCACTGCTGCCAACTCCAAATCATGTGTAGGATAATTCACCTCGTGCCTCCTCAACCGTCTGAAGCATAAGCGATCACCCTACCTTCCCCGCATGAGCACACAACCAAGTCCAATACGAGAGGCATCTCAGATATACAAGAAAAACGCTTGCCACTCTCGGGCAAAACCAAAATAGGAGCATTCACCAATCTCTCCTTTAGAGTTTGAAAGCTCACCTCACACTCATTTGTCCAAACAAAAGGAGCACCTTTCATAGTTAACCTGGTCATAGGCTTTGCAATAGTAGAGAAATCCCGAACAAATCAACGATAATATCCAAAGAAGGCCAAGAAAACTACGAACATCTCAGGACAAGAGTCGGTCTCTCCCACTCGACCACGTAAGAAACATTCTTAGGATCGACGGTGATTCCATCTTGATTAATAACATGGCCAAGAAAAGAAACCTCAGAAAGCCAGAAAGCACACTTCTTCAGTTTGGCATAATATTTGTACTCCCTTAGCTTATCCAAAACTAAACTCAGGTGCACCTCATGCTCTTCCTTAGTTTTAGAATAAACCAAGATATCGTCAATGAATACCACAACAAATACATCCAAGTATGGGTGCAACATCCTGTTCATGGCTTCCATGAAAAACAAGCAGAGCATTTGTTAGTCCAAATGACATAACAACATACTCAAAATGCCCATACCTCGTACTAAAAGCCATCTTCTCAATGTCTTCCTCCTTAATCCTCAGCTGGTGATATCCAGATTGCAGATCAATCTTGGAGAAAACCTTGGCACCCTTTAACTGATCAAACAACGCATCAATACGAGGCAATGGGTACTTGTTCTTGATTGTCACCTGATTCAGCCCTCTATAATCCACACAAAGCCTTTTGGTCCCATCCTTCTTCTCCACAAAAATCACAGGTGCAGCCCAAGGAGAAACACTTGGTCTAATAAATCCCTTCGCTAGAAGATCATCAATCTGCTTCTTCAATTCAGCTTTTGTTTCGACGGGTGCCATCTTGTAAGGAGACTTAAAGATGGGCTGAGTTCCGTGAATCAATTTAATCTCAAAGAGAGGTTCCCTTTAGGAGGCAAGCCCGGCAACTTCGCAAGGGAAAACATCCGGATACCGACACACTATAGGAATGTCATCTATGCACAAGATAGATTCTTTACCCTCACACATAGCCCATAGAAAACCCGACTTCCTCGACCGCCGATCGAAAAAGAGACAACAAAGCAATGCAAGGGAATACTTCAAAGCACATCCCCGAAAGGCTACCTCATTCCCTCGAAGGTGCTTGAAGTGAAACTTGTCTTCCAAAAACAAGAGATGACACCGACATCGAGAAAGCCACCCATCCCAAGGATAACATCAAATGAATCGAGAGGTATAATCACTAGATTAGCCACAAAATCCTCATCCGCTATGCTAATACGACAACCAGACAAACAAAAGTACTAGATAGAGGTCCCTTAGCAGAATTGATTGTAATTGCTTGACTAATCCGTTGAACCGACATACCAGTACGACCCACAAACCCCTCCGAGACAAAAGAGAAACTAGCTCCAGAATCAAAAAGGACATATGCATCATGAGAATCAACGGAGATAGTACCTGTCACCACATCACCATGATCACGCCCCGTCGGTCGAGGGCATAGCATAAGTCCCGGTCGAAGTAGAGGGCCCCGTGAAAACAGGGGGTGTAGCAGCCCACCGTGGCGAGCAGAGTGGAAGCTCGAGGAAACCAATATGCACCACCGTAATCGGGTGCAAGTGAATGCCCGCCCATGGAAGTCAATGGGGAGAGCGGTAGAACCGGCCGCAGGGGGTGCGGTAAGAACTGTTGCACAAGTGGTGCAGGTAAGAACTGTTGTGCTTGTGAACTATTAGCCAACATGTGAGCGTAACCATGCCGACTAGCCGCAGTAAGAAACTTGCTCCCATCCGACCTTGCTATTAGGATTCTCGCCAAAGACACCACCTCCTTGTGGTCTTCCTTGCCACACCTAGAGCACCGACCGCCCACCGGGTCCCGCGCGCCGATGAGCATCACCACATCGGAAATGCAGACCAAGCCCATGCCCGGGCTTCACAATAGCTCGGCACCGAACCGAACTACCACCGTAAGCACCTCCCGAACCACGAGATCGAGAAGAGCTACCACCATAAGGATGGTGACGACGGTGCTTGTCCTTCCTTTGCATAGGACCTCCAATCCGGCTATTCTCGCCCCTTTTTGATCCTTTTGACTCGTTGATCTCTAGCTCCACCTCCAGCTCTAAGCTCTTCTGAACTCATCTTGCACCTCAACTCCCAAAGCACGCTCAACAACTGAGCGAAAGTCCACTATAGGGAAAGCACCAAGAACACGTCGAATAGATGCCTTCAAGCCTTGCCTAAAAATCCTTGCCTTCTCATACTCATCATGCGCCACATGAGGAACAAAGCGCACAATTTGGTTGAAAGCGGTCTCATACCGCCACAGCACCCCTTTCCCCGATGGCACCTCTCAAGCTGAGTCTTCATCTTATCCACAAAAACAATAGGGTAGAACTTCCTCTCAAACTGACCAACAAACTCCTGCCAAGTTATAGGACTAGATGTAGCATTCCGAGAAGATATCACATTCCTCCACCACACAAGAGCCTCACCCTTTCGGCCAGCTTGTCCAAAGATAGCGAACCCAATCGAAGGAGGAATCGAAGGCCTCTAGTTTGTCGATCCACAAGGGCAAGCCAATGCGGCCTCAACTGGAGCACCATTACCAAGCAAAAAGCTCTAGATGCAAACCACACCTTTGTCTCAAGTCCAATGGACGCCGAACATTCCTTCCAGCGAGAAGAATCACCGCCACCATCATCGTTATTAGGAGAATGCTCACTAGCATCATCACCTCCACCATCACCATCACCACTAGAAACCGACGGAGAGCATTCAACTCGCCGCATAGCTTGCATCTCTGCTAAAATTGTTGCCATGTCCTGAGGAGCCTCGGGACCACGACCACCACGGCCACCACGGCCAGCACGGGTACGGCCACGGCCTTGAGGGGCCTCAGGAGCAGCCTCATTCTCACCTCGTCCCCCACGAGCACGACCACGACCCCGACCACGGCCTCGGCCTCGTGCCATCTACAACCCACACAACAATATCAACACATCAATATAGCAATAACAAGTCACAAGGTTGAAAAGGACAAGACAAAACAAATACAATACATAACACCCTCCCCATCCTACCAAGTGCAAGTGTGTCAAGTTTTAGTGATTCAATATTTTAGCACAACAACTTAAGCCTAGAACCTATAACCTAGGCTCTGATTACCAACTGTAACACCCCTAACCACAATTAAACAAGACGCCACCAAACAAGCTAAAATAAGCCAACAAGGAAAAAAATTTGGCAGCATCTCCCCAGTACTTGGGTTCAAGCGGAAGCAACCACACATGAGGACATACATGATTTCAAACTATCAAGTTATAACAACTTAAAAGGGCATATAACCATCATCGGATCTAGGAAACAGGCTAACATGATCCACCGGTCCTGAAATTAAGATTCACCAAACTCAAGCACTATTTATATTACAACACAAGGCTTATTATATTAAGGCTTGCATGAGCGTGCGATGTATCTTCGCTACATTTCCCACCCTTCAAGCAAGATCTACTCAAGAACCTGAAAGATAAAGAGGGTGTGAGATATGAAATCTCAGCAAGCAAACTACCTTAACTGGGTTCTTAAAACATGGATTGGTTAAACATCACTTTTGAACAGCGTAGTAAAAGATACATCAATATATTAGGTATATCAATATATAAGATACATCATTTGCTCCATAGAAAGTTCAAATGTACTTCAAAGTGCATATGCAAATGATAGAATGCAATGCAAACGTGAACGATGCAATGCAGTGCATGACTTCACTTCTACCTACACATCCCACAAAGAGGGAGTGAGGGCTGCAACCACAATGCTTATCAATGTGCGTTTGTTGTACGTACTTACCGCACCAATTTGGCTACGGTTTCTTCAAATGCATATCAACGGAAGAGTGCAAATGCAAATGTTGCATTGTGCGTAATTGATGTACTTCATAGTTCAACAATTGAACCACAAGATGTGAATTCATATACTTCAAGGTAAGCAACCGAACTTAAAATTTCAGTGTGAGATGCTGAAATCAAGTGGAGATAATTCAAATAACTAAGTTAAGGCATGTGGACCACATCGCCACGTTTACTTGCCTCAAGACGACGATGCAAAACGTGAGCTAAGGGGCGATCCAACGGTGCACCACCTTGGCTATTTCCCCAAGTTAGGGGAGCAGGAATCAGTTGGGGAAAAGTTAGTCTACACCCAAGATGCAGCTCTTCTTGATCCTCTTCTCCTCCTAAACCATTTTTCTCCTTTATCCCTTGATTATTGCTGCTATGGAGGTGGTTCTAGAGAGGAGAGGTGCTGTGGAGAGGAAGAGAGGCGACGGCTATTGGGCTGGCCAGCTGATGGTTCACGGTGGGGAGAAGGAAGGAAAGAAGAAGGGAAAAAATATATATATATATATATATAAAAGGAAACCCATAGCTGTCCACGCCAAGGGTTGAGAGTAGGACACCAGGCAACCAAGGGACGGTTACTATAGCTACGCATTTACTACTGCTGTCCAGTAGTTTTCTCTTCCTTTCTAAAAAAACTTTCCATATTAAAAAAATCTTTTTTAAGGCTTTCAATTTGGGGTATTACAGCCGGATCCGCCCGTTGTCCGCCGGAGGGGGCGCTGCCGATCAGCCATGAGGGCGCCTGGCTCTGGGAGCCGCCGCCGCCGCCGCCGTGGGCGACACCAGGAATTGGGCGGCGTCCGCACCGCAGTGGAGCGCGATCTGCGCCCGGCTGTGGCGTGGTAGACGGCGAGGAGCTTGGCGGCGAGCGGAGGGCCCCGGGATGCAGCGGTGGTTGTTGACGAGGAGGAAGAGGAGGACGCACGAGGCAGCCCCGACGGCGGAGATGGATGCTGCCGTACCACGCCTCAGGGTCCCCGCCGCTGCCCGGCCTCCGACGGCGGCGCGGCTGGCCGGGCCCATCGAGGGCGTCGCGGGCGCGGGAAGACGCCGAACCCTCACCTGGCAACTGCATCATCCACAGTGGCACATGACAGCGCTGGGCCAGTTCAGGGCTGAAGCAGAGCTGTTTAGCGAGCAGAAACATCCGAACACAAACGATGGAACGAGATCCTCTACCTTCACCCTGGATGACAGTAGAGTGCAGTCGAGTAAGGATCGACGTTCCTTCATAATCGGACGTCTATGCATCAGACTAGCATATACGTTCACAGCCTCCAGGTCTGGCCCAACTAAAGCCCACTACCGCTCCTCCTTTTGGCGCCGACGCGGTTTCTTTTGGCGCGATTTTTCCTCCTTTTCCCGCGGTCGCGAGGCAGCAAGGGAGGCAAGGGCGGTCGGCTGGTGCTCGTGAGATGAACAGGCATGAACGCAGGTCTGCAATCCTCCCCTTTGACATCAATATTTCTTCTAATTTGGTTGCCATCCTCTTCACGTGTGTTTAGATTGCATCAATATATTTTTTCTGATTTGGTTTCCATCCTCTCCAAACTGATAGCTCGTGTTGGGATTGATTAAAGAAACATCAACTTGTGCTCATCGATTCAGAATTTGGATATATGAGATGGACGAAAAGAGGTCAGTAAGCCATGCTTGTTTCTTTCCCCACCCCTATTTTAGTTGCTTATTATACCATCATCAAATTAAATATTTTGTTTCTGTAGGGATGTGTTTTCTCCTAGTTTCTTACCTCAAGTTGGTATGGAATTTAGTAGTACAGATGAGGCTTGGATGTTTTGGGTTAGCTATGGTGGGCAAAAAGGTTTTGAGGTTAGAAAAAGGTACTCAAACAAAAGGAAATTAGATGGGAAGATTAGGTCATGCAGATTTGTTTGTGCGAACGAGGGTCACAGATTGAAAGATAAAAGGGACCATTTAACAAAATGTCCAAGAGCTGAAACTAGGACTGATTGTCAAGTTCGCATGGGTCTCATATTAGACCGGGATAAGGGAAATTATAAAGTTACTGAACTGATATTGGAGCACAATCACACCCTTCAATTGCCACAAACCTCACATTTGTTGGTATCTCAAAGGAAAATTTCAGAATTACAAGGTTTGAAATTGAGATGGTGAAGATGCGAGGAATTGGGCCCAAAGCTGCACATGAGTTGGCTTCCATTCAAGTTGGTGGCTCACTTAATCTCAGTTATACTCTTCAAGACCACAAGAACTATTTAAGGGCCAAGCGTCAACGTGAGATGGCATATGGTCATGCTGGAAGCATGCTTATGTATTTCCAAGAAAAAATTGCCGAGAATCCGTCATTCCAATATGCATTGCAAATGGACCGAGAAGAACAAATAGCTAACATTTTTTGGGTTGATGCTAAAATGCTCACTGACTATGCATATTTTGGTGATGTTGTCAGTTTCGACACTACTTTTTGAACAAACAAAGAGAGTAGGCCTTTTGGAGTATTTGTTGGGTTCAATCATTTTAGGCAAACTGTGGTGTTTGGTGCTGTTCTCATGTATGATGAGACGTTTGAGTCTTTTAAATGGCTATTTGAGACCTTCCTAAAAGCACATAATGGCAAGCAACCTAAAACAATCTATCTTGATCAAGATGCAAAGCAATGGGAAAGGCTGTTAAGGAGGTATTTTTAGAAGCTTGGCATGGTCTATGCACTTTTCACATTATGCAAAATGCTGTTAAGCATCTAGCTGAACATGACGATGAAGAATGCACTCCAAAAGCAAAGACTGCGAAGAACACAACTGAAGAGTATGAATATGAACCAAGCATCCTCGCAGATTTTAGTGCATGTATGTATGAGTATGAAGATGAAGCAACATTTCAAGAAGCATTTAACATCATCAGGACAAAGGCCACCAAGCAAACTTGGTTGGATAGTATATATAAGGTCAAGGAAAAATGGGCTGAATGTTATATGACTAATGTGTACACATTAGGGATGAGGAGTACACAATTGAGTGAGAGTCTAAATAGTGACTTGAAGCGACATTTCAAATCTGGCTGGAACATTTGTCGTTGAAGTGTAAAGTTCAGAATTGCATCTCTGAACAACAGAGCATTTTGTGTATTTCTGAACTTGCAAATCAGCATTACAATTTATAAGACAATGGTCATCTTTAAAATCTCTCATGACTTTGCTACTTCAGATACAATCACAGGTTACAGTCTCGCTAGCTCTTGCACAAATTGCACTTTAGAGCAAGCTCTGCAATTAGAACATCATAAATGGGAAAAGCTAAGCTCCTGAAACAGCTAGCTTTACTAGTTCGAACTCTGTACAGCTGCACGCTGACTGCTTCCAGCATGGAGATGGCACTGCGATTGGCAAGGGACAGCACGACGCAGCGGCTTGGTGACTACGGCCGCTCGACAAGGAGGCCGCTCGGCGAGGACGGCGGCGCGGAGCGGCGCTCGGCGAGGACGGAGGCGACCGAGCGGCGTTCGGCGAGGACGCCAGCGCCGGAGCAGCGCTCGGCGAGGACGGCGACGGACCGGCGCTCGGCGAGTACGGATAAGGAGCGATGCTTGTCGGGGACGGCGGGGCGCGGCGCGCGGGGGCACTCGACGGCGATGGGATGGCACGGCGCACCGCATCACGAAGACGGCGGCGTCGATTTTGACCATCCAGGAGAGCTCTCGACAAGCTTTGTGGGCTATGATGGGCCTTGCGATTCTGCAGCCCATGTAACTTTTGCACACCCATCGTCCGATCCAGCATTGACGGTACAGATTGCGTGACAGCAGAATGCAGTCGTTTTAGGTGAAGTTAGAGGATCTCGTTCCCAAACGGAACGATGCTACATGTCCTCGAAAAACAAAAAGAATCATCGACTCCCGTCAAAGAACAGCAAGCTGACAAGCTAATATGCACCACTCGTCGCACTGGTACTCTAGTAGTCTGGTAGAGTCCATTCGCACTTTAGTGAATCAACTCTTAAGTGACTATAAACTCTTTTTATCATCTTTAGTTGAATAATCTCTTTTTTTTCATCTTCAACTGAATAATTTTATGATCTAGTTGCTACTCGTCAAACTAAATTCAAGTTAGCGGAGATGTAACGAAAGTACATTTGTTTTGTATTACCAGAAATATGATATATCACTGTGCCGAACGTGTTATGAATTTGGTCGACACTCGGCTGATCAACACTGTGTTTGCAAATAGTTTCCAGACCACCATCGCTTAGCCAGAACTCAATTTACGTATTGGTTAGAAACAAAAGTGCAACAAACTGACCTAGGCACCAGTTGTGCTTGTACGGCCTCTGGAGGTGTCTACCTGTACTGGAATTGATTTAGCATTTACTACCTAACTATATTTCAATGGGTTGTTGGCTGGTGAGTCATTCATATGACTGGCAAGTGCCTGACTATATATTTCAATGAGTTGTTTCCGTATCTCTAGTCAGGTGCTCAGTTCAGAGACCCAAGTTGGAGCCCTGCATCACTTAATTAAAAAGCAGGGGTGCAGTCTGCTCCTCCCGTTAAGTATTTTTTATATTCAAACAATCTTGTTGGACTGATTACGCTGGATAACGTGTTTAACTAATCAAATAAAAATACTGAACATACCTGCATACAGTTTCCAGATCACCTTTTTTTTTTTGAAGAAACAGGCGGGGCTAAGAAGCCCCTACTAAAAATTAAATTAAAGGCAACCAAGGCGATTACAAAACAAGTTCAGAGAAAAACAAAGAGCAATTACAGGAGGGAGGGGGAGTTTGAGAAACAAAAGAAAAGGAGACAAAAAAAATTAAAGCTATTACACAATATGCTCTAGCCATACATTAGCCAGATCACCATTCAATGTGACATTCGGCAGACTGGGGTCCATAAAAGAGCAATGAGGGGATAGATAAATAAACACGATATTAGGCTTCCTGAGCAGAGCTCTTGCTTTAGCTTCGTTCTTTTGGTTCCAGATACATGGATGTTTCGATATATTTCTAGAGGCTCCTCCTCTGTTTTTCTATTGTAGGCTTGGGAAGGACCAGGATTGCTCTTGTTACTACAACGGGTAGCCAAGCTTGAGCCAGTGGGGCCGAGGATGCTCCAACAGGCCGGGCGGATAGAAGGGGAGCGGGCAGGGCATTGCCCCCTCGAATGTTCCCCGGACTTCAATAGATGGACCCTTAATCACTGATAATTGGCTATGGATATCCTTGCTATAGCTGAGTTAATAGCCCAACTAAGGAAACCACACCTGGGTTATTGCCTACGACCTTTGTATCCTTAGATGGTGAATGTGAATCGATGCCACTCGACTCCTTGGTGTCTCTTGCCTCCATCCCTACTCTGAGTAGCAGCACTTGGCCACTTGGCCTTGGACTGCAGACTTGGTGTCTCATCCGTTATAGGCTCTACATCTGTTTGCCGCCGGAGACTTCCTCAGTGGCACATGGCAGTGCTGGGCCAGAGCAGGGCTGTAGCAGAGCTGCTTAGCGAGCAGAAACATCCGAACACAAACGATGCTACATTTCCTCGAAAACAAAGAAGAATCATCAACTCCCGTCAAAAAACAGCAAGCTGTCAAGCTAATATGCAGCACTCGTCTCACTGATACTCTAGTAGTCTGGTAGAGTCCATTCACAGTTTAGTGAATCAACTCTTAAAACCAAAGGTCGCTAAGTGACTATAAACTCTTTTCATCATCTTTAGTTGAATAATCTCTTTTTTTATCTTCAACTGAATAATTTTGTGATCTAGTTGCTACTAGTCAAACTAAATTCAAGTTAGTTGAGGTGTAACGAAACTATGAAAGTACATTTATTTTGTATTACAAGAAATATGATATATCATTGTGTCGAACGTGTTATGAATTTGGGCGACACTCGGATGATCAACACTCTGTTTGCAAATAGTTTCCAAATCACCAATGCTTATCCAGAACTCAATTTACATATTGGTTAGAAACAAAAGTGCAACGAACTGACCTAGGCACAGTTGTGCTTGTACGACCTCTAGAGGTGTCTACTTGTACTGGAATTGATTTAGCATTTACTACCTAACTATATTTCAATGGGTTGTTGGCTGGCGAGTCATCCATATGACTGGTAAGTGCCTGACTATATATTTCAATGAGTTGTTTTGGTATCTCTCGTCTAACATGAGTACTATAAAATAGCAAGGGAATGAGCAGAAAGCAAGTGTTTCTGGCCACCCAAGTCATGTTGCTATTGAAATTGTGCATAGGAGTAGGAGACACCAGTTACTACTCTCCCAGGTGTAAGTAAGTTATAAGCGAGGACTGGGCGGCTGGATTGTCAAGCCCAACCACCATATGGTAGACATCCTCACAAAGTCACTGGGCAAGTCCAAGTTTCAAGAAATGAGACAGAGGATTGGGCTGAGGCATCATCTCCAGTACTTAGCACAAGGCTTAGGGGGAGATTAATAGTGCTATGTATATTTCCTATCATTTACTTTTCAGACTTCAACTATTGCATTCTAGTTCTTACAAACGGCCAAGGGTCAAGCTGTCCTCTGGTCGAGCTAAATTCAAGTTAGAGGAGATGTAACGAAACTTTGATAGTATATTTATTTTGTATTACCAGAAATATGATATATCATTGTGCCGAACGTGTTATGATCGAATCAATATATGACAATATATATGTGATATAATTGTATATATCCTTATTGCCACCAGATCTGTCGAACAAAAAGAGTTCAATTCAATATACATAAACTTGACAGAGAATGTTCACTGTCAAGTCTCAAGTGTCAACTATGAAATTCTCGGCAGTAGACTGGATGAAGAGCGCCGTAGCTAGCTCAATGGCATGACGTCCTAGCTGCATTCACGACTGTGTACTCAAAGGAAGCACTTGAACCACTCCATACGCATTTAGGAAAACTATTCTGTCAGGTTTCAGATCCACACGATTCTGCAGTTGAGAAGTGAGAACTTCAATTCAAAGTCAGCACCGGTTCTGCTTGCACAATCTCTCTAGAGATATATGGACCAGAAATGATTTAACATGACAGTGCTAGCATAGCCAGAGCAGGGCAGTAGCAGAGTAGCTTACCGAGCAGAAACATCCGAACAGGAAGCTAGAAGTGAATCATCTGTTAAAATAGTGCTACAGCCCTACAGCAGCAATGTGAGAAGGTAATATGCAGCACTCATCGCACTAGTACTCTAGTCTGTTAGTCTCCATTCACAGTTCAGTGAATCATCTCTTAAAACCAAAGGTCACTAAGTGACTAAATTAAATAATTCTAATGTTTTTATGCTCTGATCGAATAGTCCAAGGTGTTTGCCCGGATCCTGGTAAGAGAAAAAATTCTTATGACAGATAACCCGCAAAAGAGAGGATGGCCAAATGATGAACATTGTGCTTGTGCAACAGACCTCTTGAAACTGGACTACCTGTCTTTGCTATGCCCTTTTGCTAAGGCGGTGTGCAACTGACCTCTTGAAACAGGAAACGGTGCTACACTTCCTAAAAAAAGAACAATCATCATCTCCCGTCCTAGAACATGAAGAAGGTAATATGCAACACTCTGCACTCATCACACTGGTACTCTAGTGGCCTGTTAGTGTCCATTCACAATTCAGTGAATCATCTCTTAAAACCCGGCGAGCGAAATGGGAGCAGCCTAAACCGTGAAAACGGGGTTGTGGGAGAGCAATACAAGCGTTGTGCTGCTAGGCGAAGCGGTTGAGTGCCGCACCCTAGATGGCTAAAGTCCAGTAGCCGAAAGCATCACTAGCTTCGCTCTGACCCGAGTAGCATGGGGCACGTGGAATCCCGTGTGAATCAGCAAGGACCACCTTGCAAGGCTAAATACTCCTGGGTGACTGATAGCTGAAAGGTCCCTTGTAGTTTTTGGTAATTGAGTGTCAACATTAGGTGAACTAATATGTGTGATTGAGATAATACACAGGAGATTAGTTCACGTGTGGTGACGCAATGAAGGAGCTTTATTGCATATGAAACATGACATGGAGTCATGTGACCACGGTGGTGAAGATCAAGACAAGGCTTGGCTTGATGGACCGGTTGCAAGTGTGAAGGGCAAGTCGAGGCAGTGAAGCGATGGACCGCAAGGCGGTGAAGCTTGGGCAAGACTTGGCGCCGACGGACCGACGCAACGGTGAAGAGCAAGTGAGGTCAAGATCGATGGACCAATAGTGTCACGTGATGATATGAAGTGGATCATATCAATTGGTGATCGTGTTGGTGCATGTGTTGCATCGGCACTTGGAGATGGAGCGGAATGGAAATGCGCAAGGCAAAGGTATAACCTATAGGGCATTTCATTTCGCCGGTCATTGGTGCTTAGAGAAGTTTATGACCGGGTTTAGGATAGATGGCCGTACTATCAAGAGGGGCAAACTTGTTTGCATATCGGTCATCTAGTGCCACTTGAGCGATCTAACTTTGCGATGTGTTAGGATCGAGTGGCATGCTAAGAGCTAACCCGTCCTTTGAAATGATTGTGAAAATGCTAACACACATGCACATGGTGATGTACACTTGGTGGTGTTGGCACATTTGCAAAGGCGGCGGTGATTGCAAGGTTGAGTTGGGTTTGGGAACCGCTCATCCTCCCGCCGAGCTTGCGAGGCGGGATTCGGCGCTTTCGAGAAAATGAGTTGCATATTTTCTATTGCGCCGGATGCATCGTGGTGGTGAAAACATGCTATTCCTCGTGCTCAAGTTGGTATACTTGTTGGATAGCATGTCGAA
The DNA here is from genome assembly GCA_015847255.1 of Hyparrhenia diplandra. Taxonomy (NCBI): domain Eukaryota; kingdom Viridiplantae; phylum Streptophyta; class Magnoliopsida; order Poales; family Poaceae; genus Hyparrhenia; species Hyparrhenia diplandra. Next base: position 16,052 of record JADLZK010002606.1, read on the forward strand.
GCAAAGGCGACGGAGTTTCGCAGGAAAAGGGCGACCGGACGCCTTTGGAGAAGCCGATCGACGCGACCGCCGGACGCTTCCGGTCGGTGGTTCCGATCAGAATTCCAGAGAGCATGTTTTCGGGGTCGTCGTCGGGGATCGACCGGACGCACCACCGGAAGCTCTAACCGGACGCTCGAAGTTGCCGTTGGCTGTGGGGCCAAGGACTTTGTCCTATGTGACCGAAGCATCGTTGGGTGCGATCGACGCTTGACCGGACTCGGCCGGTGAGTCCGGTCGGTCGGCCCGGCCGACGCCAGAACCGGATCTTTCCTCCCAACGGCTCTATTTGACTTGGGCCCTATTTATACTTGCTTTGGTCGGCCATGGCGGGGGTGCCGAGCACACTTGGGCCTTGGTGGCTTGTGTTGTGGTGCTTTTGAGAGCCCTCCCACTCACTTGTGATTGATAGTGTTCATCCAAATCAAAGTGAGGAGTGATTCTAGTGCATTCGCGTTGAGAGATCGCATTTGTGGCACTAGGTGATCATGTTGCAAGCCGGTGTGCTTGTTTCTCTTGGAGGTTGCCACCTCCTAGACGGCTTGGTGGCAAGAGACTTCGTGAAGCACGCAACGGAGATTGTGCGGTGCTCGAAGGAGGATTTGTGAGAGGTTCGTGCTCACCTTGCGGGGGATCGCGAAGAGCGACACTACTAGAGCGTGTCGGTGAGTACCTCCCTTTGTGCGTGTGGTGTCTTGCGGTGCCTTGAGAGGCTCACTTGAGAGTGGTGTCTTGCGGGTGCCTTGCGGGGGCGTGCCTTGAGGGGCAAGTGATCGGAGAATCACACCGAAGAACCATCTAGGTGAAACACCAAAGGAACCACCCAAGGTGTTGGTCGACACAACGAGGAGTAGGGGAAGTTGGCAAGCTTCCCGATACCTCGGTAAAAAATCACCGGTGTCAACTTGTCTACTCTTCTCGGTGGTTTGCATTCTCCAAATCACAAGCTTTGTATTTACATTCATATATACCTTGTGCTTGTGCTTGTGGAGTAGCTCTTGCAATTTCTAGCTTGTGTAGCTTGTTAGTTGATTTGCTTAGTTTGTGTAGCTAAGTAATTTCAGCCTTAGGGTTTGGCGTGTGTCGCCTTGTCCTTAGTGCATCTAGTGAGCTTAGGATTGGCTTTGTGCTTTTGCTCATTAGAATTGTGTAGGAGCTCACCGTTGTTTGAAGTACTAGTGCATAGGTTTGTGTGACCTTGCAATAGAAACGGTTAGGAGCTCAAGCTAGGCTTGTCACCTCATTTGCTTTGTGTAGGATCTTTTGTGAGGTGATATAGAGTCATAGTTAGACGGGTGAAGTCTTGGCTAAGCGAATAGTTTTAATTCCGCATTATATTCGGTTAGCCATCGCAATTAGTTTTAGAAAGGACTATTCACCCCCCCTCTAGTCCCCATCTCGACCCTTCAATAGCGAAGTAGTACCGTGAGGGAAAGGTGAAAAGAACCCCAAGTGGGTAGTGAAATAGAACGTGAAACCGTGCTAAGCTCCCAAGCAAAGTGGGAGGGGAAAGTAATCTCGACCGCGTGCTGTTGAAGAATGAGCCGGCGACTCATAGGCAAAGTGGCTTGGTTAAGGGAATGGAACCCACCGGAGCCGTAGCGAAAGCGAGTCTTCATAGGGCGATTGCCCTTTGCTTATGGACCCGAACCACGGGTGATCTATCCATGACCAGGATGAAGCTTGGATGAAACTAAGCAGAGGTCCGAACCGACTAATGTTGAAGAATCAGCGGATGAGTTGTGGTTAGGGGTGAAATGCCACTCGAACCCGAGCTAGCTGGTTCTCCCCGAAATGCGTTGAGGCGCATCGGTTATTTGATCGACATCTAGGGGTAAAGCACTTTGTTTCGGTCGCGGGCTGCGAAGCGGTACCAAATCGAGGCAAACTCTGAATACTAGATATGACCCAAAAATAACAGGGGTCAAGGTCGCCGGTGATACGATGGGGGATAAGCTTCATCGTCGAGAGAGAAACAGCCCGGATCACCGGCTAAGGCCCCTAAATGACCGCTCGGTGATAAAGGAGGTGGGGGTGCAAAGACAGCCCGGGAGGTTTGCCTAGAAGCAGCCACCCTTTAAAGAGTGCGTAATAGCTCACTCGATCGAGTGCCCTTACACTGAAGATGAATGGGACTAAGCGACCGCGCCAAGCTGTGGGATGTCAAAATGCATCGGTAGGGGAGCGTTCTGCCTTAGAGGGAAGCAAACGCGAAAGCGGGGTCGACGAAGCGGAAGCGATAATGTCGGCTTGAGTAACAAAAACATTGGTGAGAATCCAATGCCCCGAAAAACAAGGTTTCCTCCGCAAGGTTCGTCCACGGAGGGTGAGTCGGGGCCTAAGATCAGGCCGAAAGGCGTAGTCGATGGATAACAGGTCAATATTCCTGTACTACCCCTTGTTGGTACGGAGGGACGGAGGAGGCTAGGTTAGCCGAAAGATGGTTATAAGTTTAAGGACACAAGGTGACCCTGCTTTTTTTCGAGGGTAAGAAGTGGTAGAGAAAATGCCTCGAGCCGAGGTCCGAGTACCAAAGCGCTGTCATTGCTGAAGTATGAGCCCCGTGGACTAGCCATTGCTTCTCCACGAGGCTCATACCAAAGGTCGCTAAGTGACTAAATAAAATAATAGTAATGATATTTGTTTATTATATGAATAATCTCTTTTTATCATCTTCAGTTGAATAATCTCTTTTTGTTATCTTCAACAGAATAATTTTATGATATAGTTGCTACTCATCAAGGTAGATTCAAGTTAGTGGAAATATAACGAAACTATGAAAGTACATTTGTATTGACAAAAATATGATATATCATTGTGCGTGTTATGATTTTTGAGGAAACTGAAGGGGCCGGAGCCCCTGCAAAGATTTTATTTAAAGTAACCAAGAAAAAAAAGGACAACAAAGCCAAAAGTGGAGTAGCTGAAGGGTGAGAGATCTAGGAACCTTAAAAGAAATGAAGAGGAGGAGGAAGAGATTAGGAGCAATTACAGGCTTTGACACCATTGATTATAAAGTATAGCTAAACTTGGCTTGATTCTAAAAGAAACCAGCCCTAACTCCTTGAAGAAGGGAGCTTTGCTGTGTTGGATGCTCATTTGGTGGTTATTGAAAATTAAGTCGTTCCTAGCTTTCCAGATTGTCTAGCACAAGAGGATAATAATCACCATAAAGAATTGACTTCTAGTCTGATCTTTCATAGCCTAAAAATTGTCAAAAGATGACCCATTCTGAATAACTTTCACACCAAGAATCCCCTGCATTTCCGAGCAAAGGGGCATTCCCAGAAGTGATGCTCGACAGTTTCTTCAGTATGAGGCAGGCAAAATTCACAATAGAAGGGTTCTAGCTCCATGTTTTTCCTTCTCAACATCTTTCTGGTGTTTAGTCTGTCCTTTAACAAAAGCCAGCAGAAGACCTTGTGCTGATGAGGCAGCAGTCAGTCTTCTGTAGGCCATTGAAGATTTGAACCTGGAACTCCCATTACCATAGGACCAGACATCCCTGTCATCATTGGCAAGGGTGATTTGTTCCATGATTTTCAGAATACTTTGGGTGTGCGTGTTATGATCGAATCAATATATGACAATATATATTTGATATAATTGTATATATCTTTACTTCATGTTTCTTTTGACATTCCATAAATTTTACAGACATTTGACACTCTGCATGCTAGCTAGCAAACAATTTCCAGATTACCTTCAATTGGCCAGAACTCAATTTACATATTGGTTAGAAAAAAATAGCACAATGAATCTGACCTAATAAGGCACACCAGTTGTGCTTGCAGGGCCTTCAGACTGATACTGGAATTTATTTAGCAGTTACTATACCTGACTATAGTTCATTGGATTGTTAGTTGGTGAGTCATCCATATGATCGGTAAGTGGCTGACTATATTTCAATGAATTGTTTCGGTATCACTAGTCTAACCTGAGTATAAAACAACAAGGGATGGAGCAGAACCACCAGTAGTGTTTCTGGCGGCCCAAGTGATGTTGCTATGGAAATTGTATTAGGACTAGGAGGCATCAGGAACACCTGCACTACTTCCGTGCCAGTTACAAGTTAGATATAAGCAAGGACTGTCGCCAAACAGCATACACATGCCTCGCCACTCCTTGGAATTTTCGAGATGGCTATCTGACTGCTGTACACAAAGGAAGCACTTGAACCACTCCATACACATGTAGTACAACTATTCTGTCATGTTTCAGATCCAGAGGTTTCTGCAATTGAGAAGTGAGAACTTCAATTCATGGTCGTGCTAGCTATAATAAGGCACCAGTTCTTTCACGTACGATCTCTCCAGAGATGTATGGACCAGAATTATTTTCACATTTATTTACTGCCTTACTATATTTCAATGGACGTTTAGTTGGTGGCTCATTCATATGAGTGGTATAAGTCCATGGAATCAAATTGTACCTCTTCTCTCTGACCAGAGTATATAAAGCAGCAGGGAACCGAGCAGAAAGCATGTGTTTCTATGGCTTCCCAAGTGATCTTTCTATGGAAATCGTGTATAAGAGTAGGAAGCATCAGGAGCATCTGCAATACTACTCTCTGATACGTGGATGTTAGATAGAAATAAGAAGTACCGCCAAGCCGCCAAATCACCGACACCCCATCACCACTCGTCACAGGTTGTTAAATTTCTAGTTTGAGAGGGCATCGAACTGAAGAATAGGCGGAGCAGTATAGTATCTCATCACCACTCATTCGTGCTATCAGTCAGGCAGTCACCCCTTTTGGTTCATAGCTATTGTACGTACTACATATGGTCGATGACAATTTTGCTACCAGATTGTGTGGTTCCTTCTTGTGATGGCCATGGATCCACTCAAGCCAATCAAGACACGTCAATAACCATCACCGTCTTCTTGGGCCGTTAGGGAGAAGGAGCTATGGACATCAGCATCAGGAATCAGGATCAAGTGCAAGAAATCATACTGGTCTTCAAGATAAGCCCAAAAGAGGCTGAGAGCAACGTGACTCCCATATTGCACGTCATAGGCAGTTTTTATGCCAGTAACAGATGAACAAACAAACTGGCATTCTTATGTATAGTTCTATGCTATACTAGGCATGTATAATTATGCACATATGTGTCTTGGATCATACACTCGAGGTGAAGAGGAGAGGAGCACGCAGTGAGACTTGAGGCAGTGCAAAACAAAAACAATATGCATGGGAGAACCTGGTCGGCTGCTGTGAGGAGCAGAGGGAGAGACGGTGTTCTTTGCAGCGAGCTCTTCAGCCACCATTGCAAGCCCACATGGACTTAAGATCGTCAAAGTTACTGCACATGTATTTCTGTATTTTTTACAGTGTACTTCACATGTCCCACATTTCACAAGCTGATAAGCAGCTATAGTTCCTAAAGCCCGGTTATATTTTGCAGGAGCAGGACGCATCCTAATAAGAGTAAGGCCATAATATGTTTTTATTGCCACCAACTTAATGGTCCTGGTTGGTTAATTTCATTTTTTTATTTTGAGGGGAGGTTGGCTAATTTTAATAAAAAGAGGACACGGAAACATGGCCACCTTCATAGCTGCCTCAACTTCTAACAGGGCTGGACAGCAAGAAAAATGATAAACGCATTCTTCTTTTTGCAATAGGATTCAGGGTCAAGTGGGTGTTCTCATCCGGAGCCCAAGTGCCGAACTAAATGTGTTAACTCAGTCCATGTCACTACTACTGAAACTCTTTACCATGGTGATTTTTTTATTTACCGTGCTGGTTTATTTACCGTGCTGGTTTTTTTAACCGCTGTTTTTGGATGCCCACTACAGTAAATAAAAAAAAATAACAAAATCGCAGATCCGCTGGATCTGGCCCAATTGCAGCTAGGGTTTCAAGCTCACCAGATTTGGGTCATCATGGTCGTCCTATGCTAGATCCACGTCGGGCGCTTCTCCTCCTCACCGGGATCCGCCGCCGCCGCTGGCCTTGTGGCCACCGGATCCGGCATCCCTACCGTCGCCGCCGTGCCGGTGGAGGAGGGGCCGCCGGGCCTGGAGTAAGCGGATCCACGCCTCCATAACTTAGAGCAAACAGATCCACGCCGCCCACGCTTGGCCGCTGGAGCACGCGGCCTCCTGCTACTGGAGCACATGGCCCCTCGCGTGGGGGAGGGATAGGAAGGGGCCAGAGGTGGAGGGGAGGCGAGAAGTCACGATGTGGCGGGGAGGGTGCCATGCAAGACAGAGAGAGAAGTCTGCGCAAGGGCAAAGTGAGTCGAGAGAGTGGGGTGAGGATGAAACCCTAGTCGGGTATTTATATTCTACCATCTATTGGGCCTTGGTCTTGGCCATTTGGGCTTTAACGTTTTGTTCTGAGACGAGCAATTAACACAGGCGGGTGTTTTATAATAACTGCTATGGTTAATCAATTAACCGTGGCGGTTTTTTAACAGCCACCATTAATTAAAAAACACCACCATTAACCGTGGCTTTTTTTCTAACCGCCACGGTTAATAAAATTGAAATGCCATGTAAAAGATATTTTTTGTAGTAGTGTGTACTACACAGTAATGGAACCAAACACTTAATCAATGTGATATTATTGTGCTTTAGCTTCCTTGGGCGGACTGGGGTCTATAAAAGAGCAATGTGGGTAAATAAATAAACCCCATTCTAGGATTCCTGAACATGAGCTCTTGCTTTAGCTTCCATATTTTAGTTTCAAGATACATGGATGTTTCAATATTTTCCTAGTGGCTCCCCTCTTTTTCTATAGTTGGCTCGGGAGGCACCAGGATTGCTTTTGTTACAAAGGATTGTGAGGCATGGAGTAAGTGGGGATTTTTTAGGATGCTCCAAAAAGCAGGGGTGGAGTGAAGGTGGGGCGGACCTAGTTCTACTGACTTCAATGCTAGGATGTTTCAAAAGGCACGATGTCGATTCAACTCGCATCCATTGTGTCTCTAGCTCTCCGTGTCTCCGTCCTTTCTCTGAGTAGCAGCGCTTGGCCATGGACTGCAGACCCATCATCTGTCCTAGGCTCTTCGGCAGTTCGCCCATCGGAGACTTCCACGGGGTCACATGACAGCGCTTGGCCAGAGCAGGGCTGTAGCAGAGCAGCTTCGCGAACAGAAACATATGAACAGGAAGTGATGCTACATTTCCTCGAAAACAAAAAGAATCATCTTCTCCCGTAGCAGAACAGCAAGCTGAGAAGGTACTCGACACTCTGCTAAAGCACAATAATATCACAAGCTGATATTTTTGTATATATCTTTACATCATATTTCTTTTGTCATTCCGTGAATGTTATCGATACACGACACTCTGCTAGCAAACAGGTTCTAGATCACCTTCAATTGGCCAGAACTGAATTTACATATTGGTTAGAAAAAAAATAGCACAACGAACCTGACCTAACCAGGCACACGAGTTGTGCCTGCAGGACCTCCAGAGGTGTCTGCTGGTACTGGAATTGATTTAACAGTTACTGCCTGACTATATTTCAAGGATTGTTAGTTGGTGAGATATTTTCAATATGGGAGCGTATCCTGTGCACACCAGCCTTATGTGCACACGTGCACACAAGCGATCTGGACGCTTGATTCTCCATCCAAAAGCCAGCAGTGTGAGCAGGGCTTTTTTTCATTTTAACTCCCGCCAGCCCCTTGGCAATCTTGCAGTTGCCCCCTCCCCTCCCATCGCTGGATGGGATTCGCCCCTGCCGTCTGGATTGAATGCCCCGCCGGCCCTAAGCGCCGCCGCAGGGCGTGGTTGCCTCGGCGGCCCGAGCTCGTGGAGATGCCCCTCGCCGCCCCTCGCAGTGCCGGCCCCTCGCCGCCCCTCGCCGCGCGGGCCTCGCCGCCCCGCCGGGCATCGCCGCCTCGCCGGCCATCAGGCCATGGCCGCCTCGCCATTCCGTCAGGCTTCAGTGTAGGAAGCAGTAAACTGCTGCTTCATGTACAGGCAATTGTGCACAAAGGTAACCTCATGTATCAATGATTTTGATTGAATTGTTGACCTATTTGGTGCTTGCCAGGCACCTCGAGATGGGCAACAGGATGGTTTGAAGCAGGATGGAGAATAAAATTCTGCAACAAGAGGAGGCAGAGGAAACGCTTCTGTGTATTGGCAATGGCAATTGTGCCTTCTTTGTAATGAGCTTCCGTGTAATGAGCTTGCAGAGAGGTTTGTGGAAAGAAACTAGAATGTCTGATGAGCAAGGATGCTGATTACAAGTGAAGAATTGTTTAGCTCTGTACTGACCAACCTGTTCTGATGATTACAAGTGCAGAATTGTTTAGGCCACAGAATGTTTAGCTCTGTACTGACCAAGCTTGTACTCCCTGTTGTATGGTTACAAAACAAAATGAATAAAAATACTGATTGTTGGGAACTCAATTTTTTGGTGTGAACCTTGTCTGATGAGCAGTGTGATAGGCTAAACTGTTGAGTCAATAGTTCGGTTAAGATCTTGTTAGTTGAGATTATGAGTCATGTAATCTAGCTAGTCGTGTTAAACGGGAGTTGGGTAGCTGGAGGCGTGCTTAGCTACAACAGCACCCGGGAGTCTAGTGTCTCCACGCCATGGTGCACGTTGCTGCACGTGATAGAGATTGCGATGAAACAATTTGTATCTGATTTGTATCGTGGCGTGGGGGGATAAGCGGAGCATGTTCCATGATCCCAAGTATCTTATATAAAGAGTAACCAGGGGCTTGGGAGCTGCATGTTGGCAGCGCATATTGCTCTCCTTGCGTTCTTGTCAATCCATCTACTAACGCATACGCCATAGTCACCGTGGTCACCGTTCCGACGAACGGGCGACGTCGAGAGCTCACGCTCGGGATCCCAGGTCCTACCTGGTTCCAACACGTGGTATCAGAGCTGTTGGTTGTCGAGGAGGAGGCGTGTGGTGGCGGTGAGTAGCTGGTGAGGACGCCGGTGAAGAAAGTTTGTCGGAACAAAGGAGGAAGACAGCGTGAACGCCGAACATCGTCGCTTTGGGCACATCAGCGGAGAAGCACTCTGTTGATCGGGCGCTGACTCAGGCCGCAGGTAATCTTGTGTGGCCGATGCTCACCCGATCAAACTATCAAGAGTGGGCTGCGCACATCCAGTGCAATCTGGAGGGTATGTTTCTCTGGGACGCGGTTACTGCTGCCCCTGACAAGGTTGAGAGGCGCCGGGATCGACTGGCTCTTGGAGCTATGTTGCGTGGTGTCCCATCGGAGATGCACTCAATGCTTCTGAACAAGAAGACTGTCAAAGAAGCGTGGGAGGCAATCAAGACGATGAGACTTGGGGCTGATCGTGTTAAGGAGGTTAACGCTCAAAAACTCCTGGCTGAGTTTGAAGGGATCGCGTTTAAGCAAGGTGAGACCATTGATGATTTTGCAATTCGAATCACTAAGCTTGTTACCGATCTGCGTGGACTTGGGGAGGAAAGTGTTTTAGACACACGTATGGTGAAGAAGTTTCTTCGTGTTGTCCCGTCTCGGTATAGTCAGGTGGCTGTGGCTATTGAGATGCTCAAGGACATGAAGACGATGACTATCGAGGATCTCGTTGGTCATCTTCGGTCTGCTGAAGAGAGGTTTGATTCCTCGGTGGAGCAGGTAACGGAGAAAGCTGGCAAACTCTTGCTAACAGAAGAAGAGTGGACTGCCAGGAACAGGCATCGATCGTCGGACTCGTCCTCGTCGTCCGGAGGAAAGGATGGCGGTCAGTATGCAAAGAAGAACAAGCCCTCGGGACAAGGTGGTGGTGCGCGTGATTCTGGCAAAGATCAAGCAACGCAAGACACACCACGTCGCAGGGGCAGGTGCAGCAAATGTGGTGTTTATGGGCACTGGAGGAAGGAGTGCAAAACTAAGAAGAAGGACGAACGGCAAGAGGCTGCACATCACGCCAATGCAGATGTTGATCCAACGCCGATGGTTGCACAAGTCTCGTAACATTGTTCGGACAACCGCTCGACAGACGGCGTGTTTTTACTCGTTCGCATAACCGCTTTCGACAGCGTTTTTCTCGAACCAAAGTCGAAAGTGTTTCCAAAGAAAATATGGTGAAGGGGCATGGGTGCTTGACACCGGGCAACTAATCATATGACGGGATGTCGTGAAGCTCTAGCAACACTTTGGATGAGTCAGTCCGTGGTGCTGCATGCGGTTTGGGGACGGATCGGCAGTTGATATTGTCGGAATTGAGCAAAGAACTATTGCCGGAATAACAATGATCACAAGGTTCCGACGAAGTGTATTATATACCATCCTTGAAATGCAACATCGTCAGTTTAGGGCAGCTCGAGGAAGGGGGGTGCCGGGTTGAAATTGACCATGGTGTTCTTCAGGTGCTTGAGCGAAAACCAGCTGGGTTGGAGAAGAGGAGGGTGCTGATACGGGCTGAGAGGGAAAATCGCTTGTACATAATGAAAGTGAAGATAACCTCACCCGCCCTGTCTTCCGTCAAAACTTGATGAAGAAGCGTGGCTTTGGCATGCACGTTACGGGCATCTGAATTTCAGATCACTCCATGATCCGAGGGCTAAGGAGATGGTGGAGGGCTTACCAACGCAAGGCCGACTTGACCAAGTGTGTGACGGTTGTGCCCCCGGGAAGCAACATCGCATCCCGTTTCCACGAGCTTCTGAATATCGTGCAAATGCAGGTCTTGAGCTTGTCCATGGTGATCTGTGTGGACAAATATCACCACCAACGCCGGGTGGGAAGTCCTATTTTCTACTGTTAGTAGATGATTACAGCCGCTATATGTGGTTGGAGTTGTTGGCATCTAAAGATGAAGCATTAAGCATGTTCAAGAAAATCAAGGTGGCTGCTAAAGTCGAGTCAGCACTGCGCCTGAGAGCTTTGAGAACCGACCGGGGAGGTGAATTCAACTCTGGTGCCTTTGTGGTTTACTGCAATGAACACGGCATCAGACGCTACACCACTACACCATATACGCCACAACAGAATGGTGTCGTGGAACGGCACAATCAGACGGTGGTAGAGATGGCTCGTTGTCTGTTAAAGAGCATGGGTGTGCCGGGAAGGTTCTGGGCAGAAGCTGTAAGGACAGCTGTTTATTTGCTTAATCGTTCGCCAACAAAGAGTCTCAACGGCAAGACGCCGTATGAAGCATGGTTTGGGAGAAAGCCGAATGTCCGGCACCTGCGCACCTTTGGCTGTAAGGCGTTTGCCAAGCGTGTTGGGCCGGGGATCAACAAACTGGCAGATCGGTCAGTACCAGGTGTGTTTCTTGGGTATGAGGTGAATACAAAAGGCTATCGTGTGTTCGATCCGATCAATAACATGTTGATGATAAGCCGGGACGTGATCTTCGATGAGAAGAGTGGTTGGAATTGGGGGGAGAAGGCAGCAAGCGAGGGCAGTACTGCTGTAGCGGATGGACTGATGCCAGCGTTTTCTGTCCAAGATAATGATGTGCTTGGGGACGGCACTCGTTCATGATACGGCAACACAGAAGGAGAGTCTAGCGCTGAATCTACTGAACCAAGCTCGCTTTTCTTTGTTTCAATTCCACATGGTGGGGAATCATCGATGCATCTCCACACACCCCGTCTTCGGTTACGGCACCACATATCCGGTGGGTTTCACCTCCTACCGGTGCCGGTCGATTCGAAGGGGCTCCAATGAGGTACGGGATCTTTGTCTCGAATTACTTGACACTACCGATGAAGTTCGGGTTTTCAAAAGATAGTGGAGTATGTCTAGTAGCATCCGAGGAGCCCGCGACAAATCAATGAAGCAATGTCGATGGATTTTTGGAGGCAAGCGATGGAAGCCGAGATGCAAGCAATCGAGGAGAATAAGACTTGGGTTGTTTCTGATCTGCCAAAGAAACAAAAAGCAATAGGGCTGAAGTGGGTTTTTAAGGTGAAAAAAAGACCCCGATGGGAAGATTGTCAAGCATAAAGCAAGACTGGTGGCCAAAGGATATGCTCAAAAGCATGGGGTAGATTTTGAAGAGGTATTTGCTCGGTTGCCGGGATTGAAACAGTGAGAGTCTTTGTTGGCGCTAGCAGCTCAAAGTGGATGGGAAGTTCATCACATGGATGTCAAGTCGGCTTTCCGAATGGTGACTTGTCCGAAATCAGATTTGTGCAAAGAACCTCCGTGTTTCGGTGTGGGCGGTGCGAGGGAAGGTACCGAGATTGAAGAAAGCACTCTATGGCTTGAAGCAGGCACCACGGGCCTGGAATGCTAAGCTTGACAAGGAGTTGATTGCCCTTGGTTTTGTGAAAAGTAAACTTGAGCATGCCGTGTATAGAAGGGGCAACAAGGAATCTTTCTTATTGGTTGGAGTGTACGTTGATGATCTGATCATCTCTGGACCAAGTAGTGATGATATCGCTCGTTTCAAACAGGAGATGCAGAAAAAATTCAGCATGAGTGATCTTGGCTTGTTAAGTTACTATCTGGGAATTGAAGTATGTCAGTCCAAAGATGGGATTACTCTTTGCCAAAGTAGCTATACCAGCAAGATCCTGGAGTCAGTGGGGATGAAGGGGTGCAACCCGTGTGCAACACCCATGGAGACTCGGCTAAAGCTCAGCAAGAAGAAAGATGATGAGGTGTTAAACCCGACGGCATATAGGAGTGTGATTGGGAGCTTGCGTTATCTTGTTAATACTCGACCGGACATAGCGTTTGCTGTTGGCGTGGTCGGTGAGGCACATGGAAGCTCGGGGAAGGAACATTGGGTTCTTTGTGAAACACATACCGAGGTATCCGAAAGGGACAATTCAGTATGGCTGTGCGTATGGAAGAAACACTGAATCGAGACCGTTTACGCTAGGTTTCAGTGGACGAGTGATTTTGCCGGCGATGTGATGGACGGGAAGAGTACAACTGGGGTGGTTTTCTTCCTCGGAAAGAACTTGGTCACATGGGCTTCTCAAAAGCAAAAGATTGTGACATTTGTCATCCGCGTGAAGCCGAGTACGTTGCAGGTGCAGCAGTGGCTTGGCTTGCCAAGGTATTTGGCTGAGTCGGCTAGTAGGTGACTTGTTGGGAACTGAAGAAACGTCAGTGAAGCTTTTGATGGATAATAAGTCAGCTATCGCTTTGAGCAAGAATCCTGTGCATCACGATAGGAGCAAACACATCGATACTAAGTATCATTTCCTACGTGAGTGTGTCGAGGAGGGAAAGGTGGAGATTGATCATGTTGGTACTGCTGAGCAATTGGCAGATATTTTCACCAAGGCGCTTGGGCGTGTCCGGTTTCTGGAGCTGCGGAAGGCTTTGGGCGTGGTTGAGCTACAACAGGTTTAGGGGGTGTTTGATAGGCTAAACTGTTGAGTCAATAGTTCGGTTAAGATCTTGTTAGTTGAGATTATGAGTCATGTAATCTAGCTAGTCGTGTTAAACGGGAGTTGGGTAGCTGGAGGCGTGCTTAGCTACGAAAGACACCGAGAGTCTGGTGTCTCCACGCCATGGTGCACGTTGCTGCACGTGATAGAGATTGCGATGAAACAATTTGTATCTGATTTGTATCGTGGCGTGGGGGGATAAGCGGAGCATGTTCCGTGATCCCAACTATCTTATATAAAGAGTAACCAGGGGCTTGGGAGCTGCATGTTGGCAGCGCATATTGTTCTCCTTGCGTTCTTGTCAATCCATCTACTAACGCATACGCCATAGTCACCGTGGTCACCGTTCCGACGAACGGGCGACGTCGAGAGCTCACGCTCGGGATCCCAGGTCCTACCTGGTTCCAACACAGTGGGTGTGGATGAAAATTTGGACAGTGTTTTGCGCTGTTATAGATAAGTTTGAGATCTCCTTTGTGCTTGTGTATGAGGGTTCAACATTGTAGTGATTACTGTTTTTGACTCTGAACATGAGGTTCATGCTGTAGGATCTTGCAAAAGTGGCCCCAACGCTTGAATCTCTGGGACTCATTATTGTAGGATCTAAACAACTTCAAACCATTACCATAACCTTTTTTTTTATTTATCAACCAAATACCTGCTGCAACTCTAATTAAAATAGTAAAGTCAGCTTTAAGATAGGGTCACAGAAGGCAATGAATGAAAATACTGAATGTTGAATTGTGTTTCAGCCCAACATTCATTATATTCATTCAAATTGAGTTCCCCAGCAGGGAGTACAAATACAAATACACACTCACTTTTGTAACCATACAACAACAATTCTTGTATCAAGTATAGTAAATGTGTACTCTTCGAAGTGTTGCTTCAGCTGCAAGTTCAGTATACAAATCTTCAACAATTGATTTTCCATTCAATTTGAGTGTCAGTACAGAAGGCACAATTGCCATTGCTAATAGACAGAATGCATAACGTACACAAAAGTTCAAAATTTTCAGGCCTAACTACTGAATGCACTACACAGAAGGCACAATTGCCATTGCCAATCAGGCCTAAATACACAGAATTCAGCGGCTGAAGACCCCTTTGCATCCTTGAGCTCAGCATCCAGTGATTGAACCAAGTATGTGACACCGTACACAACAGCAGCAGAAAATTGAGTCTGAGTGCACAGGCGTACATGGTTGTCTTCAGGTGTCTTGTTGGTCGTGTTGCCTGTACAACCGGCGATAGGAGGTCCGGCCTGTACAACAGCGCCTGTACAACAGCAGCAGAAAATTGAGTCTGAGTGCACAGACGTACAAGAAAATTTGGCCCTGTACAACGTTGGGGATCCTTGCCGGTCGGGGATGCGGAAGGACGGGGCCGCCGCCCTGGGGTCGCGTCGCCCGGTCGGGAAGCGGAGGGACGGGGCCGCCGCCGGGGGGAGCCTCACCGGTGCGCCGCCGAGGGGGAGCCTTGCCGGTCTGCCGCCGTGGGGAGCCTCGCCGGGCCTCCTCGCCTTTGACCTAGCCTGCGCAGACAGGAGCGGCTCGTTTGGGACAGCGCCGGTTGCACGCGAATGGGACGGGCGAGGACTACCGAAAGTGCGAGGGGGCCGCGGGGTTTTTTTGCTAAAGCGGCAACCGAAAGTGCGGGCGTGTTTCGCGTGAAACATTCCACCTCGCTCCCTAGCCATCGGATGTGAGATCTCCGGCCCAGATCTCTAGTGTGCACGTGTGCACATAAAAGCTGGTGTGCACAGGATACGCTCCCATATTAAAAATATCTTAGCCTCAGATCGGACAATGCATATAGTTGTTTCCTATTACAAACACCGATACTACAATCCAGCGCAAGAGCATCGCAACATATAGTTGATTTTGTCCGTTCTTTTGTATTTCCCTGTCCATCAAATCAAATCTACTATAATATTCTTGATTCAAGATAATTTAATTTAATATTCTTTTGTACTTCCCTGTCCATCTGGATAGGTTCTTTTTGTCTGTTTCTTGATTTTTCGTGGCAAGCTCTCTTGAACATGTGCTGCTGCAGTTAACCTCTGATGATGGAAGCTTGTATTGCAAGTTGCAGCAAAGGCTAACTTAGTGGCATTGTTTCAGGAAAGAAAGGTTTAATAAAAAGGATAAAAAGTTAGACTTCTAATGAACATGCACGTTCGGGGATCTTCTTCCGTTAGTCTGAATTTAAGGTTTAAATAGCCCGTTATAGCTGCTGCTATAGCCTTTTGAGGTAGGATGCCGCCATTTGTGTTCATGTATATTTTAGCCGCTAAATTCCGCTATAGCCCGATATAGCTCCGCTAATAGATGTTTTAGAGACCAACCGCTAAACATCTTAATTCACTTAAATATTAGATAGAGAAAATAGCCCAACCTATATATATAATAATTAATAAGGCACCGGTTCTGCTTGCACGATCTCTCCAGAGATGTATGGACCTAAATTGATTTACTATTTAGTGGTTAGTTGGTGACTCATTTGTATGAGTAGTTTGGTTTATTTTTGTAATCAGAGGTTGTAATTTGCTTAAGTATCAATGAAACTTTCTATGCCGCAAAAAAAATGTGCCTCTTGTCTCTAACCCGAGTATATATAAAGCAGCAGGGAATAGCGAAGAAAGCCAGTGTTCTCTGTCTGCCCAAGTCATGTTGCTTGTAAATTGTGTATAGGAGTAGGAGTACGAAGCATCAGGGCACCTGCATTACTACATTGTCAGATCGAAGTTAGAGGTAAGAAGTGGCAGTAAATCACAGACAACCCCTCGTCGGAATGAGATCCTCTAACTTCACCCTCGACGACAACAGAGTGTAGTCGAGAAGGATCGTCGTTCCTTCACGATCGAGAAAGGCAACGATAGATTTTTTTATGAAAGATCCGGCAAGCCGGCTTTGGTTATAACAAGAAGAGAGTAGCATACAACATTGGTAGCGCGAGCAGCGCCCTTCCCCCAACCCAGTCTAGGCTGACTTGGGGACTTAGTTGCAAAGCTGATTACTCACTACATTAATGATAACGAAAAGCAACCTAAAAGCCGGAGAGCTGCTACTGCTCTATCCACAGCTGCATTTGCAAATTAAGCGACCTCCATCTCTACGTCTCCCAACTCAGTTGCCACGGATGCAAGTAACCTGGAAAGTTCCTGATTGTCCAAATGTGCTGCCTTTTGGATGGCCTTGACTGCCTCTTCTAGGAGGTCGAGCCCGTACATGTCAGTGTAGGTTGTGATCGCTACATCCGGAGCTAGCGCCGCTGACTTGCCTTCGATGAAGGAGAGCTCACGCATGACCTTGTGCTGGGCACACTGAGCAACTAAGACCTTTGCCTCCTGGAGGATTGGAGCAGGGATGGGCTTGAACAATCCTGCAAAGGAGGCGCAAGCACCGACGTCCTCCGTCTCAATGAATATACCAATGTCTTGTGGTCACCGGTCGTCTTCCTCTATGGATGTAGCCAAGATGGGCTCAACCTTTGCCTCCTGGATCAACTGGCCTGTAGTTGGGAAGGAGCGATTAGCAGGGATGCACGTACCTCCAGAGAGTTGATCGGTGCAGCTCTTGTCAAGACTAGCGAAGGGACAAGCTCCTCCAGCATGGGGTCAACCCATGTCAGAGGCTCCTCCTCCACGCAAGGCTCCGACACAAGAGGGTTTGGCATAGCGTCCATCGCGATTGTACTCCTGAGTCACTGGCGTCGTCATCAAACTCTATCGGCGCCCACCCGCACGTCCAGTTCTCGACTCAGTCGACTGTTGTGGGGCCCTTGCTAGGAGGTTCAAGGGTTGACAACGGAAGCTAAGCAGCCAACCTCCAATCCGGGGGCGCCGGGCGCGCGGTCATCGAGGCCGAGGCCGAAGCCGCCATAGGACACGTTCGCCCAGCGGCACCCCATCCTTAGCAAGTTGGGCGTCGTGGCAATGACGTACGTGCCAACGTGGCATGTAACTTGCACTCCCTGGTAAGGTGATAGAAGCCATAGCAGTGTAGGCAATGTCGTGGCAACCGACCGGTCACAACACGGTGCGAGTAGGATAGGCAGTTGAAGCACCTGCTGCGAAGTACTTCTGGGATCCTCCGGGCCTATGGGAGGTGCACCTGGTGTTGCTCAACCGAGGCGGCCATAGGGCGCGTCGCCTATTGTGCGACGATCTCCCGCCACCCATCGACGTTGGGGCGGAGAACCGTCCGCAGGCGCCAGAGGCATCTTGAAAGTGAATCATATTCCATGAATATGATATCTATCGAATGTGATATATGGAATATATATATGACAAAGGTGGAGTCTTGGAGTATTTCGATCGATCGGTCATATACATATAGGCTTGAATCAGACATCAAATGGCTTCGATTTGTGCATCTTTTTTTGCGCCCTCTAAAACCTGGACAGAAGGTGCCGCATCTGGAGAGAGGGAGGACCTTGGGGCCAACAGCGATTGCGCCCCGGCATCAGCACCCGACAGTAGCCTTGAGGCAGTAGCAACTACATCCTCCTCATCCTCAAGGTGTCCTCAATGGTGACAAGAGACTCGTCCGCCACGGCGAGGCAATAGGGCGGTGCCCTCAATGTCAGCGTCGAAGTGGGCGATGCCAAGGAGGCCATAGCATCGTAGGCGCCCCAGCCCTCGCTGACCTTGGCCGACCATGCCGAGGCAGCAGTAGCTGGATGTGGAAACCCTATGTCCTAGAAGTCGTGGATCCGAGGCGGATCAAGCGTCGGTAGCTGGGATTGCGTTTCGAGGTTTGACGGTCGGCGTTGACGGTTGGCGAAGCACCTTCGTGCCCCGCTGGGCACCCACAGCGGCGACCACATCTGCGCCCGGGACTCTCGTCGACGTAGCCTCGTCGGCGTGCGCATTAGTGCGCGTGGATGAAGGAGGAGCGGTTTTAGCGGCGCCGAGCAAGCCGCATGAACATCCGTGTCGGTTGTGGCGCCCCGCCATCAAGCGAGCGCATGTTGCCGGATCCAGCCACTCCAGATGGCAGAGCGCCCGCGCCGCCGGCCTCCCGCGACCGGGCGGCCGTGGATCGATGGACGGTGTCGGCGACCCCACGTGCGAGCGGCGACGAGGGATGTGATGCGGAATGGGGAGGCGAGGGGGGGGGAGGAGGAGGGCTGGGATGGGAATTTGGCGGCGCCGAGAGCGGCGGCCGGGCGGAGGCGAGGCGGTGAGGGAGCGAGCCGCCTAGGGTTTCACATGGGCCGCGTAGGTGGTTCGTAATGCACGACAGATTATATTATTTCAGATTTCCAGTAGTATGGATATTTTTACAATCAGAATGTCTTTTTGTAAATTTGTTGCCTCATGAAACATAGAGTGTTTAACATGATAGCTTTTGGAGAATGGCCTCCTCAGAATTGTACCTCAGAATAACAGAGCATTTTTGTGCATCTCTAAACAACATGATAGCTTTTGGAGAATGGCCCTTTGGTTGAGGGGTTCAGTACTACTAATTCCAAGTCCCCTTTGAAAGATTTCGGTTGTGTTCAATACCCTGGAATTGGACACTGTAGCACTGAATTTGGCACTATAGCACTTTTCATTTGGTTGCGGTAAATATTATCTTACCATGGGGTAACTAGGCTCACATGAATCCTCTCGCAATGTACATCTAAACTGTGCAATTAGTTATTTTGTTTACCTACATTTCATACTCGGGCATGCGCTTTTGATACATTTAATACTTTGATGTGATGGAAAATTCAAATGATGTGATGGGAAATTCTGGTTACTAAACACATCCTTCATAGTTATCGCGCTCGGCAAACTTTGCTGCAACTGATCGTGAGTCCGTCCAAGTCCCTCCTAATTCATGATTTCTGATTTTGTTGTCGGCTAAATCTTGATTTCTCCTAATTCCTTGAGTGGGACACTTTCTTCCAAGTTCATGAAGATGATACAGTTGACACATTCATGTTAACGAGAAAGCGGAGGATAAACAAGTAATCTGCTACACCTATATAGAACCCCCACTAAGGAGTTCTCTTGACATGCAAGCATGCCACCAAAGCAGCCCACTAACACCCCACTAACACTTTCAAACATGCAAGCATGCCACCTAAGCAGTCCACTAAGGCCCCACTAACACTTTCAATTAATGATCGAGCAGGTTAGTGCTTTCTCATATCAAATCTATTCTTGCCGCAAATTGAGATTTTTTGTGTTGTAGATTAAGTTCCAAATATTATCCTTCACTGCTAGTGACCCATGTTTTGTTTCATGAAGTCGAAGATCTAAGATTATCATGATGCTTTTTATTTAGCTCATTACTGAAATTAATTTTACATTACTCTTAACTAGATTAAAATTATTTTTGCATATCCACCGCAACACGCGGGCAATTCACCTAGTATTCTATAGTTTGAAGTATTTCTATTTGATTTGAACAATTTATATCAAGATTTGATGTCGTTTTACTGAATTATATTATGGGTCTACCAAACTGTAAATGATTTTCCCAAATTGTAAAAAAAACTTTTTACAACGCACACCCACCGCTAAAATCCTAGGTCCGCCACTGTTTAAAGTGAAGCTAGCTCTGCAACTACAACATCAGAAATGGGAAAAGTTCCTGGGACAGCTAGCTTGCTAGTTCGAACTCTGTACACGTAGAAAACGTGCAGAAGGTGGGCGAGGTGGAAACGTTGCACACTGACTGCTTCCAGCACGGACGGCAAGGACAGAGACGACATGGCACTTGGTGAGGACGTCCATGTGACCCAGACGCGTCGCGACGCGCCGCACGGCTAAGTACCGACTTTCGGCTCAACAAACAGACACATGTTCAACGTAAATAGAAGGCGCCCAAGGAGGAGTCCGTGATAGTCCGCTCGACGAGGACGGCCGCTCGGCAAGGACGACGACAGAGCGGCACTTGGTGACACTATTGGAAAATCGATTAGGTCTGAGCGTGTAAAAACGCACAGAAAAATACGAATCCCATTAGAAAAAAGTAACAGAAGGAGTTGGCTAGGGTTTTACTAGCATATATACTCTGACCTTCTAGCTGGGTCGAAGTGGGCTGCCCCTGTCATTACTGGGCCAAAAATAGAACTATTTTTCTATGTGTTTACTTTTTTCTGTGTGTTTCATAGGAACTCACAAAATAATTATCATTTTTTTGTGCGTGTATAATACTTTTTCTATGAGTTTTAGCGAAACTCACAGTAAAATTAGAATTTTTTTGTGAGTACCTAATTTTTCCGTGTGTGTATTGTCACGCACAGAAATATCATGCATTTTTTCCGTGGGTTTTCTTATTTTTCTGACAGGATATCTGAAAGCAAAAAAAATAGAATTTTTCCGGCGCACAGAAAAATTAAAAACACACAGAACTAATCCATTTTCCAGTAGTGCGAGGACAATGACAAGAGTGGTGCTCGGCGAGGACGGCAACAGAGCGACGCTTGGCGGGGCGGTGCGGCGCGACGGGCACTCAACGGCGACGAGGACGGCGACGGGACGGCACGACGCACTACATCTAAGATGGCAGCGTCGATTTTGACCATCCACTGGAGCCCTCGGCACCGGCATGCTGGTGCTGTGTGGGCTATAGTGGGACTTGCCATTGTGGAGCCCATGTAAGTTTGGCAGACCCGTCGTCCGATCCATTGACGGCAGAGATTACGTGACAAAAGAATGCAGTGGTTTTGAGTGAAATTAGAGGATCTCATTCCCCCTCGCCGCTACATGGTGGTTCCAAGGTGACTGGCTTGCTTCTGTTAGACTGCCCACAATGTTAGTTTTTATCGTGCTGAAACATGAGAGAGAATGACCAAGCACCGTGCCATGTAACTTCCCCGGTGCTTGGCAAATAAAAAAAACATTTTTGAACTGTCCTTTGGCCGAGCGGGTGTTCCTCAACAAGTGGGAAGGCCATCCGGACAACGCTTCCTCGACCACCCCCCGACGACGCGGTGACGGGGCGACTCCTCAGCCACTTCGGGGACACGTCCCGGACCACAAGCGCAAGGCCGTGAGTGTGCTCTTCCCGATGCGCCGCCCCCGTCGCGGCAGGCCTCACAGGCGCGGACCACCGACCCCCTGATTTAGGCTGTAACCTTCGGTCGCACAATTAGTTTATCCTTTAGAAACACCTATCGACGCACCACCGTTTGAGCCGGTGCCTTGTGTCAGTGTGCCCGTCTTGTGTGCGTCCGTGCATCTCGCTAGGGTTATCAAAAGGCTGTAATGGCCTGGTTTCGAAAAAAAAACTGTCCTTTGGCCCTTCCCTGCACGGCTGCACTCTTGTGATGATATAATAGTTGGGACATACCGATGGCAGTTGTTAAAAATAATTCAGCATCGATAGACGACTTCTGCATGCACCTGCAGCCGTGCATGTGCACATGATTCCATGCCTGCCTAGCTGCAATGTTTCAGCTTCAAAGGGCGCTGAAACTTTAACTGAAACGGTATGGTCTCTCGCCACCACACATTCTTGCTAGCACCTGGTTTATAGCGACTGTTCATAATTAAGGTCGATGAAAATTTTGCTACCTGATGATTGTGGTCCCTTTGTGGTGGCGATGATTCACTCAAGCCTGTCAAGACACGCCATTGGAGATGAAGGAGCCATGTGGAGGCATGGACAGCAGCGTCGTCAGGGAGTGCATGAGAAACAACATCATGTTCTTCTTATGATAAGACCAAAAGAGTTGATGCTCCCTTGCAAATAAACAGAAGAAGAAACAAACTGTTATTGTTCTTACGATTCCTCCCTTGCAAATTATTTACTGCAGGTCCGCAGCTGTTAATTAAGAAATAAATTAATTAGTAGTAATGATTAAGGGAAGAGTTTTCTGTTTGGTAGCAAGATAAAAATTGGCAATGGAGAAAAACCCTATTCTGGAAGGATAGGTGGCTGTATGATCAACCCATTGCCATGGTATACCCTCATTTGTTCAAAATGACTATGAATCCTAATAATACTGTTGCAGAGGTGAAGGATGATATATCTTCTGTGAAATTCTGCAGATGGCTTATAGATATCTAGGAACAACAATGGAAGAAAATTAAAGAAGATTTATCTAAAATCCATCTTGATCATCTAAATGATATTGTTATCTAGATATTTGGTAATAAAAAAGACCTTTACAGTGAAATCGATTTATGATTACCTTACCAGAGATGAAAGTGGTGTCTATCATAAGAAAATTTGGAAAGGGAAAGTACCTACCAAAATCAAAATCTTTCTTTGGCAAATGCTGAATAATGCAATTGTTACTAAGGATAATATGTTAAAGAGAAAGTGGCAACTGGCAAGGGGACCCCTCTTGCTATTTCTGTGATAAAGATGAAAACTTACAACACCTTTTCTTCGAGTGCAATGTGGCTAGGGTGATCTGGGGTACAATAGCAACTGGTATTGGAGCTAACAACATACCTACCTCTTTTCATCATTGCTGGACTTGGTGTGAAGTGTGGTTACCTAGCTGCAGAAAATATCATACTCTAGGAATTGCTGCCATCTGTTGGGCTATATGGAAAGCTAGAAATAAGGCCTGTTTTGAAGGCATACATATTAAGAATCCCATTTCTATCATTTGTCATGCATGTGCTCTAATGAGGTACTGGGCAGGGCTCTACTCCGAGGATGAAGAAGAAGCATTCAAGGCTAGCATCGATGCAACAATGAAGTTTGCTCTGAAGCTGCTCAATAAGAAGGCCAAGGAGGAGGGCAGTTTCTTGTTGCAGGATAAACAAGATGACAATCAAGCATAAAGACAAAAACTGGAAAGAAAAGAAGAGGAAGTAGGGAAGACGGTGGAAGCAACATTATCTTTTTGCACTCTATCTTGGTGATCTGCTTGATAAACACCATGTCTGTCTTAAAAAGTCTGCTGTGAGAGGATCTGATGAGCCAGTCTGAAGGATGCTTTTGTCTTGATCTCTTGGAACCTTTCCTAGTGGTTTTCTGTTAGATGTTTTTTACTGTCTGTATGATTACCGATTGAATGTCATCGGTAATATAATGTCGTTAAGCCTAGCCTAGTCTCTTTTCTGGTAGAATTCTGGAAACTCTACTCTTCTGAACACATTCTATCTAATGTTGTATTTCCGTTATGTTTAATGGAAATGGGGAGGTCCTCGGTTCAAAAAAAAGAATAATGATTAAGGAAAGTTTAGTACTTTTCCTCTCATATAGACAATCTCTAACTTCCTAACCCAAGTGTATGAACGGGCCTCGCTGCTGCCTGGGTCGCATCGCTGGACCTCTCTCCTTGCGTCGCTGCCTCCCAGGCCGGTGGCTCGCTGCCTTGCCAGAGCAGCTGTTGCAACATGTGGGCCGAACGCCCAAGTGGCGGGTACATGCATGAGCAAGGTGGGAGATAAATAGCCCATCAAACATGGTAATAGAACCAAACATTTATTATGTTGTCTTTTTTTGGGCGGACTGTGGGTCCATGCATGAGCAAAGTGGGAGATAAATAAACACCATACCAGGCATCCTGACCATGAGATCTTGCTTCAGCTTCGTTCTTTTGGTTGAGATAGATGAATGTTTGATTCAATATTTTCCTAGAAGCTCCTCCACTCTTTTTTGTGTAGTAGGCACGGGAAGCACCAGGATTTCTTTGTTACAGCGGATGGTTAGGCAAGGAGCTTATGGAGAGGATGAAGCTCCCAGAGAGAGAACTAATGTCAACATCCAACCACATTGTGTCATCTAAAACCGGGAAAAGTTAGAGGCAAAGTTTATGCATAACTTATATGTGCACCTGCCGTGTGTGTCTGTTTTATTAGATCCAGTTTGATACAATGACAATCTTGCATCACTGACTTAGCCTGAAACTGAAGTGAGGAAAGTAACTGAAAACTTACTCACACGCACTTCTTTGTCTGAATTTGAGTGGATGGTACACTCCATGTAGTGTAGTTGTATGCGCACAATCTAGCTGGACTGATTACGTTGAATAATTGTGGTGAACGAATCAAATTAAGTAGTACATGCTTGCGTAGTTTCCTTTGGTGGATTTAATTAGGTTCGTCCCAAACCAGCGAGCTGTTCTTTTTATGAAAGAAAAGTTGCATAAAAAGATAAAAACATTAGATAAAGTTGCATAAAAAGATAAAAACATTAGACCTCTAGTGAACATGAATGATGATCTTTGGTAATTAGAGCTAACCGCTAACATCATCAATTCATTTTCCAATTTTCAAATATTGCATAAAGATAATCATATTCCATTTTGATTCTTTTCAAAGTTTGATCTTGGAATTCATATTTGAATTCTCTCAAATTTGAATTGGATACCATTTCTTTCCTGAAAACATGTTCCATAATCTCCAAATATCATTTGGGACAAAACTTACTCAGATTCCATCAGATTGCCAACCCTACCCTTTTCCCATGGCCCAACACAGAGGCCCAAGAAGCCCAGGCCAGCCGCCGTTCAACCGTACTGCCTATACACACCCTTCCAGTTGAGTTGTGTCCCAGTAAAGCCTAGTAGTAATAAGTTTTGAACTAGTATTCAAATTAATTTCACGCCACTATGTTTCTCATGGTGAAAATTTTAAGAACTTTCTTAAAATACTGGAATGATTTTTTCTTGAAATTGGAACAATTGTTCCGCCTTCAAAAAAATGTTCCAAACATTTATCTAAATATATTCAAGTGTGTATGGTATTGTTATCAAGTAAGTGAGTATAGTGTGTGTACGTCTCCTATCTGCAGTCTAGCTAGCACCATCATTCAGTTCTACGGATGGTGGCGTGTCATGACTCAGCGGCCCAAAGCTGCGGCCGGTGCCCGTGCGTGGCAAGCCACCGCTGGCTGGTGCAGGTGGCCACTGTCACAGGGTGGCTAGAGCGGGCGGGCAGCCATGGGCAGAGCGGCAGGTGAGCTGGGCAGTGGCTGGCAGCCAGCAGTAGCTTGCTTTTGTGTTCCTTAAATCATTTGTGCTGGCGTGCCCAATCCGCCTGAACAAATACAATGTCTACCAGTAAAGATTGTCCATGTCTGTACCCACTCATTTTGGTTGTTACACTTCCATTTTTATCAGCCCTCCTTACACAGCAAATTTTATCAAGCCTCGCTTGCACTGGAGCAGGATAACTTTATCAAAATGCATGTGCGGATCACATGACTGACTTGGTATTATGTGATACATTTGGTTTTATTATTCATATACATGTGTTTGCCTAACATGACTATGCCTTGTCTTGGAGTCCCGGAGATGGGTTCACACCTGAGTCACTCACTACAGGAATCGGCTGCTTTGCCGAGTGCAGGATGCACTAGGCAAAGGCACCTTTGCACTCGGCAAAGCCATTGCCGAGTGCCGCACTCGGCAACCCACTACCAGAATCCTGAATTGCCTTGAGTGTCAAAAACCGCCAAGGATAGGAGTAAAACCGCCAAGGAAATGATCCTTGTCTACAAAACCGTCAAGCAAACCCACTCAAGAATAGACGGTAAGGGAAATTAGTTTCCTTGACGGTTTTGACACTCAAGGATTATTTCCTTGGAGGTCGGCCGCCAAGGAAACTAGGACGACTTAATTTGCCAAAGGGTCAAGGAAATGTTACAACCGCCAAGAAAAATAGTTTCCTTGAGGGCCGGTAACCTTCAAGGAAATTATCCGGACCGCCAAGGTAATAGTTGTTTCCTTGGCTGCCCTAGACCTACAAGGAAATTGCAATTTTCTTTGTCTGCTATTGACCACCAAGGTAATTATCATTTCCTTGGAGGCTGGGCCAACCTCCAAGGAAAAACAAACGTAACACTAAAAAAATATATGCTAAATAATCAATAAATTCCATGATTCTAGAGCCCAACCAGTATATTGACACATGACGACATGTATATAGACATTATTGAGCCCAACCATTATATTGACATTAACATATCCATATAAGAGTATTACAAGTGCATTTATCATTCGTCCGGACATAAAGTCCATACAAGTCACTAATAGTTTCCAAAGTAAAAGTCCATACAAGTCACTAATAGTTTCCAAAGTAGTAGAGGTATTACTAACTCCAGTGCCAAGCCCTCCCACCACACTATCTTTTGGTCCAAGTCATACATTTGCTAGTTGCATACCTACATTAAAAATAAAACAAAATATCAATTACTAAGCATGTATGAAATCAGCATGGCTCAGGTAAAAATACAATCAGCAAGGTTGTAAATTGTAACCATGTAAAATAAATTGATCCAGAAGTCTGAAGAATATATCTGTGTTGCAAACTTTATTAATGGTTAACTATGAACCACAATGTTCATGGAAATACACATTAGCAAGTATTGATGGAAATCAACAAGTCTGT
Source organism: Hyparrhenia diplandra (assembly GCA_015847255.1). Lineage (NCBI taxonomy): Eukaryota > Viridiplantae > Streptophyta > Magnoliopsida > Poales > Poaceae > Hyparrhenia > Hyparrhenia diplandra. The sequence goes on from JADLZK010002606.1 coordinate 42,697, forward strand.
AGACATTTAAAAATGCAATCAGCAAAATTGTAATATTGTAAAAACACAATCTAGTATTAAATCAAGTGGGAAAACATGTAAACTAAAAAGCAGATGGAATTCTCAAGAACATATTGTGTAGTATCCGGTAATAGATGGTCAGCACCTTAGGAGAAACAACTCTACTGCTATCTAGTATTCTGAACTGCACTATGAGTAGTTCATCCAAACTCCATATAGCAGCATACAACCACAACAACAATAGCAGATGTATTATTAAATATGATGACAGAGCAGGTCATCCTAACATAGCATTGATAAAAAATTAAGCAACTAGTTCACCAAACAGATAAATAATAGAAGCACCTTTTTTGTGAGCATAGCAAAATAGCAGAACTCCATTGGAATTTCATCTACGACCTGGACATTGCAGAGGCACAAAACAAAGTGCCCAAGTTCTTCAATAACTCCTCCAGTCCTCGGATCTTGTAAGCCTTAACCTGTTACTTATCTGTATTATAAAGAACACAGGCAAGTGAGTGAACAATATTTTATATTTGTACACAATCATTTAGATAGTACTCGTTATTACTGAAATGACTTCCTAAGAGAAAGAAAACTAATGCATGTATACTAGTTATTACGTACATTACTGTAAACTTAGTTGTCTCAAAAATTCAAACACATTCAGTTAGACAAAAAAATCATTTGTTTGCTTGGGACAACTCTTAGTTCTATCTCCAAATTCAACTGTGTTCATACATAGTAGTTAACATCATGTGTAAAATTTATTATGTCACACGTCACAGAGTATTACTGTGTGTCCTTTTGCTGAGCTTCTAGGGTAAATGATAATGTGTGGTCAGATATAACACTGCTCGAACCTAACACATGAACGCGGCTGCTGCCTACAGGGTCACATCTATTAGAACAAGGGATTATATTTCTGATAAATATTCAGAGCATTAATTGGCCTTGTTAGTGGAATACCATGAAACAATTACACTGCATCTGAAAGCAAAACATGAATAATTTAAAGAAAAAATTCAGTCTGGTCCACGGGTTCACAGGTTCAGAAAATCAGTCATGCTGATATTGACATGTAACACAAATTCATAGCTCAATTCTGTTCATACATGCGGAAGCAAAAAAAAAAAAACATGCGGGAGCAAAGGCACTACCTGGTGGGCTCCTGTGTTGCCTGCTTCGGTGGTGCTTCAGCCAGCATCTGTCCATGCCATGGAGCCGAACTGTACGCCACGTCTGGTTCGCTCTGTTGGCTTGTTTGTCGACTCGGAGGAGCCTCGGATGCCTGCCGGCCAGCGTCGCGCTCCAATCCCGCCCCTTCTTCTCCGAGCCAGCTTGAGTGCCTGACGAGGCCAGCACACCGCTGCCTGACGAGGCGGCCGCCGGGACCGATCCCATCACCGGGACGAAGGCTGGAGAGCGGGTCGGGAAGAGGCATCTTCAGGGCGCCGTGCACGTTCCCACACCATCGGCGACCGGATCCGCGACACCTCCGACTGGATCGATGGCGTTGACGGCCGGATCTGCGGCGCCGACGGCAGGATCCGCTCTGCCTCAGCCACCGTTGCTGCCGGCTTGCCGTGTCGCCAGTTCACCGTGAATCATGGTGTCGGGGGAAGCAAGGTGAGGAGGGGCGGGTGGAAAACCTGGCGCTAGGGTTTGGAGGTGTTTTTATGTGAGGTTTGGTGCATCTTGTTCGTTCATTGTGATCCAATGGCCAGAAAACGGTGAGACTTAAAGAGGAAATGGGCTGGCATCTAGGCGGGCTGGCTATAGTGGGCTGGCTGGCAGCAAACATGACATGGAGCACAGGCAATTACATGTATTTAGTTCCTAAAATAGGCAATTACATGTATTTAGTTATTTATTATTTATAAGCACTATTTGATTATTAAACACTCTTGTGAATATAAACACTTAATCTAATAATATCTATGTACTTAAAATATTTTTTAAGTAAAATAGGCTACATATATGTCTCTTTGTAATAGTTTCACAATTTTAAGAACCGATTTACTATTTTCTATCATTTAAATGAAAATCTACGCACTCTTGGAAAATCATTGTAACTTGAACTACACATCCTATCTAACAATGTCCACAAACTAGAAATACATATATGTAAGCGTACATGTTCCATTTGATATTACATCCCGAATCCATGGAAAATGAAGTGTTTTGCTAAACATTACTCAAACTACTATTTTTTTTAGACTTTTGAAAAAAATAAATAATACCATAAAGTGGTCTAAAAATTCTAAGAATTGGTATGGGGTGATAATATGGGCATATAAGCTTCTTATAAAAAATTTTAGATCATTTTGACAAAGTGAGACTATATGTTGTCTAAAATGAATACATCTCTCACATAGTTGCATAACTATGAGACTATATGTGAGATATTTAGCCACTTGTGAATAATGTGTCGTTAAACATTGTTAATATGGTTTGAAAAATTTATGGCAGGATAATACAACCATTTTATGTTGTTATGCCAAATTTTAGGATTTTTAGACACATTTAAGATATTATTTTTTTTTCAAATCGAAGACACCAAAATACTTATATCATTTCCTTGGGTGCCGACCTCCAAGAAAAATCAATCACCCCTAAGAAAATGGTAATTTACTTGACAGTTTTAATTACACCCAAGGAAATGGGCATTTTCCTTGGTAGTTAAGAATAACGATCAAGAAAATACTCTTTTTCCTTGATTTGTTTACAAAGAAATGAGTCCTTTTCTTGGCGGTGGTTCAAAACCGTCAAGGAAACACCCATATTCCTTGGCGGTTTGCTTCAACCTCCAAGGATATATGTTTCCCTCGAAAGTGTTCATCACTACCGTCAAGGAAACCGCCCTTTCCTTGGCGGTTCTATTTTGGCACTCAAGAAAATTGTTGGCCGCCAAGGCAATTCCATTTTCTGGTAGTGAAGTATCAGCAAAGGTCCAAACCGGTTTTGGAAGGCTGTTTATGCACACGTGGAAGCCACCGTGTCTGGGGTACAATGCCCTCGCTCCAACGGTCTTGTGGTGTGGTGCAACGACAAGCAGTGGCAGGCACGGAACAAGGCCCGACCTTCCTAATACGGCGTGGTTGCAGCAGCGAAGCTGGATTGGTAGACGCAGCTGAGCACGTCGACGGGCTGGGATTCTTGTCACCTGTCGGCCCAAATGTGCATCCGCATGATTCCACCAGCGGCCATCTGCGCGATGAGCATCTGCACAAACGTCTCTAGCTGTCGCCTTACGCGAAGGATGTGACGCTGGTGAGCACATCGGGCACATGCCATTCCGCAGCAAGAGGAGCGTGACACTACATATGTCTGCAAACTACAAAACCAGGGTTCCAAAACGAGATTGGACCTCTGGTCATACATTTAGCAAGTTTAGGGACATAAAAAAAAACTGGTTTTATGAATACATGGACCTATTTGAGAATTTAGAACAAGTTTAAGGACATTTATGGTATTTCACTCTAACTGAATGTTATAAGCTCATTACAAATTCATGTAGCGCTTGATGCATTTATTGAATTGGAAATGCATGCAGATGCTGCTATATATACTTCCAAGGAGCCACCACTGGCACAGGCATATATACTACCTTTGGTCTATAAAAACAGAGTATGTTGGGCTTGTGGAGATGATCGAGTGGTTCATAAATTCCAAACCAATGGCAAGCTGCTGCCATTCCCTTCCCATGCGGCCTCCCGATTTAGAGCAAGAAGAAGGCCGCAGCGGCGTCCATCCCGGCGGAGCTTCGCCGCGGCTTGAGGGTGGATCCGGCTGGCGGCGCCTCCACACCGGTGGAGCTCGCCACGGCGGCCTCTCTCTCCAGCCTCCCACCGGGCGGAGCTCGCCCCCACGGCTTCCCTCTCCGGTCGGCGTCTTCTTCGACTCCCCATCGCGCGGCGGGCGGCGGCGGCGCCGCGTCGGCCGGGCGGCGTAGGGCGCGCTGGGCGGCCAGCACCGCGCAGCAGCGGCGCCGGCGGTGGCGCGGCAGCATTGGGCGGTGAGCCTTCCCCTCGACATCGAGCACGGTGGAGGCACGAGAGAAAGGGGATGGGCCGGCCCGACCGGCCCGTGGGCCGGTAAAATGGCCCACGGACGGGCCATGGGCGAGGTCGTGGCCCGAGCACGGTGGAGGCACGGCCCGCTGGGCTGGCCGACGTGGCCCGACACCGACCAGACATCTATAGACAACCCCCATCCTATTATAAAAAAAAAAAAGTAGGAAAGGTAATTTAGACACCCTAATGGGACACAATGATATCTTTTCCAAAAAAAGCATTGTGTCATGTGGAAACCGTTTCTGACCAAAGGTGTGCAGGTGTTATAAGTTCACTTGTGAATGGTGTGGTATTGGTTGAAACAGAGATGTTGTGCCATTTAAAAACCACGAGCAAACACAAGGGCATATAATTTATTTTTAATAAAATATAAAGGGCATCATTAAGAAAACTATAAATAAATGAATAGAGTTTGAATCTAACAGGTAGATGGCAAGATTTAAATACAAATAAGATCAACACAGATCAGAGTTGAAATATATAACCGTGATGACACGAAAACGTAAAACAAGGCTTATAAATTTAATTGCGAAGACACAACTGTAGAACATAAATGGTGAATACACAAACATAGTGATTTAGTAAATTTATCACAGACAATTAAATAATTATGGAGTATTTAAATTGGTTTTGTGTTAGGAAATGAAGGGAAAGTGTAAAACAATCAATTTTGATCTGTCGCGTATGTATTAAATTCGAGTATAGGACCACTTGTACCACTGGATTGGGCTATAATGTCAGAGTAGCTTACTTGGTCTATAAATAAGAAGTCTGAACAGTTTTTTTATACTACCAATGAAGATAGTTCATGTAATAAAGCATGGTGAGCCTTCGCTGCTATCATAGGGCTGAGAGGTATCGGGAGTTTTTGTTTCACGTAAGTGTTGAGCACCCATTTACAACCTTCACATTTTGGTGTCTACAGTCATGAGTAGCACGCAGCAGCCATGTCTTGTTCCACTCTCATGTTGTCTTGCTGAAGTTGAACTGTACGATCTGAATCAGATCGATCATTGACCAATGACAAAGATCGATCATCGGCGAGCGCGGGCGTGCGCGGGGGTACGCGCGCGGCGGGCGAGTTTCCGCTGCGAGGCTGGGGGGGAGGACGGCCATGGCGTTGAGCTCGTCGTGGCCTAGGCGCCACAGCGCGGCCTCCAGCTCCCAACGGCGCGGCAATAAATGCATAGATGCCGGTCGTTTCTCCCCAACGGCGAAATCATCGTTTCTTCATGCCTCGGTACTAGAGTCGACGCGATATCTTGGTGAAGAAACGGTGTCGATGATTTTCCTTCTCTTTCTTCCTTGGTAAGAGTGCCGCCTTCAATTTTTGAGTGAGTTAATGAATATAGAAACGATGTAATAAATGCCGTTGGGACTGCCCTAAGGACAGGGTAGCTTACTTGGTCTATAAATATGACGTCTGAACAGTTTTTTTATACTAACAATGAAGATAGCTCATGTAATAAAGCATGGGGAGCCTTTGCTGCTATCGTAGGGCTGAGAGGTATCCGGAGGTTTTGTTCCATGTAAGTGTTGACCACCCATTTACAAGCTTCACATTTTGCTGTCTACAGTCATCAGTAGCACGCAGCAGCCATGTCTTGCTGAAGTTGAACTGTACAATCTGGATCAGATCGAGCCTTGACCAATGACAAAGATGTCCCAGTCCATGTTTTCAGTGCCGTGGTGCGAGGATCCACAGACGAGCCATCCTCCTGAAGCCTAGGCATTGTGTGTCACTCATTGTTACTGATGGTCAACACCACTACGACATGTGCTTGAGCCTGAAAACAACATGAAGATCCCGGTAATGTTTTGGCTTCCAAGAATCCAGGAAAGTTGAGATGGGGGATTTCTCCTGCCCGGTGTGGACAGACAATTAAGAAAAAAAAAAGACTTAGCTAGGCTTTGTTCGTTTCTACCCTAAACCAAATGTGTTACAGGGTATTAATTAATTTGCTCAAGGTGTTTAAGACCCAGCGAGAACTCCAGCGATTGGCTCCTTATGGTCATGAGCAGTTGATTAGCTTCCATGAAGCATCGCTTCTCAAAAGCTGTATCCCATCATACACAGGGTTAAGCTTTGTTGCACAACTCTATGGGAAAGTTATTGGTCAAACCTAGCTAAGGCACTGTTAAAATACCTTATTTCACGAGGTGGCTGTCTACTAGGTTCTAAGGAAATGATCTTGTGTATGGAAAAAAAAAAACATTCTTATTCTCCTCTGTAGGAAGTATTTTTGGTTACCCATTGGCTTTAATACATAGGCTATTCTCCAGAAGCATACTTCATCGCAATTATTGGCGCAAATGGTGATGATCATGTTTTTTTATCACGGGCAATACGGGTGGCAATCCATAGAGTATTGGGTAGTTTCTTTATTTGTTTTGCTTAGGCCATCTGCTTTTTGCAGCGGTCAGACGTGAGTTGATACATCAACACCGAGGGTACCTGGCAATCTTTGCTTAGGAACAAATATCTGAATTCCAAGACTCTAACCCAAGTTTTAGCCAAATCCAATGACTCTCATTTTTAGAGAGGCCTCATGCATGTTGAAGATGAGGCTCTTGCTATGGGTTGTTTCCTAATTAAAGATGGAACTAGCACAAGGTTTTGGGAAGATAATTGGTTGGGTGATAAGCCTCTCAAACTTAGATACCCAAACTTATATAATATAGCACGGGATCGCCATGCAACGGTTTCGAAGGTTATGTCCTCTAATCCTCTTAACATTTCCTTTAGGAGATCTTTAGTGGATAATAACCTTCTGGAGTGGCTTAACCTTGTAAATCATATCTCTAATGTGTCCCTGCTGGATGGTAAGGACTATTTTAAATGGCTCTTATCAAAATCTGGACTTTTCTCAGTTCGGTCAATGTATCTTGGTGCTATTGATACAAATCCACCCTTCCATCATAAGAGGATCTGGAGATGGAAAATACCTCTAAAAATTAAAATCTTCCTATGGTTCCTTCAAAGGGGTGTCATTCTGACAAAAGACAACCTTGCTAGGAAAAATTGGAAAGAGAGTCAGAAATGCGAGTGTTGTAATATGAATGAAACTATCCAACACCTCTTTTTTGATTGCCCTTTTGCTAAGATGATTTGGAGGCTTATTTTCTATGCTACCAACCTTACCCAACCTAGTTCTATTAACCATATGTTTGGTACTTGGCTCAATAATCAATTTAAACAGATTAAGCCACTAATTTGGGTTGGTGTGGCTGCCTTATCTTTGGGCAAACTGAGATGTCGCAATAACACGATTTTTAAAAAATTGAAATCTAACTCTATAATGCAGGTTATCTTCAGGGGAGCATATTGGTTACGTTTCTGGGCCCAGTTGCAGCGTGACGAGCAAGCAAAGGACACTCTCGTTTCGATGAGCAAGAAATTGGAGATGGTTGCTTTAGAAATTTTCAATAGAGGGTGGAAGTATTTTTTCCATTTGCTGTAATGCCTATGTCTATGTTTCAGACGTTTGGCTTGTGGTTCATTTTTGTTAAACACTCTGTAATAATTGGTTGTGTACATCCACGGATGTAGAGGCTGAATTTTTTTATCCATTATCTAAAAAAAAATTGTATCAACTCGTTGTAACAATTGTGAAATTAATAAAATTACTCAATTTTCTAGATAAGCTAGTAGGCTCCAGAATTTTATCTAGCTGAAAACCATCATTATTGATGAAAACAATGTTAGGTGAACGAAATAATAATAAGGCCGTGCACGTGCATGTTCATATGTTATTGTAGTATGTTTCTTTCCTTCTATAAAAAGACGGGCGGCAAGGATTCAAGGTGAAAAAGCAACCATGCTTTCTGCAGGTTGGGTGATGAATGAGCTACTTAGTCGTCATATATGGAAGGTGTTATTCGTGTTTTGCTATGTACCACACCACATTGGGTGATGAACGTAGGCATAGGAGGCATTGGGATGTCTTAAGTTCATCTCTAGCATTGTTGTTTGAGGCAGCTGTGGAGAAAACTACAGTTCAGGTGGGAGCAGCTACACACCACATCTGAGGTGCAACACGTCGAAGTTCTGCTCGAAATTCTTGGTGCTTAAGTCGAAGTACTGCACTGTGCAGAACACGGATGGTATGTGGAGGTCCTCGTACGATGAAACCAAACCACTGCACCCAGAAGTTCTTGTATTCACAGCGTACCTGTCTCATTTCCTTGCCTCTTAGTGCATCTTCCTGCTTTCCTGGGTTATTTTGGGAGTACGAGGACTGTTGTATGGACTGCTGTAATAAAAAATAATATAAAATACCCCTCATATTTATGTACTACAAGGACCATATTTTGTATATGGACTCCATACTGATTATTCTATTTCGTTACTCTATTTATTACGGGCCGGGTACCACAATTTTATTTCACTGCACAGATTGATTTGCCCCACTACTACAGAATTGATTTTGCAAGGTGGTCGGATTTCATTTTCCGTGGCGGGCATTTGAGAAACCGCCACGGTTAATGCCCCAATTTTCCGTGGCGGTTTTTTTCCAATTTTCCGTGGCGGTTTAAAAAACCGTCATGGTAAATGTATTAACCGTGGCGGTTTTTGTATTTTGCCCGTCACGTAAAATAAGGCCCAACTAGCCAGCCCAAAGAGCCCACAAAAAAGCCCAAAACTAATCCGAAATCGGGCTCATATAAATAGAGAAGGGGGAGTCTTAGGGTTTCAGCTCAAGAGACACAATTTCTCTCTCGACCGTCCGCTCCCGACGCCCCTCTCCTCCCCGTCTCCTCCCGTCCGGCCCTCCCCTCCCCCCTCTCCTCCCGACGCCCCAAGTCCCCCTTCCACCTCCTCCTATGCGGGCGGAGGCCTGCAAAGACGGCAGCCCTCCCTCCCAACCGCTGGCGGCGGCGGCTGACCTGGCGCTGGCCTCCCCCAATCGCCGCGGATCTCGGCATGGTGCCGCGGCCGCGGCGCTCCATGGCGGCTCCCGACGCCGCGCTCCGGCGGTCCTCTCGGCGCGGCGGTGGCGAGCACGATGGTGGCCTCCCGGCTCCTTGGCGTCGCCCGGATCCACGACGGCGCGGGGTCGGGCGGCGGATCGACAGCTCGCGGCCTCCGGCTCCATGGCGGCGGCGGCCACCTCGAGCTCCACGAAGATCCGCCGCCCCTCCCTCCGGATCCGCCGGCGGGGAGATCCGGCGGCGAGATCCGGCGTGGGGGACGGCCTCCTGCTCGAGTTCTCGGCCTCGGGCGGCGGCGGCGGCCGCGACGCCCCCAAACCCTAGCGGCGGCGGGCCCGACCTGGGGTTTTTGTTTATTTTTTATTTTTTTATTATTTACCATGGCGGGCATTTTGTCCGCCACGAAAATTGTCCATTTATTGTGACCCTTTTGTCCGTGGCGACGTAAAAAACCGCCACGGAAATTTTTTTTTTGTCCGCCACGGATGTTCGTTTGTGTAGTAGTGCCCGACCATATATATATGCCTACAACTTAGACGGCGAAGCCTTTTTTTTCTGAGGTTACACAAGACAACGCAGACAAGCCTTTTTGACACAGGAGCGCAATGCGAGGACTTTCAACTTGGTCTCAAAGACGGCGGTGCAGCTAGCGCTTGCCATCCGCGACGAGGCCATGGCGGTGCTCGGCGGGCTACAAGCAGCTGGCGATTCTTCTTGCTAGGGCTGTTCTGAACCCACATTCTGTAGCCACATTTGATGTTATGAAAAATGCTCTGTGGTCTCAAAAAAAAAAAAAAAAAAAAAAAATACTACTTGGAGGCCCCTAAAGTAACAACCACAATCTGCTTAAACATCATTATTAATTTCATACAATCAATTCATACACTCAATTCAACATTGTTAATAATAAGAGCTTATTGTGTGCTTAAACATTACTCACGTCTACAGTTCTGAAAGATAGAAAGTAACAACCACAATCTGCATCTAAACTACCCACCCTTCCATTTTGCTGTATATAATTTAAACTAACCAACTAAATTTGTATAAAACAACCATATGCACCAATATCAAAGATCACAGAGATTAAACCTAGTTTTTAAAAAATTAATACACCATCATGAAATATAATAAAAACTGACCCCTTTAATTTGTATTGAACTTAAATTAACTACCTCGACTGTAGTAAAAATAATAGGAATACCCCTCCAATTTAAGTATAAACGCCAATATTCATGAAAAAATGACTGAAAAATCTTAAAGTATTATGTGTGCGTATGTTTCTAAATTATTAAATTCTACCAAATATTATACTGAATACACATCATTATCTGCCACTATGTAGACCAAACTAACATGCATGAAAGGATGGATATAAATATATATAATAGTAGTTTATCCCACGGAACATCGGTAAATGTTACTTTTTTGTCGTCGAATCGTCTCTAAGTATGTAGACCAAACTACCAAATCATTATCCGCCACTATGCCACAACACCAAATCACAATTATAACATTTGACGCTAAATATTTTTTTCAGGGACAGATAATCTCGACGCTAAACATACTTAGAGACGGTCCGACGCAAAAAAGTAACATTTACCGATGTTTAAAATTCGACGCTATAGATATCGACTTTAGCATCTAACCATCGACGCGAAAAAATATATACAGAGACATTTGTTCGACGCTGAAAATATTTGGACCCCCACATCATTGTCCGACGCTGAAAATATTTGGACCCCACATAGGTCAAGCCCGCCACTTCATCATGTGCCCAGATTACATTGGGCTCCCGCCTAATTTTTCATTGGCCCGCGTCAAATTTAGTCTCAAAACCCTTCTTCTTGCGGGATTGAAGGCAGGGCCATGTGGCCACTCCCCACTTGCCTGTTCTCAGGCCACCAATCTATAAAGCCCAATAAATTTTCTTTTTAATCTATACATAAATGTTGTAAATAGTTTTTCTCCCTCATATTAAATCTAAATATCATGATTATTTTTTCCATTTTTTATTAAGTCACGATCTATCGATTGAGGATGTAGGTTGACAACGATTTCATTTTCAAACTATTTATGGTGCGAAGATTCTATTTCAAGTTCTCATCTTTCGAAATTCAATGTTTTTAAACCACTCAAATGAAGTCGGATGGATATACGGCCAATACAAAAGTTTTGTATCATGATGATACCTACGATTTTGTAATTGACGACGTTTTCATTTAAAATCATCTATTACACCTTATTCACAAATCTACATGTCTCTCACAAAGTTATAAGCAACTATGTGAGAGATTATTGGTTTGTGAACAATATATATCCCCACATCATTAAAATGATTTGAAAGTTTTACTAGAAGATTATACACCCATATCACGCCCACATGTCAAATTTTAGGATTTTTTGTCCACTTTACTATATTATTACTTTTTTTTCAACGGAGCCACAAAAATACACAGTTCAAGTAATTAAGTAACAAAAACCCTTCATTTTTCTTAATTTTTTTTTTTTCAGAATCTGGACTCAAATAGATCATGTGTTCTAATATATTTTCCCCTAATTTTTGGACATTGTTTGACATAACATGTAGTTTAAGTTACACTTAATTTACAAAACATGCAGAAAATCAATTAAATCTTAGAAAATAAAAATTCATCTCGAAAATCCATAAAAATTCGGACAACATATTTTTGGGTAATATAGTATGTGTAAAGATTATGAGAGCAATGCAAACCATAAAATAAAAATCAACTACAATACTAACTAAGAAAGTAATTGAAATTGGAAATAAAATGAAAAAACTTTAAAGACTAACAGGCCAACACAGCTAAAACTTGGCCCAAAATACCATACCATCGGCCCAGTTTACTTGCACCTCATCCGAGAACCGTAGGATCTATATCGACGGTCAAGATCACATGAGCTGATATTAGTACCTCAATAACAGGGCCAACACACGGCTAAAACTTGGCCCAAAATTCAGGTCTGTTTTCAAACGAGGTGGGCACCAACCTTCGGATCCTAATGGCGGTAATATATAGCGTGCCCGGTGGTACATGTGTTAATATCTCCCAATATGCTAATTAGGCACTTAAGCCTTTCAATTACTTGTACAATGAGCTACACAATTCTAGATATTATAGATGGTGTGTGATGTATACTTACTATTCCATGGTTTAATTAGTACTTCAATAACAAAGTGAGATGAGGTAATCGATAGTTCCAAAGACGTCTTCCCTTAGATCCAATCTATGAAGGTGAGCTACTTGTCCTCTCACACCATCGATATGGATGGATGCACACACGGTTGTGGAAAATTAGTAGGGATATAGCTGTTGGTTTTGTTTTGATCATTCCATTTGGGGCCTTGGACCTCTATAGATTAGTGCTCCTTGTTAAGTCTAGGATGTTTAGGTGTCATCCTAGCTTTTTCATTTAGTGGACGTGATGCTGCAGGCACTATTTTATATCAGTACATATGTTTGCGTTCTGATTTCTAAATTGTGCACTATTTTTTTCACTTGCAGATAGCTCATCTATGTACCCTATGTATACTTTGGATTACCAAAATATCTTCATTTACTGAGCTAGGTGAGTAAAACTTCAAGTCCCATATACCCTTGCAAAAGATAAAATCGAACTAGAGAACTAGTGTTTGACATGAAGGGTAGCCAATACTGGTGACCCCTCGAGAGAGATAACCCCTCTTTGTTCCCAGGTGCACTCATGTTTGCCGATAGATGAGAATTGCGGTTCGGAGGAAAGCAAACTCAAACTCATCATGTAGGACAGCTTGGGGTGGCGATTGTTCTGCTGCAGTTTTTAAACTACAAATTACAGTAGCTTGAACTCCTACAATTGCAGCCATAGTTTTTGAACTACCACTAGTGTTTGTAATGGTTGATCTTATATATATATATATGTCTCGTGAGTGTTTGGATTAAATGAATGAATCTATTTGTATGAGAAATGTGCACAATGATGTTACTTTTGTATTAAATTGCAACCAAATGGCTTTTTTTTTTTTTTTTAAAATGCATTCAAATGATCCCATCGAACCATCTCGATGCTAAAAGCACTTGTAATGTCAAACTATATCGACGCTATGGTGTATTGGCATGCTATCGACGCTATATAGTATGGCATGCTATCGACGCTAAAGAATGTTCAGCACATCAGACCATCGGACGCTATAGGTCTGGTCCGACGCTGTAGGTCTTTAGCGTCACTTTTACAGCGTCGCCTGAAGTCCGACGCTATATGTTCTTAGAGTTAGAATGTCGACGCTATACATGGCATGGCTTTCAGCGTCCAGACCATCCAACGGTAATTGGGGTGTTGTGGTGTAGTGCATGCAGTTTCTTGCATGTGATGTTTGCAGGTCATAAGTTAATCATGAAGAAGGAAGTATTCCTGGTTTCTCATATCTCCGCCACTCTATTTGCTCCCGAAGGAAGGCAATCTCTATGTTGGCTCTACTTTTTTTCTGCCGAAGGTCCTACCTTCGCCAGAAGACATTTAGGCCTCAGCGTACCACAAAAAAAAAAATCATCAAGTCCTAACAACGACCGAAGGTGTTCCTAGCCTCTTCAGAAGCATCGAATTTTTTTATTCACTACACCAAAGGTAAACGCACACCCCTTACCTATGTGTTACTCGTATTGGAGTATACTTATATTATCTATAACATATATATATACATGAGTCACTCACCTTCGCTCTCATGCATGTGCAAAGTATCCTCTTACAGGAACCAAGTCAACACAAGCGAGAACTTCTCACCAGTTTATAAATTCTCACAGCTCATTGTGTCTAAAGATTTTACCATTGTGACTAATTTTGTCGCATTCTTGATTTAACCTTCGCCTGTTAAGGCAAATAGCAAAATCAACCTTCGCCTCTCAAGGTGAATTTCAAAAATTAATTTTCGAATAAAACTTGTCACCAAGGTGACTAAGAAAGTTGATGCAGCCTCCGCTGCATCAAAATCATGGCCTAAGTGGCTACACATGTTTGACCTTAACCGGCAAGCATAAAATACATTTTTGAACCTCCTCTTTCGTTACTAACATGCAGGTCACCACCGCTGTAAGTATCTCTTACCCTCCAAGCTAACTCTCTAAAATATATATTTTATTATTATATACTTGTTTGACCTTTCCAAGCCAAGCTATTAGTAAATATCAGTGTGCTAGATGTTCTCATTATGTGCTCAGCATTCGTAACATACCACACCTAGTTCTCAAACTAGCTTGTATCATTCAATATGTTCCCTTCGCTATATATCTCAGCAATTCAAAGTTACCTGCCCCAGTTATCAGGCTTTACCTTCTCTCACCAGAATTCATCAGTGTTGGTTTCTCAACAACCTCCGTCGATCCACCGAGAATTCATCATCGGTCGGTGGAACTCATCAGTTTTGGTTTCTCAAAGCAACCTCCGCCAGCCACCGGACTTCATCATCGGTCGGTGGAACTCATCAGGTTTTGGTTTCTCAAAGCAACCTCGGTCGATCCACCGGGTTTCATCAACTGTCAACGAGAATTCATCTATTGTTGGTTTTCAGCAACCTCCGTCAAATTATTGGGTTCACTCATCTGTCAAATTATTAGTGGTTTTCAGCAACCTTTGCTAGTCATCAGCATGTATCACTCGGCCAGACCTCGGTTTATCAACAGGGCTTTATCAATTGGCAACCTTTATCATTCAGACCTTTAGTTAGCAACATCTATCAAAATCAACCTCCGGCAAACACACAACCCTCTAACATAGAAATGTGCACGTCTTTTTTTGCAGGTCGCGACGCTTGATTTTTCTTATAGAATGAATCAATACAATGACTCTTGCACTAACCTTTGCAGGAAACCAAACTTTTGCTTTTCAATACTACAAACCACACACTTAACCATGCAGGTTCTTGGCTAGCAGCCTAGATCTTATCCGAATTAACCTTCGCAGGGAGCTGATACTTCTTTCTATTAAATGTTTCAAGTCATATCTATAACCATGCAGGTCCTTGAATGGAAGCATTCACTAGCTACCCAAATTACAACCTTCTCTTTTGAGAACAACATTTCGATATACAAAGCTTATCTTTTGTTCAGCTATAACCATTGCTTTTGCAGGGTGTATGAAATATTTACCCCCTTTAATATTCTCAAGGTTTACGAAAGGAAAAACAGTCGAAAGTGGCTAGCAACAGAGCCACGTAATTCGACAAGCAAAACAAACCGATAGGAGAACCTCCCTAGGCCAAAGCGCGGAGACTCTAACCTAGGGACGACCTCTAAAGCTAATACCTTCGCGCAAACTCCCAAAACCTAGAAAAAGTCCCGAAAAAAGACCTTTCAAGTAAAGGCATCGGGCACCGGATCGTGAAGCTAATACCTTCAAGCGCAAACTCCCAAATCTCGGAAAAAGTCTTGAAAAAGACCTTTCAAGTAAAGGCATCAGGCACCGTGTCGCGAAGCTAAAACCTCTGCGTTAACCCCACTAATCACATATAAATGACTAATCATCTTTTGCAGCAAATGGAAAAGCCATCATGTCTTTCTGAGTGTCGAAAGACTTGCTAGCAAGTCGATATTCGACAAAGCTCTAAAAAATGCAGGAGGTTAACTCAGGTGCATTTTCACGCGACTTCTCCGGCCATTAGTGCGTGATAGCGGTGCAAACCTTGGCATCGCCTCCGCCAACGTCTTCGCACGGGGCTTCATCAACACCTCCGCCAACGTCTTCAAAAGGGGGGCTTCATCAACACCTCCGCCAACGTAAACGGCACGGGGGGCTTCATCAACACCTCCGCCAACGTCTTCGGCACGGGGGGCTTCATCAACACCTCCGCCAACGTCTTCGGCATGGGGGGCTTCATCAACACCTCCGCCAACATCTTCGGCATGGGGGGCTTCATTGGCACCTCCGCCAACACTCTGACAAGAGGGGCTTCGTCGACATCTTCGTCACCAGCAAAACAGGCCACGAACCTCTGCCAACAAACCAGCAAGATGGGCTCACCAACAACTTTGGCTTCAACATCTACTTCCACTACCACGACTACATCGACTACTCCAAGTGTGGCTGAGGATTCACTCACAAGCTCCGGCCAAGGGGGGCTAGAGGAGTACAATCAAGTGTGAAGTTTTTTTGCCCGGTGCTCGTGAGCGAAAAAGTTCAAGAAGATCTCCACCAAAGAAGATCCCCGCGCATGGAAGCATTGAAGAAGATCCGCGAAGAAGAGTTGGAGAAGACCTCCGTCCCAAGGGGAGATGGAGAGTGCTTCCTCCCCGAAAAAAGCTAGAGAAGATCGCAAAAGACCTATGTGTCGAGTAGGAGGAGGTTTCAAAATTGGCGATGAAGTCATCCAGAAGCCGAAGGCACTTGGAGCTAGAAGCTTGAAGACTTAGAACATATGGAAAATAAGAGTCGTGCATGTGCTCTTTTCTCCATGCCCTTTTTTCCCACTGGGTTTTTGGGATGGAGTTTTCAGCGAGGCATGCACATGTGGATGTGAAGGGCAGCCCTTCACAACCAAGGTCTAAGATCTATTGCGCCTCTTCTAGAGTAGACATCTACTAGGTCATGTGCCATAACTTAGTATATGGGGGGCTACTGTTGGGACTTGGCATTTGCCTATGGGCCAAGCCCACTAGAAGAGGCCCAAATAGAGCTATTGAGAGTAAATTGTAAAACTGACCCCCACCAGGGGGTCACATGTAAATCTCCATTCCATATATATATATAGAGTGCCATGGCCATGGAGGGGGCTCTCTCTCTCTCTACTCTCCTCACATGTACAATCAAAACCCTAACTACATCTCCTCTCACTCTCTCTAAACTGTTGGTATCAAGGCTTCAACAAAACCGATGTACTATAGAGTGCAGCCCAAAATTCTGGAATCATTATAGGCCAATGGTATCATCATTCTTATAGTTACCTGAAACTCTGTAGTCTATCTCTTTTGTAGCACATTCATAGTTCCACGCCTCTCTATGGCCATGATGATTTCCTGGCAATACCTTGTGGCCTGCGACAAAGAAACTGATGTACGCATCATATGTAACGCATATTCATGGTTATTATTACTTCCATATACGAGAAACGGAGTTGCTGAAATGTTCCATATTATTTCTCTATTTATAAGATAAAATTAGAAACCACTGACATACCTTTATGTTTTGTATGTGAAATATATCATTGACATATAAAAATCTCATAATATGCTTACTGCACACAGGAAATTGCTTTTGCATATACATAAATTTTAAACCATATTTCTACGTCACTGAATGTGAGCAACTCATTAAATGCTCATGCATAGCAGCCAGTAGGTGTAGATGAACTAAAAGAGTTGCTGATCAGCATAAGCTATATAAAATATATAATATTTGTATAGATTATATATATAATTTGGACGCCCACATTGGGTCTATAAAAGGAAGAATATATGTTAGGTCGAGACAGATAATACAGTGGTTAATGAAGTCCATGCCTCCGGTTTTGCTACACAATAAGCTTAGGAGACATCAGGAACTCCTGCAATAAAATGCCTACATAGCTTCTGCAATCACAGGAGTCATGCTGTTCTTGGGCATGGCTTACTGTGCCGCCTGGGTGGCCGCTAGGAACGTGCGGCTCTGTCTCACTGGTGATATTCTCAGCTTTCACTGCCAGAATTATGGAAGCCTCAGGACTCCACGTCGGTCAGCCACAAGTTCTCACGCGCAGCTGCCGTGATTTCGTTCTGCTATGCAGCCTGACTCAGAATCTACGTAAGCCACTGGGTGGGTGAATTGCCTGACCCATTGTAAAAAACACAAATTGCTTGCTGAGTAACCGCGCATGTAAAAAAAAGCATAAGGTTAACAAAATCCAACGGCTTACCCAAGAAAGCAAAGCTTATTACTTAGTTGGCTGAATCCCGAGATGTGTTCTGTTCACCTAGAACCCAATGTGTGGTTAACCAGCAAATAAATGCACCTTGTATATCTAACCAAGCACTCTTGTAATATTTAATTTGGATTGAATTAATTTGACTATGTATGTTTATGTGATGTTGGCATTGGAGCACAGACACTACTACAGATTCAGTCATCACTGCCACCAGCATCACTGCCGAAATCCAGTCCACCAGTAATGAAGGCCCTTTTATGGCTTCGAAGTTAGAAAATAATTGGAACTGGCCAAGATCCGGCAGTGAAACTCTCAGTCATTGCCGGTGGTATAAACCATTCCGACAGTGAAACTCTACCAGTGTCGGTTGTATCAGCCAACCCGTCAGAAATATATGCACTCGGACCCGAAATTTTCATTCTTCTTTGTTAACTTCGCCTCGTGTCCGCGCTTCTCAGAAACTATCGTACCTGCCCAACCGCATCCCGACTCCCCTCCCTGTCAACCACTCATTCTCGCATGCCACGAAGAGAGAACCACCTGCACCGGCGCGCCAGCCGTCTCCCTCTCCCTCCCCTCTGAGATCTCCTCACCTCCATGCGCCGGTACACTCCCTCTCCCTCCCCTCCATGCATGTCGCGGCCCTCCTATGCTTCCTCCCATGACTGGCCGCCGCCGTAGGGATGGCCTCGCCGAAGCCGCCGCCAGAGCCAAATCCATCGGGACTAGAGGTGAATGGAGCCAAATCCCCCACCCATGAGGCACACGACGGTCCCTGGGGGCTAGTGTCCGGCACTCGTCCCTCTCCTCCCGCGGATGGAAACAACGGCGTGACGGATGCGAACAACCCCAACAGATCTATGAACACTGGTAAGAGTTGTTTGTGTTTCTTGCTTGTCTATTGAAATATTGAATACTGATTTGTTCGATCCGTCTCTCCATGAATACTGACTTGTTTCTTGTGTGCTTCCCCCTTTTTCTCCTCTCTGACACTGTCCTCAGATCCAGCGTTTAAGCAGCAAGGGGCGGCCTTGGATTGCGCGTGGCCTCGGTCGGTGTTTCTTTTTTTTTTTTTTTTTTTTTTTTGTGAGGCCTCAGATCCGGTGTTTTGATGTGTGGAACCATTCTTCTTTGCTTGTAATGTATGAATCGATTTGTAGATGGATTTGTTGTATGAATCCATACTCAATTGTGATTTATGAATCAGATTTTAGATGAGCGGATTGGGAAGTACTGATTTGGATGAACTCATGTGGTATTTGGATTATTTTTCTATATGAATCCCTCCTTTGTGGTGTATGAATTTTTTCTTGTTTGATTTGTGGATGGATGGCGGCGAGCGAGTGAGCATGGTAGAGCATGTCAGGTGGCTGACTGCCCCTGAATGTTCATTTTTTGTTTTTAACAACACGACACCTGCCGGGTAAATCAACCGGGAGTGTTTCACTCGACTCATCACTTACACTTTGGTTCTATCGGTTGAGAATCCGGCAGTGAATGGGGGTTTGGAACCAGCAGTGATATAGAAAAATTGTAGTAGTGAGATGTAACCAAGCTTACATGTTTTTATTTATTGTAAACCTATATGTTATGAATTAATAACATTAGACATTTTAATATTGATCTCACATTTGAATTTAATAACCACAAGAAGCATTTTCTAATAAAATATAAAGGGAATCTTTAATGAACTATAAATAAATGAATAGAGTTTAACCTAATGGAAAAAGATTTTGTCACAAACCGGATGGATTCGGTGGTGACACGCGGGTCGGGCGGTGGCCTTGAGGGCCGCGACGGCGTCGGACGGGCGAGGTAGATGAGGCAGCATGGCGGCTGAGCGCCGCCGCGGGCGCCGGCGTGTGGCGTGGGTGGCGGCGCACGTGCGCTGGGGTTTAGGGAGAGTGAAAGAGCCGAAGGCAGAAGCTATTGGGTGTTACTCCTTTATTGTTCGATTGAATCCAACCGATTACAACTCCTTTGTATTTATAGTCAGGGGAAGGCGTGCATCTAAAAAAAAAAATCTCTGGCTTGATTTCCTATTTTATTCCTACCTTTATTCTCTAAATATCTATTACTTAATAACGAAAATGATGACGGGCGCCCTGGCGGCTTGCGGCGCTAAGGCTGCTGCCCCCCTGTTGCTCACGAAATGGCCCCTCCTTTGGGCTGGGTAGCCGGCCATCCTATGCCCATTATTTGGCATGTGACAGATTTGAATAGAAAAAAGCTCAACACATCAAAGTTAAATATATAATCATGTTGTCACAAAAGGGAAATCAAAACGTACTCCCTCCATATCACTATTAGATGACGTTTTGAAAAAGGTGTGAGTCAAACATTAGGAACATAAATTATAAATAACTTTTATGTCGTTGAGTTTGGTAATGTGAAAATCATATCAATAGATTTGTCTTGAAAATTACTTTCATAAAAATATGCATATATAAGTTTCCAATAAAATTTTTGTAGAAAAGAGAAGTCAAAGTTGTGCTTTAGTGACCATGTCGCTGTCCTTAAAGTCTTCTAACAGTGATACGAGAGGGAGTATAAGGTTAATTGTGAAAAAAATCATACAAAAAAACACAACTGTACAACGCAAATGATGATGAAAACACAAATATAGTTATCTAGTAAATATTTATCACATACAGTTAAATAATTATATAGTTCTTAAATTGATTTTTGTGTCAGCAAATGAAGGCAAAATGTAAATACAATCCATTTTGGTCAGCTGTTGTACTAGATTTATTTATGAAACATGAGTACTCGGAACCCCGATTGATGAGTCCAGCTAATTGCATATTCGAGAATGTATAGGACCAGGACGAGTAGCACTGGTTTGGGCTATAAGATCAGAGTAGCTCACCTGGTCTATATATAAGAAGTTTGAGCAGTTTTTACTTTAGTAAACAATCCGGCCGGATAACACACGCAGTATTGCATTGCATGGCGAGGCTTGCTGCTGTCCTTTAGGGTTGAGAGGTATCAGGAGTTATAGTTTCTTCTAGATGTTGAGCACCCACCTACAACCCTTGCATTTTGGTCTCCACTGTCGAAAGCTACGGGCTGGTGTCTGCCAAAGCTTCGTAGCAGACGCTCAACTGCACAATCCTCACCAGATTCTTGATAGGGTCAAATCTCCACGGTGAAAGGCTGCACGGGCATTCTAAGGTGGTGTTTGCATTCTGTTGGAAATAGGTGTGTTATCGTGGACCGGCTATATATGGTCCTTGTTGGGCAATTTTATTTGGGATATCATCACAATGTGGGATTCAACCGAGCTGGCGCTGCTCGGCTGCTGTTTGCCGAGAAGGAAGCGTCGAAGCGCTGGATAGGGGTGCTCAGGGCTAATTTTTTTTTTTTTTTTTGAAGGGAAACAGGAGGGGCAAAGAGCCCCTAGTGTGCTTTTATTGAATATAAATAAAGAATGTTCTTACAACAAGACTTCAAGAAACATAAAAATTTACAAAGAAAATTAATAAAATTACACAAAGTTGTCTATCCATTGAGCTAAAGCTGGCGAGGAGGAAGGTTTTGCACGTTGGATAACCAAGGAAAATTCAGTCTTGAAGGTGAGCTTGCCACGCTGGACCGAAGCAGGAATCCCTTTGAAGATTAGATCATTACGAAACATCCAAATGCTCTAGAACATTGTGATTATAATATCCATAAAGAAAGGCAACCTCAACTGAACTTTAAAGACTTCAAAGATTTCAATGACTGTACAGTTTGAAGGAACTAGCAAACCCAGAGAATTCCAGCATGCTAAAGCAAGAGGGCAATCAAAGAAAAGATGATGGAGAGTTTCCTCCTAGATTTGGATGCAATGGGCACAACTGTAATCTGATAGAACCATGTTTCTTCGACGAAGGAGATCCCTGGTGCTTAATCTGTCCTTGAGTAACAACAAGAAGAAAATTTTCCTTTTGTCCTGACTAAAAGATTTCCACAACCATCTGTAGATTGGATGAGCCTAAGAGCTACCAATGAGCTTTCTATAAATTTTCTTTGAAGAGAAAGATTGATTTCCCAGGACGTATTTCCATTTATCTCCTTCTTGAGTGAGCCCCGGATTCTGAATAATATTGGAGAAATGCTGGAATTGGTCATAAGTTGTACAGAAAGGGGCAGATGAAATAGTGAAGTAAGTGGCACTGTTGACCAGGCTTGGTGCATTGAGATTAGCTCATTTTTAGCATAAGAACAGAGTTGAGGGAACTGTTGTTTTAGGGTAGAGTGATCCCATTATATGTCCAAAGAAAACAAGAATTCCCATCATGGATAACCTCTGAGGTAAGATCTTTTAATTTTGGCAGGAGCTTTAGGATATTTCTCCACCAGAAGGAGCCTATGAAATTATTAGACAAACGAGGTAGAGATCCATTGCTGTAATATCTATCCCATACCATCTGGACCCATGGGACATCCAACATGTTAAAGAATTTGTGGAGATGCTTTAGAAGCAGACTTTCATTCTGAGTCTCCAGATCAAGAATTCCAAGCCCTCCTTCTGGTTTTGGGGTACATAATACTGGCCAAGCAGCTTTAGAAGGTTTTTTGCTATTAATATCTGAACCATGCCAAAAACAGTATGGGATAAAAATTTAATTTGGACCAAAATATTTTGGCCGGTTTACATTTATTTCTGTGCGGGCCAAAAAGGATGAATCCCACCTTAATGAATTTCGGGCCAAATCCAAGAACCTTGATGGGAGCCACGAGAGTAAGTACACTACTAAAAACAAATTTACAAGGCATTTAGTCTTTTAGTCCCTATACGTCGTGGTGTACTTCCGGACTGAGGTGGTCTTGGGGTGCACAGTGAAAGCATGGCCATGCTCGTTGCTGCTCTCTATATTTTTCCTTGTCCATGTGTAACGTCCTAGCGATTCACTACAACACACAATTGCGTCCTCCTTTGTTGCGAAAATAACTAGTGCAAACCATATCTTTGTGAAAACCCGTGCAAACCTTGCTAAATAAAGTTGTATAAATTCACTAAAAAATCACACATATCGATGATATGATGATACCACGACCTGTAAAATATCTTGTTCAAACTTGACATCGTTTGTGAAATATAAAAAAATAACAAATTTCTAACAAATCATTTGACAACTTTCTGGTTTGAAATTTTTTATTTTTATATCTCACAAACGAAGTCGAGTTTGGACAAGATATTTTACAAGGTTATGGTTATGTATCATGATATCATCTACATGTGTGATTTTTTTATGAATTTAGATGACTTTTTTTCCGTGGTTTGCATGGGCTTTCACGAAGGGGTTGGTTGCACTTGATACGCTAACATCTGGAAATATCAGAACGACAAGGGTTGTAGTAGTTGTGGTAAAAAAAAACACCCTTTCCTAAGATCATCCATATTGTAAGATTTAGAGGATAAGGTGTATGAGAAGGTCGTGTCCCTTGCTTGACAAGAAACTAGCTGACATGTTTCAATGCAAAAACGACCTTCTACTACTGCTCAAATCATTTAGAATGTAGACTGACGGTGATAATTAAGTTTTACTTTCGGTTCAAAGGAGTTTCACGCCGCCAGTTAGAAGGTAGACAATCACAGTGGCTGTTTGAGCCTGCAGTAAAGATCAGTATCATATCACCACCGGCGGCAAAAGAAATCAAGGCTTCCACCATCGTATCATCCGCCAAGTTGGTAGTGATATCGATTTTCAACTCTAGTTTGTTTGTCCACTGCGCACCCTACTATTATCCAGCGGTATAAATGGGTTTCACGCCCGGCTTTGGCAGTGAAAACAGCGGTATAAATGGGTTTCACCAGCTGATCAGCATCATCCTCCACCCATGCTATATATATTAGTTTGTGACTAGACTGCACTGAATGTCTTCATGTCTTCCTACCTTCTGCTACATTCATTGAAGACACGCTGAAGCTGTACGCAGGTGTTCAGTGAAGATAATAATTAAAGCAACGGTACGTGCAAGCATTAAAGTATGCATCATCATCATCACCTCATTTTGGGTCAATATAAAGGGGCGAACGAGGGATGGAGCACACATCTCCATTGCTGTGACGACTACGAAACCTTTCTGTATGTTCCTTTCTCTCCATGTGAGATGACTTGTTTTCGGAGGACACTCCAGAGTGGCTTATTATAGCAGTTATACATGGTAGGCATCAGGAACACTCCAGTCTATGATCTCTTTAGAGATTCATGAACCACTCCAGTCTCCGGCTGTCCTACCTGTGGATGGTGGCCGCCATAATTTGTTTTGTTCTACAAACAGGAAATGGAAGAAACTTTTTGGGTTGTAGGACCGACACACATGAAGCCATATGTACTGCATGTCTTGCATTGCTGTTATGCCGGGAAGCATGAGAGTTGGAGATTAGGCAACCCATGCAAGTCTGGATCAGAGGTGCTAAGTGATAGACGTACATGTCTTGCACCAAATTGCTCAGTGCACACTGAGTTATTGACAAGACTGTAGTGTTTTTTTTTTTGACGAAACAGGAGGGGCAAAGCCCCTACTGGAATTTATTGCTATAACGAAAATTCTTTACATCTTAAGATCAAGATTAAAAAAAGGGAACGAAAAAAAAATTAAAAAGATTACACATAAAGCTGTATCCACTGATCAATCTTGGGGCGATAAGAAGGCTTTGCTCTTAGATTAACTAAAGCAAATTCCCGACTGAAGACTTCCTTGCAACATCGAACTGAATGTGCCAAATTCTTGAAGATAATATCATTTCTCATCATCCAGATTGCCCAGGTCATGGTCACAATGATTTCCATAAAGAAAGGAAAGTTCAGCTGCACTTTAATACCTTCTAGGATTACTGAAATATCATTTGAATTCGGTACTATTACATTAACAGAGTACCAACATGCCATTGCAAAGGGGCTGTGAAAGAGTAGATGCAGAAGGTTTTCCTTGACATGATGAGTACAGAAAACACAATCAAAACTTTGAAGCTGCATCCCTTTTCTTTTCAGAAGCTCTCTAGTACTTATTCTGTCTTTGAGTACTAACCAAAAGAAATTTTTCCTTTTATTTTGACAGGATGATGGCCATAACCATTTATGTGATCTATGAGGATGATGATGACCAATCAGGTGTTTATACACTTGCCTAGAGGAATAAAGGGGGCCCCAGGAATAGGTCCAGGAATCTGCATCATCAGACAACTGAAAATTGTCTAAAGAATTTGAGAGGTCTTGGAACTGTAGATAAGCTTGATTAGATAGAGGCAGGTGGAATAAATTCGGTCTAGGAATCACTGAGTGAGCTTTAGCTAAAGAAATCCGGTGGTTCTTAGCATAGGAGAAAAGCTCTGCATAATTGATATTGCAAATACCTTCATTCTAGCTAGTTATCTTGCCAGAGCAGACAAGAGGCTCCATCTTGTATAGTAATGCTTGAGATCTGTTTGTAAGTCTGAAGAAGTTTTGGACAAAAAAAAAATGCAATTCTGGCACGTCCCCCATTTTTTTTATTGATGAGTTGAAGCAAGGTTGGTTTCACCGGGTCTATAAATAAGAAGGTCTAGCATTTTCTTGCTGGGAAATGCAGATAACTCAGTGTAAGCCTGAGTCCTGCAGTTGTAGGGATGAGTGGTATCGGGAGATATTGTTCCAACTTCCATTGAGCTCTCAGTTTGGTATCCACAACACTATCATTTTGGTCTCTTTCTTCATTAGCTTGAGACTGCTTCTCTTTTTTTCGAAACATACGTCGCAGAAGCTAAACTTCAGCAGCTGGACTTCATCTTTCACTGTCTTTTTTTTAGAAAGGACCGCAAAAGCTTTGCCGTGATTTTTATTAGACGAATAAAGAAAAAGGCAAGTGCCAGAATCAGGAACACTCTGGAGGCGTCATATTCCCCCTTAGAGGCGTCGATGTAATTTCCTTCCTTGCGAAAGCCTTCCTGAGCCCCTGCAGACGGCATTCGAGACTCAGATGCGGCGTGAAAAGCAAGCCAAGGACGCCCTCTCGTTGATCAAATAGAGAGTCGAAGCATTTATATCGTTTTGCTGTATTGTCCTGGTTGATGTATAAGACTATGACTTTTCTCTCTTCTCTTTTTGTGACTTTTGGCTGTGTACATCTCTGGATGTAGAGGCCGGATTTAATATCCATTATCTAAAAAAATGTTAGTATGGATATTTGGGAGAATCTTTATTCCAGCTTAACCTGATCAGGCGCTACTTTTTCTTTTATAACTCACAATACTAACGCGGAAGTAAAGGAAAATCTTCTGGTTGCATAATGTCAATTTCCGATATTAATTAGAATTGATTGTAAATTACTGATTGACTAAATTTCAATGGATGGCTGGTTGCTCACACGCGGAGGTAATAATTTCGTTAAATAAAGATTGTACCTCCCCCGTGACCTGTAGAGGTCTCCCTAGCCTGTGTATAAAGGCAATAATTTCGTTAAATAAAGATTGTACCTCCCCCGTGACCTATAAAGGTCTCCCTAGCCTGTGTACAAAAAGCACTAGGCAAGGTATCACAACCGAGTAGCATTTCGTTTCTAGCTCTCGCTGCTTCAGTGATCTATGGTATTTCTGTATAGGAGTAGGAAGCATCATGAACACTTGAATTACCTTTAGCAGCTCTGGTCTAGCAAGAAAATGCGATGTTCTTGAGCTTAAAAATCTCTGGTCTGGCTGCAATGCAGCTCCCCGGTTACCTGTCTGTAGTCAAGGATCATCTGCGTTGAGTCCTGCTCTACGCCGCAGCATCTGCTTGCTTTCATCTATGATGCGTGCCCATCAAGCATGGTGGCTATGGCACGTTGTCACCAGCTCAAGCTAGCTCTCCAGTACTGCATGTGTGCCGGGGCTAGTACAGTCGTCCAGTAGGGTAGCACTTGTCTGGTTGGGTCCTACGTGGCGCAGTGGCATGATGCATGAGGGAGATCTTCATTACTGGTTGCTGGATCATATGGATGACCAGAAATGGAACCATTTTCGATAGTGATGAGCAAGCCAACTTAATGAGGAGACGACGCTCCAAGGATGAATTGGTCATGGGTGCTATTGGCTAAACCAAGGAAGCAAGCATCCCTCTCTATCTGGAGAGATACCTATTATTGATATTTTCTGTGTTTTCCTTGTGGACTAGTAGTCTTGTAATTTAAGAACTTTTGTATTATTTCATTCTATTGAAAAAGAATTTAAATATAAAGGTAGGGAGCTCCCCTACTTTTCCTGTCAAAAAAAAAAAGGGCTCTGATGGGTAGCGCGTAAGAAACAAATATCACGAGCTCATGGCTCCCAAGGCCCAACTACACAAGTAGGCAAATAGCTCAAACGTTATTCTAAATTTGGGACCAACACAAGAATTGAGAATCTTTCACAACATGAAGCTCTTACATATCATGAAGAACTACATAAATTAGCAGGGGCACAACAAGAATTGCGCACCTTAAAAGTCTGCACAAGGAGGACACCACATTTGAAGCCTCTCCAATTAATAGGGGCAGGCACATCTAATGGTTGTCACCATAAATGTTTAGTCGGCCCCTAGTAAAAATCTCTGGCTCCAAAAACAATTTATGGAGATGTGTGTTCTAAGGTGTGCGACCGTAAAAATCATCGGTTAACACAGTCGGTAGCCTTTGGATGCCCATCTCCCTAAATAGATTTCCAGAGGTGAGTATCTTCAATATTTTAATATTACTTAATAAATTAGAATACCAAGTAAATAAAATAAGTAGGGAGCTAAAATTTTCCCTGTTACAATAGATTTCAATAACAACTTTCTATAGCTTTCTAGCAAATCCATCTCTCATCCATTATCCGGTATGTGAGAATCTTTAAAATAAATCCCTATTTCCTGTTATAAATACAACTATTCTAGAATTTGAAAATAGGGAAGTGCTCGAGTTCCCGTCTCTCTAAATTTTGTTAGTCTGCATCAGTTTGAGTATATGGCTAATTTGAGATGTCTTTGTTTTCAACAATAAAACCATTAGTCATCTAAATGTTGTGCTACATCGATCTATCGCTTTCATGCCGAAATAGAGTCTCTTGCTCTCGCACATGAAGGCGATGGTGAGGTCATATCAGCAGCTAGTGCAAACTGAAAACCATTTGTTAAGCTGCTTAGTATTCTTCCTATTGCTAAATTGATTCGTCTGTTGTTCTCTTCTTTCCCCTTGGTATTTCTTTACTGGGAAGACCTTGTATTTTTGGGTTCATCTATCTGCTTGTGGAGGCCTCGGGTGTGTTGGACACCAGTTTTATGCTCCTCTTCATTTCTAAGCACGCACAATTTTCTCTCTATAATGTGGGGCCATAGGTCGTTGGTCTACATAATAATTGTGAGAGCAGTAACCATGATTCGAAATCAACCAGCATGTACTAATCTGCACAAATTCATACATCCGTGAAGTTATTGGTGCGTGATGAACCAGAATGCACAGAAAATCTTCTTGCTTATAAATAAGAGTTGATATATAGGAGCTTCTGGGACTTGAGTGTGGCAGAGCTCATGGGATCATGGTTACCACCGGTTCAAATAACCTACAGAAGTTTGCTTGAGAGGCATCAGGAGTTTTGTTTCTGATGAGTGAGTGGGACAGAGGACCGTCGCCGATGAAGGCATGGATTGGCATAGCTTGTTGGACAGTGCAGGCTCAGCTTTGAACTACAAGAATTTTGCCAACGTTTTGGCAAACAACAGAGCCCAATCTCAGCCAAATTGATCGCACGATTCATGCTGCGTACATGTGAAACTGGCCTTTTCTTTCGGTCATATATAGCAGTGGTGTGGAAAGCCTCCAGTCGTGGGACGGCGTGGCTATGTCGGGCCTGGGGGCCATGGAGTTCACAACGTCATAGCTCATCGTTTCTTGTGTATTCAAGTTTGAATACAGAGTCTGAAATGCTACGTTGGATGGTAATATCTCTATCCCATTGCATGCGTATCGGATCCACACCCATCCCAAATAGCCGTAGTGGTCCCTCCATGAATGCCAACACATATATTTTGTGTCCTTATTAGCTAATGGTCATTGATACCATATATTCAATATTCAAGGCAAAGATTGGGTTCATAGTGTGGAATATTAACTTTGTGCAATGGGATCCTGATGTGGGTTATATTATATATAAGAGAAGACTACATGCATGGCTAGCTACATGAGAGGGCAGTAGCACGTCTACATACAGGCTAGTCTATATCTCTAATGTAGATAAAGCAGAATGTGTGTGAAGGAGATTACTCACTTGTAAGTTATGTCTTCTTCATGTAGCTGGATATATGTTATGGTAGTGGATCTCGGAACCCAGACATGATCATAACTATAGACATAGGAGGTCTCAGGAGATCTTCATCAGAACACAGGTCTGCTTGAAGTTGCCAAATAAAAGACGCCTCGAGTTACCAAATACCAGATTATCGTTGTTCAAAGAGAGGGATGGTAGGAGCCCCCTGCACCATTCATGGCCAAAGATGCGTGTTGCATGGAGAGAGTAGCAGACGTATAACCTCGACACCTCTGCCCAAGAATCATCCGGTTTGGCTGTAATCTACCAATCCACTGCTCTCACCACTAACCCGTTCAACAAACATCAACTTCAGTTCTCTCTATTTTTCATCTATAGTATGCTCTTTTTGCTGCCTGGATATGAGAGCTCTACGTGCCACGTTGACGATGTGGTATGGGTGACCCTGGTGACACCACACATATTGAAGGCGAGACCTTTGTGCCGTTGCGTTAGGTAATGGTCATTGATACTAGGCAATAAAATTCTTTATTGAAGGCGAGACCTTTGTGCGCAGTCCAGGACGACCAGGTACCTCCCTCATGGTCTCATGGCTATATATGTCCAGAACACTAGTTCATTATGTGCAACGAGATACTGCTGCTCTGGCTTAAATTATATAAGAGCAGCCTAGAAGACTAGCTATGAGAGCACCAGCGTGCAGTATTATTTTTTCAAGAAAATCGTTGTAATTCTTCCTTACAAAGTATTTTTTATATAGTCACGAGCGTAGCATACAGGCCTATATATATTCACTAGCATAAATAAGAGTGAAGACCAAGACCAAGAAGCTACAACTTCTTCAGTTACAATATGGATAGTATGGAGTTGATTCAGCAGACAGAGCTGCTTTCGTTGCCAGGCAGACATGGGTGGTGTCAGGAAATCTCTAATTGTTGCCATATCCCAGCACTCCGATCCGAATGCAGCCGGTCGATCGACCCGCTGGCCGTCTTCACAATTGATCTTTTTGCCTTCGGAAGAGCCTACACCTGAATCCACGCGGTTGCACAAGTTGCCAACTGCTCGGGTACCGACGCGCTGAGAGATTTACTGAAGGTGAATGTGGATGATGAAGTGGGTGTCGAGAGGCACCGAAGTGTAGGGTGACAAGATGCTTCGTTGATGCGCACAGAAAAGAGGGCGACCTATATGCTCCCTATGTTTCCGGTTTCGTTAGGATGATGGATGATCTTCTATCAATTTGTAAAACATATATACAGCCACTTAACCTGATTAACAACAAATTGCAAGGGATGACATAGATGAGCTAGCAGTGCTTGATCAAATGCAAATATTTATTTATTTTTATTGCCTCAATTAATGAAGAAATGAAATTGAAGCACTATTGTGATATGTTGCAGTTGCGGACCGAGTGAAAACGTTGACAGGAATTATGCCCGACCCCCCTCCCCTCCGAGGCAACGGCGACGGCGCCGCCGCCACCACACAGCCCGGCCATCCTACCACGTCCCCCTCAATCCAAGCACAGATCCATCACCCTTGTCGCCGATCTATCGATCCATGGTGATTTCGAGTGCCTCTACCCGCCCTCCTCGAGATCCCAGCCATTGTTGTGGCAAGGCTGAGCTTCAGGCGGCCGGCCACCTCGCCCCGCTGTCGCCGGCCCCCTGGCTGGGCGCCGGCGGGATCCTCCCCATCCACGCGGCCAGCCAACGCGGCGGCCGGGCGGAAGCGCCCCGGCGTCAGGGACGGGTCCGCCGCCCGGGGGTGGGCCGCTGGAATGGCTGCCGTTGGTGGCTGCTGTCCGCGCCATGCCGCAGCACACGCCGGCTGCCTCCCGGGGCCCGTGCCAGCCCGTGCCAATGCCATGCCGCCTCCGTCGCCGGGCACCACGCTGCCGTTGACGCCCGTCGCGGTCGGCGGTGGCTCCGTGCAGATCCCTGCCGGGCGATGAGGTCTTGGTGGAGGATCTATCCGATGACGAAGACGAGGCGGAGGTCGCCGGCCACTGTCGTCTTCCCTCTCCCCGCGCGCTGCATCTTTCTACCCCGGCCGGCTAAAAGCTGGTAGGAACAAGTGTCGGCGCTGGGAGGATGACCTCGGTAGCTCCGACGAGGAGGTCACTCCTCCGGCCACGTACCTGGACGCAGCCCGCAAGGCTCTCCGGGCTACGGCAGCGGATACTTCGGCAACGCTGCAATGCGCAGCCACTTCGGGTCGTCAGCAGTCCGCAAAGGGGAGGCGGTGCTGTCGACGCAAAGGTGGCTGTGCTGCCCCGTCGCTTGGGGCTGTGCGGATTCCTGCGCGACATCGCCTTGGTCCGCAGACGACAGCAAGGCTCCCGGTACACCGCCGCCTTGCGCCTCGGCGGGGGGCGTCATCCGCAGCACTTGACACGCCCCGGCCCTCAATCGATGCTGATGGCTTCCAGGTGGTTCGACGTCGTCGTCCCCGCTGTTATCCTGTAAGTGCGGCGCCCAAACGCCACCGCCCTGTCCCGCCGGAGCTCCAAGGTCTCTGCTTCAACTGCCTTGGACACGACCACATTGCTGCGCAGTGTCGCTCCCCAACCCGCTGCCTCCGCTGCCGGGGTGTCGGTCATCAGGCAAGGGTGTGCAGGGAAGGCCGTACGCCGTCTTCCCGCTCCCCGGAGGCTCGATGCCCGGTCTCTGCGGCCCCGATCCATGTCGGAGAGACTCTCTCCCCGGCTCCCTCGGCCGATATCGCGGGTGGGGGACGCCCCCTCGGCGACACGTTTGTGGGGGGGCACCGGCCCGTCCGCCGCCGCCGTCGTCGCCAGCGCTTCGAGGGAGCAAGCCTCATCACCCGATAGTGCTGC
Source organism: Hyparrhenia diplandra (assembly GCA_015847255.1). Lineage (NCBI taxonomy): Eukaryota > Viridiplantae > Streptophyta > Magnoliopsida > Poales > Poaceae > Hyparrhenia > Hyparrhenia diplandra. Next base: position 74,661 of record JADLZK010002606.1, read on the forward strand.
CGTTGACCCGCCGATGCTTTCGCTGGCGGACGCCGAGGGCCCCTGTTACATGGGATGACCCAATGCTCGTTGAGCTCGCGGCCTCCATCGTCGTGCGCCCAACTACCTCCCTGGTGGATGAGGCCGTGGCGGCCCCTGTGAGTATGGTGGCCACAGCGTCTGTGGGTGCCTCAGCCACCGCTCTAGGGCCCGTGGTCGACTGGGGGGCCGACTTGGTTGAGGCCGAGTTCGCCGTCCCACCAGTCAACGTCGTGTTGGACGCTGCACCAGGCAGCCCCGTAGCCTCGCCGCTAAGGGTTCAGGAGCACAGTGAGCCTGCGCCGCAATCTGAGGTCGGGGATGACCTCCCGGTGCCTGACACTGGTGGCACTGAAGTTGGTGGCGATGAAGATGGGTGCACTGCACACTCTTCGAGTCCGGTGCTCATGCCGACGGCTGACGAGTTCATAGCCGCTTTCAAGAGGCCGCTGAGCCGTGCATACTCTCCACGCCAGTCTTGAGGAAAACGCGCTCGCGCCAAGACGCCTCCGTGCTAATGCCGAAACGCACTGCACGGCTCGCTGCAAAGAGTGCGTCCAGGCTCCATAAGCCAGAGGACCATGCACGGAGAGTTTTGCTCAAGAAGATGGGGATCGAGGTCGAGGCCGAGCGTGAGGATGCGGTCTCCTTTGCTGAGCTGCAGGCTGCCCTCACGGGCACTAACGCTGAGGTCAACATGGAGGCCATGCAGGTCTTCCTTCTGCGGGGGAAGAAGCGGCACATCAGTGCAGCCTGAGAGCGCGTGCGGTCTAGTCACGACATGGTTATCTAATCAGCTTACAGGTTCCTTCCAGTAGTTAGGTTTCTTGCTTTCTGTTGTGTCGTTGTGGTTTGTTTTGTTTTGTGGGCCTGATGTCCGCTCGGCATCCCGGCTTAGTTTGTATTTGGATTTGGTTTTCCTCCTCTTAATGAAAAACGGGTGAATGGCCCGATCGCAAAAAAAAAGATATGTTGCAGTAGCACGGAGACTATTGTGATAAGTTGCAGTTCCACTCTTTGCTAGTTTGGAATCTAATGGAACATCTCATTAATTAATTGCTCTCCCACCCATTCCGTCGCCCAATTAACGAAGTAATTGAATTGAAGCACATCATTATGATAAAGTTGCAGTTCCACCCTAAATTAATGAAGTAATTAAACTGAAGCACTATTGTGGCTGTAAATGTTTTCACAAAAATTACTTGTGTGTCCACCACAAGTGGTGCTGCAACGCTTGCAACGGTGAGTGTGTCAGGTCATTGTCCATCATCCCCAACCCATATATCTTAACTCACAACCACAATCACTAAAACAAAATAATAGAGAAGCCCTCAAGTTCTTGTCTTTCAAAAGTTTGTTAGCATGTATCAGTTGTAGTATGTGGCGAATTAGAAACGACATTGTTTTCAACCACATAACTTTTACTCATCTAATGCTGTCGTACATCGATCTATCATTTTCACACGAAATTAGAGTCTCTTGCTATGGGCGATGAAGGCAATGGAGAGATCTTAGCAGCTTCTAGTGCAAACTGAAAACCATAACTGATGTTGCTTTTTTTTCATTGCTAACTCTGTATTTCTGTTTAGCTAGGACTTGATCTTGCTCTGTTTGTGGAGGTCTCAGGTGTTTTGGACACCATTTCTGTGTGCTCTTCTTCATTTATAAGATAGTAACCCCAGCATATACAAAAATTGATTTCATAAAGCAAACAGGTCTCTGGTGTAGACAAATAATTTTGACGCCCATGTTTTGGAATCAATCTGTCGTTTATTGATCTGCAAAAAATCATACATCTGTGAAGTTATAGTTGGTTGAGACTTGGCATCAGGAGCTTTGTTTGTACTTAGTTGTCGATGATGGCATGGACCGGCATCTTGATGGCTAATCCAGGCACGGCTCTTAGCTCCTGGAATTTTGTGATCAGTGTAGCTAATGACCGCCAAGCTTCTAGTTGAGGGATGACGTGGCTGTGTCAGGGTCAAATGGGGATCACAGCATTATGGCACATTGTATCGTGGCCACTGTTTTCGCTTGTAATCACACATATTTAGGTTTCAATACAGAGTAAGAAATGCTGCGTTGGTTAGCGACACTAAAACACTTGTGTTTCCATAGAGTTTGCATGCATGTGTTCATGATCCAGGTGATCCTCCTTGTGTCCAGCAACGACCATCGGTGAGCCATAGACTACAATGGGTACTGCAGCCTAGTACGACACCTGATCGAGGCAGCAGTCATGCACCACCATCATCGATGAAGCTCTAATCCGACAATGATGTAGTAGTGTATGCTGAAAAACCACTGCTACACGTAAAGCCACTCCATATATTTTCGAAATGTCTGTTCCACATTCTTGTCACCATGCACCTTCTTGCCCACCCCACCTCCCACATCTACATCACTTTCCAAACTGTAGTTCCCAACAAATCCTAAACAAGAGATCCATCCTAGTGAGATTTGTTGGACACTTCAGGATTATAGTGCTCCTACCAAATACTTTGTCTCTGCTGTGAGAGCTGAGTCGGCTCACACAGTTTAGTTGCAATGTCTCATGGAGGAAGAGGTGATTGGAGAGGTTACCCATATTTTTGGTACGTATCAATGTAAATTGATGTACAAAATATCCATCACATATCTCATTAATTCAGCTAGCTAGTGTTGCCAAAAATATCTGCACAAGAAAATAGGGATTCAGGTAAAATGATATGGTTGATGATGAGCATGACTAACACACATAATGTATGTTCCTTCTTGTGCCTACAGCCCATCAAATTAGGCCGGTTTCTTATTATCTGAATTTAAATTTGAGAATTTGATATTTTTTTCAAATGGCTTCCAGAAATGCACATCCTATAGCAAAGTTTAATGGTTAAGTATTAAAAAAATATTGAAAAAAATAATAGAAAATTTTGCAAAGGATACCCACTCATAAATGACTATGTTGGTGCCAAAGTGACATGTGCAGGGCTCGATGTTTCAAGTTTGGATCTGGGGAGCAGGACCGGCAAAATTTCTTGCAAAAGAATGGAACAATTGAGGCTTGTGATTTGCGAACTTGCCTGATAGCCGGTCTAGCCTGAAATTTTTGTCCCCATTTTTATATATGGAATTGAAAATTGATTTTCAGGGTTAGGCCTACCACATTTTTAGAAATAGCTTTGAAGTGCATCTAGAAATCATTTTTGCAATAATGTTGTGCTCTGAATTTTGTGGTCTCCAAAAGGAAGTGCTGGTATTTTTGTGTTTGATTGGCCATTGTAACACCATACCATCTTTTTGTTTTTATTTCACAACCCGGTGGCTCACATTAAATTCGAGTCTAACTGGCCTGTCCTCACCTAAGAGAGCTGTAGTTCAGGTGTTTAAACGACTCTGCCGAAACATGCATACCCATCTCGTTGGCACTAGGCAGGTACGTGCATCGTGCATTTCATTGGTTGTGGAAGTCATGCTGTCAGAATAAGACGAAATTCTTCTTTTGGCTAGCTGCGTCTCAAAGACAGACTCAGCACTAGAGAGCTTTTAAGATGGAAAATAATAGTTCTAGATGACTATACCTGTGTTCTTTGTGATCATGCACAAAATGATTCTCAGATACACTTGTTTCTGGCTTACCCTTTCTCCAATGCTTGTTGGGCAACAATGGGTCTTACTATTCAGCAATCTTCTGACCCATTTATTACCCTAACTTCATTCTGAAATCAGCTATACAGCTTCCTTTCATGGAGATCATAGCGACAATGTGCTAGTCAATCTGGACTGTCTGAAATGATGCTATCTTCAGAATGGAGTTTGTTCATATTATTGCTCGAGAAAAAAACAGATCAACTCATTTCTTTACTCAATGGCAACATGCATATGTGTAATTTTGCAGATTTTCTTTGTATCTTTCTATTTTTCATGAGCCCTGTTGCAAGAACCTTTATGATTTAATTTTAATAATAGCTCAGCTAGCCCTCATCCTGTTACCCTAAAAAAATAGAGAGATTGTGCTGGCTATAAATAAGAATGAAGATACGTAGTAGTGGCGCCTGCAGGGAGCAACAAAGCTCTCAGAACATAACTACTGGTTCAAGTGGCCTATATAGAATTAAGATTGGGAGGCATCAGAAGTGACTGTTCTAGCGAGAGGCTGCTCGCAAGGTTATGTTGACATGTGGCTCGGGCTCATCGGATGTGAAGTTGACAACCCGGCTTATTGGAATCATCAGATACCATACAACACAACAAGTGTCGTGTGAGTGAGTACAGCTGTGGTAGTCCAGGTTGCCGCCTGGCCTAACACCTTGACAGTTGTTCCTGATCTTTGCGGAGAAAAAAGGTGGATTCTGGGTGAATGTGGCTAGACTAGGTGTGGTCGAAATTTTGCTGTGACTCACCTCTCCTTTGCTGTCATGTCACCATATGGCAGACCTTAGCATGCCTCAATCAATGCCGTGGCGGGAATGTATGATACATTAGATTAGTGCATTTTATTTGTGCAGCTTGTTAATTTGCACTCATGTTATTCAACAGGAAACACAACTCCATTTTTTAGAGCCAAACAGGAAATGCAACTCTGGACCAGATCGTGCTCTTTGCCAGCACCATTAGGGGCATGTGCATCAGGCCATTGTCCAATTTCAAATTTTTGTCCAATTGATTGCACACTTTTAATTATCCCCAACAATTTCATGTTCTCGATTATATACCATAATAGTTTCAGATCCAATGAAACTGTAAAATTTAAAAGAAGATTACTATGCTGAGCGATGTCCCTATGCCTGAGGTGTCATCTTCACTCTTCAGTTAGAGCAAGGATTGGAACGTTGACATAAATTATCTCCATTGGTTCAAGTACAACTCAAAATGTTCATTCATTTACTTGGCATGCGTCTTCATCTTGTAAAAGTACACCTTGATGCACCATTGTACGAGATTTGCATGATGAACAAAACACCCCCATGCCTCACAGTCCTAACTCCTAAGACAGCAATGCAAGACATTAGGGCTTCACATTATATTGCTCCATTCACAACTCAAAGCCATTTTGATTTCCTTTTTGCTCCATTATATCTAGAAGAAGCCAATTGTTAGAAGAGTACTACCTATATGATCCCATTCAATTATACACCATCATGGCATGTGCACTTCACTTGACGGTACATTAACAAAGGACAACTTTTTTGAAACCTCTGTGAATCGACAGGTGGGGATAAATAAAGACATGAATTGAATTTCATTACTAATAGAGAACCGTCACGAACTTAACGCAATGTACTAAAAATAATTTGACAGGATGGAATTGTGTGATTGTACTAATCAGTCCCTACCACATATAAAAAGAGTGCACAGATGGCGTGAGCACGGAACTGTAATAGAGCTTCTTCCGCAACCATAGAGAGCGAGAGAGAGACAGAGACAGAGAAGAGAGAGAGACAGATGTCTGGTAGGGTAGTTATCTTGGGAGGTATTATATTGGGAGTTCGACGATAGCACTGTGTCCAGCTGAGGTCGTGTTAACTTATGAAGAAGAAAATTATATATAGCATGAACCTCTGTTCTCATATCCAAATTGTGAGACTCGCATTCAACCTAGCTTCTAGTCTGGAATCAGATGTTCAATTATGATGTTGTGGCTGTCATAGAACCTCGTTGATACACCACATACGAACTCACCTCGTTGATACACCACTGTGGAGGACACTGTCATAGAGGAGGGCACCCACACGTGCCCAGGAACGCAAGCAGAGAATGACATGCGCACCATGTGTACAGTGCACTGGACTGACAGAAGATGCTGGCAAGTTCTTTGCTGCTTACTATCCATGATTGTTTGGTTAACAAGCTCATCGATGTTTTTGTAGGATAAACATAACACATGCACATTGTGCAACTACGTCCATGGAATGGAATACCATGTCCTGATGTGTTGCTAGTCCCACCCCATTGAGTCTATAGTTGCGTTTGTAGCACTTTAGGCATTAGTCACGATCTGGTCTAAGTACAACATCACTGCCAGATTCAGACCTTGCAGCATTATGGCAAGGCTAGTTCTGACAACAGTAGAACAAGGAATAGGATCACTATCGAGTCAAACTTCATCCTTGTAATGAAAGTATGTGTCACAAACTAGATCAGCTGGGATCCCTAGAAATTCAGAGGGATTTAGGAGGATTTCGGGGTATGTGGAGAAGAATTCGGGAAGAATGCGAGGGGAATAGCGGAGAGGTTGGGGACAACAGACCATGCTCCTTTTCTTGGAGCCAACCAGGAAATGCAACTCTGGACCAGACCGTGCTCCTTGCCAGTGCCGTCAGGGGCATGTGCGTACGTCAGGCCAGTCTCCAATTTCAAATTTTTTATCCAATTGATTACACATGTTTATTACCCCTGACAATTTCAATATCTTGATTCTATAATGTATTTGTTACGTTTTCTAGAGAAATTGTAAATTTTAAAAGATTACTACTATGCATTAGACACACCAAATAATGTAATTTCTTCACCCATTGGTTCTGCAGCATTTGCGTCAGGACACTGTCCAATTTCAAATTTTTTATCCAATTGATTACACATGTTTATTACCCCTGAAAATTTCATTATCTTGATTCTATAATGTAGTTGTTACGTTTTCCAGAGAAATTGTAAATTTTAAAAGATTACTACTATGCATTAGACGCACCAAATAATGTAATTTCTTCACCCATATTGGTGCTGCAGGATTCTCATCCTCCGTTGCCACTGTAGTTTCGAAGCAATATCTGTGTGTCATCCTTCTCAGTCTAAGGTGCAAGGACCGAGTCTAGAGGTGCCGTCTTCACTCTTCAGCTAGAGCAGGTATTGGAACACCTTCAGAAATAATCGCCATAGGTTTAACTACATCTCAATGTTTGTTCATTTGCTTGGCAAAAGGGTGCTTGTCTTTTCTGTTGGGAAAATCTCGAACACATGTGTTCTCATCTTCTAAAACCACAGGATGCTTGATTTTTCTATTGGATACATCTTGACAGACCGTTGTAAAAGATTTGCATGACGAACAGAACTCCCCTATTGCCTCCCAGTCCTAACACAACATTGCAAGATAGTAGGGCATCACATTGCTCCTTCCACAACTCAAAGCCTTTTTTATTTCCAATTTGTTGACCAAGGGATATTATGTGTTGCATTGCACCTTGAAGAAACCAACTTTAGATGTGTACTACCTATCTGGTCCCAAGAAATTATACACCATCATGACACTTGTACTTCACTACTGTCCATTGACGGTTCACAAGCAAAGCACAACTTTTTTTTTTCAAATGGCTGGCAACCGACAAATGATGGTAACAAAGATAGGAATTAAATGACACCAAACCATCACATACTTAAATCCATGTAGTAAAAAGTATTTTATCGGAATGGAATTCTGTGACCGTACAAAAGTTCTGTCCACATAAAAGATGGAGAGATGGAACGAGCATTGCACTGTAATAGAGTTGCTTCTGTAACCAGAGCGAGCGAGCGAGCAAGAGAGAGAGAGAGAGAGGGAGAGAGAGAGAGAAAGAGAGAGAGAGAGAGAGAAAGAGAGAGAGTTTCTTGTTGATGAAAGGATATGTCCACATAAAAGATGATAGGTTAGTAGGTTTGTGAGGTATTGGGAGTTCTATGATCACACTCTGTCTGGCAAAGGTTGTGCTAACTTGCGAAGAAGAAAATTCTATATAATTTCTTTCATGGTCATCCAGCAGACAGAGAAGTGTGAGGCCGCCGACATGGCCATGGAAGCAAACATGCACGTGAGAAGAGCAGTTTTGGTGACCGAAGAGTTAGAGGTGTTGTGTGACTCCATTGATCAAAATAGCAAAATTTACAAGCTAAAAAACAGACCATCATGCCACAATCCGAACGGCATCCCTGACATCTTTCAGTTATAGTACACAACACGCTCCTGAGAAGCACAAACTCATCAGAGAACAACATGCACACAAATCCACTACAACAGTCGTTCAAACAGATATTCTAAGCAAAATAATCAATCTGGTATGCACCAAAATTATTCAAACAATCTAGCACGGGATCTGGAATCTGGATCCAATCGGTAGTGTTGCATGCCTTCTCTGGTAATCTAGTGTCCCTCCTTTGCTTCTCTCACATCTTCCATAATGTGCATGGAATGGAACCAAAGAGCTAGCAAGCGAGTGGGAGCTAATTTCCGGATGCAAAAAAAGAATAGTTGGAAGTAGCATAGATTGTATGATGGATTTCCTGTTTCGTTCGCTAGAAAACAGAGTAGAGGATAGGATGGGAATTGCAAGGGGCAGCAGCTTAACGATGTAGGTGCCAGTGTTGCCGGATCTAATGTTAGCCCGTTTGTTGACACATGCAAGGCATCATCATCAGAGCACCGTCACTTAGTTGCAGGCTTGTACGTCCATCTTCTACTCTGATCAGCAAGTTTGTTAATGTGTAGTAAAGCCATATATATGTATACGTACGTGTTGTTACTAGCTTGTCTATCAACAACCGGTGTTCATGTTTGACAAGCAGTACAAATTCTTGTGTAATGCAATTGTATCCATTGAAACAATGCTTATGTTTGGAGACGATCTCATTTTCTTCATATTCTTGAATTGTACCATTGTGATGAACTCATCAGTTTTTTTTGGGAAGAACTAATCTGTTTATTTTTATGTATTCGTATCTATAGTGTTCACATTCTAAGTGTTTTTCTTGGTTGTGTTTATAGAACTAAATTTGACATGTGTGCTGGAATTTTAATGGGAAATGTTGGTTCCTTCTGATTTTTTATGTCTACAGGCCTTATGATATGATTTAGCAGCATGTGCACGTGTGTGCCTAGTCACCGTGTTTCCGGTCGACCGGGTCGAGGAACGGAACGAGGAACGTGGTACGCCGATTTTGAATACTGCTTGGAACGACGAGTATACAGCTTCAGCACATCCCAAATTAATATGGATCGTGATCCAAGTTTGCATTGGGACCGAGCGAGAATTGAATACGTTCCCGGGACGACGAGAAGGAACGAGCGAGAATTGAATGAACTGGAGTAGGAGAAACACTTTGCATTGGGACCCCTAGGTTATTCTAAAATCTACTAAGCCTTGATCTAAAAACTTCTCTCTCTGGCATTTTTACCTAAGTGACCCTGCGAGTGAAACGAAATTCTGTTTTCATCCTTCTATTCTTCACGCGACGGAGCGGACGGCGGACGGCGTCGGAAGGGGAACGGGGCTTCTCCCGACCGCCAGAAGGCGGCGACGCAATGGGGATGAGGGACCGTGCCGAGTTCCCACGGCGGCGCGTCGAGTTCCCACGGCGGCGCGTCGAGTTCCCGCAGCGGTGCATGGAGTTCTCACGGGCGGCGCGTCGAGTTCCCGCGACGGCGAGGTTGAGTTCCGCAGGCGGGGCGGGCGACCGGGGGGGGGCGTGTTCGCCTGCGTTCTGTGCTCGACCACGGGCGCGTTCCCGACCAGCGTTCTGGGACGTCGTCCCCGCAGAACGAGGTTCGCCGCGTCGTCCCGCGTTCCGGGTGACTAGGCGTGTGGTTCTGTTCTGTATTCAATTTGCAATGTTTATTGTGTATCTGAATAATTGCTTTTTTTTTCTAATTTGTTACTTCGATTTTCCATGTGCAGCAACTGAAGGAAAAATAATTTAACTTGACTATTCCCTGACATTTCACAAAACCCGACAACTACAGATTTCTTTGCCAAGAAACCATCATAAGCAATTATATTTTCATTGTCAATCTAACTGTTAAAAAAAATTTCCCTGTGGGTTTTTCTTTGTATGTATTTGTCAGTTTTCTAGCACATGAGAAAAATTTGTTTGCCTGTAGTGTACAACATTGTTAGGTATCACGTTGTACATATTCAATGGAGTCCCTTTATTATTTCTGTGTTTCTACAGCATAACAAGATTCTACACCATCAGGAGCTATTTACTTCCATCCATATATAAATAGAAGAGAAGGTGAACCAAGAAGAAGCTATGACTTGTTCTAGCTAGTATGAGGATGCTATATGGTACCAAATGGGAAAAAAAAAACATTGTTTCTATGTGTAGTTAGAGGATGCAGTACGGTAGTCAAATGGGAAATAAATGTAGGGTTGCTGTTTGTAGTTGAAAGGCTTGGGAAGCAGAGGACATCTCGGAATGCAGAGCTGCAATGTTAAACCAAGTTGTCGAATGCTCCCTCCTCTGTTGCAATGGCTGTGTTGTCATCCTCCTGCTCCTCATCAGAAGATACAATGTGGGCAGCCACCATCTGTTGCAGGCACACATACCGTTGCCAACAAAGGGATCGGACAGAGGCAACAACAATGCTTCTAACTGGTTCACTAATAAGACTCGTACAACTACTCTGTTTGTATAATGAACTTATTGTTGTTATGCGTTCTTATTATACGAAATAATCTTTGTATAGCCAACAAATAAAATAGATTTCATCCATGAGTTGTGCATGATTTGAGTCCCAATATTCATATATAACACTTTTAAAATAACAACTGTTGGTGATGTATATATGTTTATTCTCATACGTGTAAGAACTTTCAGCCACACTATAAATTGCCCTTGTAAATTATTTCTATGGGCAATTCTTGATACCAGCGAGTATCCCTACTTTGTAATCCTATGCCAATGTAGGAAGAACAAAAAAGTTCAAGAAGCACCCTAAGTCTTGAGGTATAGGATTTTGCGCTTGTTTAATTGAAGCACCCTATGTTTATATATTACGCTTGTTTTGATAGCTGTTTTCTTGAATATATGAACAGCGTATCAAGCCCGCGCAAGCAGCATGCATGGATGTGCGGTGCAGAACGAGATGGCATTGGATGCACCAATGCGCACACACTTGGCGCAGCGCATGGGCGAGGTACTGGTCATGAGTGGTGCTTGGCTCATTTCTTGACCTGCACTACAGGATAGATTTTTGGTTGTCAACATTTTGCAAAATTTAAAATGTTTCGCATGTATTTATAATAACACAACATATAAATCAAGTTGTGTTTAAATTGGTCGCCAACATTCATACCAAATTGTTAAGCCTTGGATTCTGAAATAGGCGTAAAAAAAAAAAAACACCTCTAACAAAATAGGGGTAAAATGATATGGGTAAACTTGTCTTTTCTTTGAAAGTTCTCACCATTAGTAGTACTTAACGAAACAGGGGCATAATGCTTTATGCAACTTAATAACTAACGGTAGAATAACAAAATTTAGAAAAACAAGGATAAAATCTCTATTTTTCCATTAAAACGAGGGTATATGCAGACCAAAAGCCCCAAGAAATAACTGAATCTGCAAATAAATAATCTGCAAATATTAACTGTATTGGATGGTGCTGACTTCACTGATTATATGATTAATGCACAAGTAAATATATTGGTGAAGCAGTCCTCATCAACTATTATGATTTCATCAAAAACAATAGTGTTAGGTGTGTGACTTCAGAGCGTGCGTGTATCATTATAATCCAGAGGTCTCTTTATTTATACCTATTTATATATAAATACAGGAGATAGCTAAGGAGATAAAGCTAGTGCTTGAGAGGAGGAGATCTGTGGTAGTCGGCCCACACGGGCAATTGTAGACAGGATTGGGAGGCGTCAGGAGATCTCTTTGTTGTGGCCACCATGCATAGAACCTCCTATGGGACACTTTATGTTGCCGCTTTGCTGCACCTACATGCAAACCTTGTCAATAGGCAACTGATCTCCTTCATAGACTAACCCGGAGGACACTATCATACAAGAGAGCGCCCACACGCATACCATTTGTGGAGTGCACCGAGCAGACAGGAGATACAGATGAAGTGCTTTGCCGCTTGTAATCCATAATTGTTCAGATAACAAGAAGCTCGTCGATGTTATGCATGCATCCTACTATTCTATTTTAATTATATATGCTATTGACATGAATATAGCAAATTGGTTGATGGATCATTTATATATCTATGTTAACAAGAGATAAAAAAAGAGATTGCATACTTGAGCAGTGCGAGTTTTGAATCACACGATTTTTAGGACCATGGAATGGAATACCATATCCTCATGTGTTACTTGCAGTCTCACCCATTCAGTCTCTAAATGCGTTTATAACACTCCAGGCCATCAATCACTATCAGGTCAACATCATTACCAGATTCAGACTAGGTAACATTAGGGCCAGGCTAGACGCGACCGTGATAGAACAAGGATCAGTATCGAGTCAAACTTCATCCTGGGAGTGTAGTATGATCCCTACTACCTCAACTCTTGGCTAGTTGTTCTATAGTCCTGTAATCCACAACTACCCTATAGGGTCGAAAGTAGCTAATGGACTCTTTGAAATTTCACAAGATTTGCACTGGTTGATGAGATTTCCAAGAACTTTTAGATCTAAATGGGACCACTGCTTTACGAAATGGGTGAAGCAGTCCTCATCAACTATGTTTCTAAATTCGGCAATCAACCCCAGACTGATAACCCTGCATAACCTCTTCAACTATGTTTCTGAATTCGGCAATCAACCCCAGACTGATAACCCTGCATAATCTCTGTTCAACCACAATTAAATGGAATAGTTAATGGAATCAGACTGTACCACCCTATATATTGTTGCGGCCTCTCCACCGTGTATAAAACTGGTTGCATGGGAAGTGGAACCAATGTTACTAACTCTGGCTACTCCAACCGCCAGCGATAGCATTTCCTATTGGAATTATGTACAACACTATAGGAGTCGGAAACATCAGGATCTCCTGCATTACAAATCCCCTGACAAATACAGCGCCTCACAATGGCTTCCAATAGGAGAAAACATGACTGAGCTCCAACTCTTATGTCAGCTGGACCCAATAGCACATTGTTTGTGCTACCTTAGACCAGGTTGTACCGTGATTTATTGCAGAGAGTGGAGAAGCTACTGCAAAGAGTAGCCAAGGAATCTTTTAGCAGAAAAGGCTCTGCTCGTGGGATAGCAATGCAAGTCCATCCCTTACCGAGAAGTGAAGACGAAGAGCCCACCTCCAATGGTCGGCAAGACATATTCTAGAAGGAGGCAGAGTGATAAGGGTATTAGTTAATTATAATCAGACGAGGGGTCATAGGCCCAAGTGTTATACATTTAATCTAAACAGATAGCAAGGCTCTTGGGCCAGACCCATTATTAATAATTGTAATCCCGGTTATATATATGCGTGTAAGGGAGATAGTGAATGAAAAACTAAACAAGTTTAGGGTTAGTCCATTATCCCCTCCCCCTCTCCTGTCATCTCTTCTTTCTGTGCCGCTCTTCCTTCTGCGCCGCAACCACCTCCCCTTTCCCCTTCTGCTCGCTGCACCCTTCCTCAGCCAGCATCAGCCAGACAAGCTTCCCTCCTCCGACCACTACCACAGCTAACCGAGTCGCCGTTTAGCACGGCTCCACTAGCCGCCAGCCATTAGATTGTCCCAAACCGGTTCTCCTTCACCGATGGATGCTATCTGACATGTTACATCTAGTCCAGAGCCATGTTGTGATCAATTGCATGGAGGATATCCGTGTTGTCACTGCTCATTGGAGACAGATGTTTGAAATTTTCTTTTATTAGCCAGAATGAAGGACAGAAGTATGTGCCGCCCCTACTACCAACTCTTTCCCCATACCTCCAAATGGTGAGCCCCTTCCATAGTGTAGTTTCCTGAATATGATGGCAACGGGGAACCCTCTAAAAGGTTGTACAAATACAACAAATTTTTTGTTGCTCAAAACACGAAAGTGGATGAAAAGATGCAGGTAGCTATGTTCCTGCCAATGCTCCCACATGGGTCATTAGATGGGAACAGGAAAGAAGCCACCCAACTTGGCCTCAACACTACCGGAATCTGCGCCTTTTCCCGTCGGCCGCTCACGGAAAAGAGACTAAAACTTTATCGTGAGCACAGGCTAGCTCACGGGAAAGGGTCCTTCTTTCCCGTGAGCTACGCCGTTACAGACTCACGAGAAAGAAGGCGAAACGCCGTTCCCCTTCCTCATCGACGTAGGCCGTAACGGGGGTTCAGCGCGCCCCCGTTGACGTCCCCCCCACCCGTTAACTCTTTCTTTCCGTGGGCTAGGGGTGCTCACGGAAAGGATATCCCGTGAGTATCAACCCCTGCTCACGGGAAAGGATGCTTTCCCGGTGTTATCTTTCCCATGATGCCTATCTCGTGAGTAACCCACGAGAAAGCCTTTCCCATGGGGAATAGGGGCTTTCCCGTGAGTATCCCACTCACGGGAAAGGCGGCGAATCCGGCAGTGCAATTTTCTCAAGCAATCAATAGACGCTTTTGATTACCCATTGATCACAATCACCTCGGCGACCTGACCTACACCCACGAGATAGGAGAATTGGAAGATTATAAAGATCATTTCCTCCTACACCGCTCATCAAGTCATGTTATACACCGCTGGTTTGGCATCTACTCTAGTGACAGATAATTCCAACTTCAGAAACCTCCTGATCTAGAGACAGCAGTAGCACCAGCTCGCTACAAAACAACACATTGCAGAATACTCTGAACAACACAGACACCACCAAGACACAGATCTCACTAAACTCTGTAACGGGAATCACCACCAGTCAGAGACTATGCAGGTGCAGATATTCATCAATGGCCCTGATTTCCTAGCATATTGGATTATGGCTCTACTCACAACTTCAGTGACTCAAACTCAGCAAATGATCTTCAGCTCCATGAAACAAACATACTGAGCTCCCTCATTGTGGCAGGAGTAAATGGAGAGCGATTTTTCAATGTGGACATAGACAATTGCCTCAATTATAGTACAAGTCGATACAGAATCATTCATCATAGACTGATATAGCATCAAATTGGGTGGATATAATTTTATAATAGGAGTTAACTGGTTGAGCTCCCTCGGGCCACGGATGCCGGATCATGTGGACAAGCCTAAGCAAACTGGCCTGGAGCAACCACACGAATTCATACACTCAATTCCATTACAATATTGAACAAACTCAATCTTAGACAGTTTTCCAGACCTGCTTTGCCAGCATTGGTTTTGCTGAGTGCTATTTGCCGTTGGTGACACTCGACAAAGCCTTTGCTAAGTGTATTAGGGGCTTTGTGAGTGCCATGGGCACTCGGCAAAGGAGTCCGGTAGTGACTCAAGGATCCAATTCATGTTGAGCTCTTCGAGGGTCTACCGAAAATTGCTGAGCTCTTCCAGAAGTCTACCAAAAATACGAGCTCACTCTCAAGATAGGGAGAGATGTCATGGTGAGCAAGACATATTCCCAAAGAAGGCAGAATGCACTGCGAATGCAAGTATTTGTGTTAGTCTTTTGTTTTAATTGATGACGTAATTAATTAAAATGTCCTTGCTGTGTTGGCCCATGGAATAAGATATGCTATCCCCTTGAATCAGTCTCACCCATCCTTCTGTTTATTAATTACAAATAAAATGAGTCAGCAGAGAACGTGCTAGCGTCACAAAGCCAGATTTTTTTGTTTTAACCTAGTTTAAATCCGTAGTTCAAAAATAATCTAAAGTTAACATATGTCCAGATCTAAACTCTTTTGCTCTTGCCAGTCCACGTGGAGGGACAATATAACATCGCCCCCCGCCCCCCCCCCCCACACACACACACACACACACACATGGATGTGAGATGCCGGAGTAAGTTATAGGTACCGTAATTGCAAATGGGATTATTATCACATCTGTTGCGCCAAAGCCACCAATGCATGTGGCCGGAACAACATTGGCGTGTGGAAGGCTGCTATTATCTGTTATGATGTTATTTATGTGTTTATAATCCATGTGTACTTTTGTCTGAGAACTTGACGTACATAGGAAATGTATGTGCTAACTAAGCTACCTGTCTTTTGTTGAAATGGACTCGTGTTTAATTTCTTTTCAAGTAGACATTTTTCTTTGTTTTTTGTGTCTGTAAACTATTCTTCAATGATATCTCCGTTAGCCAGTTTGGCCAATATAAATATCACTGCATCTCTTGTAGGAAAGACAGTTCTATGAATTGGTTATTGTCTTGAATTCATGTGGAATTATTCTTGGAGCTGTGTACTGCCTCTGGCTGATCAACATGTTCAAGCGTCGAGGTTTTACCTCTGCCCATTTGCGGTAATTTTCCGATCAACTGCTCTCACCACAGACCATACACCAAACATCTGCTTTCGGTCACTATAATGTTAATCCATTGTGCTTGGTTGCCAGGATATGAGAGCTCACCATGCTGTTTGCCAGATGGTGACAACCTTAACGTGGTATAGGTCACCCTGCCGATGACCACATATATGTTTCGTGTCCTTGCGTTAGCTAATGCTCACTCAAACTAGCAAATACTATTTAATGTTGAGTCAAAGACTTTCAGCCCAGTCCAGCTACCTCCCTAGTACTGTCGTGCCTATATATGTCCACAACACTAGTTGAGTTTTGCGTAACGAGATCCTGATCTGTCTAACTATATAAGAGACGTTTACGTGAATAGCTATGTAAGAGGGAAGCAGCATGCCAATATATCCATTGGCTACCAGCTTGTTAGTCTATAAATCAGTATCTCGATATATAAAAGACACTGGGTGAATAAGGATCCTGAGCTCACAACCTGTTTCTTCTTCAAGTAGTGGGATGTTATGGGAATCAGCTAGGAAGCCAAACATGATTTTGATCATACAAATGGGAAGCATCAGGAGATCTCTGGACGGTGACATTCCAAAAACTAGTCGTAAACTAGAGGCTCTAAATTTGCCACATGTTTTTTAGGAGAGAACGTGTTTAGCCTGTGATGCATTATTAAGAGAAGATAGAGTTTCTTTACATGCGACGACACTATGTGGTGAGGTGCCAATGCATCATACAACAAATAATTGCGCGATGAAGAAAAAGACCCATGGGGCTAGCTAACTGCATGCGCCACAAAGAGCAACAGGGCATGAAAGCCCGCACCCGACCAAGTTCTGGCCTCGTCGATCACCTCACCTGCCTTACAAGTTTTGCAGAGGTCCCATGTGACATATATAACCAGCAAATCCAAGCTCCTTCTGAGCTGACTCGGCACCTGTGAACGGCAATGTATCCACCAGTCTGTGAGATGAGCATCTGCTTGTGGCGTCACGTGCTGCATGCCCGCAAGGCTTAGGAGCTTGTACCAAACTTGTAATCGTACTACCGATCGAGCATACCTTTTTGGCGACTACATCCATTACAACACTATGCCTCCCGCAGCTATTGAACCCGATTTGAAGTATTCATTCCACACGAGTATTTTTGAAGTATTCGTTAAGAACCAGATTTGCAATGTTGATTTTGTATGAGATTAATTGCTTTTTTTTAAAAAAAATGGTAATTCGATTTTCCCCGTGCAGTAACTGATGGAAAAATAATTTAACTTGACATTTCACAAAAGTTGACAACTACAGAGCTCTTTGTCAAGAAATCATCATAAGTAATTTTATTTTCTTTGTAAGCTATATATCTCATATGTAGTATTTGCCTGTGACTGTCAAAAACAATTTCAGTTGTGCATGATTTGAATCCCAATATTTATATGTTACACTTATAAAATAACAACTATTGGTGATGTATATGTTTATTTTCACATGCATAAGAACTTTTAACTGGTATTAGA
The DNA here is from genome assembly GCA_015847255.1 of Hyparrhenia diplandra. Taxonomy (NCBI): domain Eukaryota; kingdom Viridiplantae; phylum Streptophyta; class Magnoliopsida; order Poales; family Poaceae; genus Hyparrhenia; species Hyparrhenia diplandra. The sequence goes on from JADLZK010002606.1 coordinate 92,281, forward strand.
AATGGAGAGGAGGAGACTTCCACATTAGAAATTTCCCTTGAAAATTATTTCTATGGATGGTTCTTGATACAAGCGACTGTACCTTTTCATGACCCTACTACTACAGACTTTATTTTCAATGACGGTTTATTTGGATTTACTGTGACGGTTACTGCAACCGCCACGAACATAAGGTCGCGGTTAATCGGTGTGATTAACCATGGTGGTCTTTTGAAAACCAAAATAACCGCCACATTTAATCAAATAGAGAAAAAAAAGAGAAAAGCCTAGATCCCAAACCCTAATGGGCCAGGATCTGGGCTTGGGCCACCGCTGCCACTGCACACCGTCAGGGAGGTGGATCCGCTGCCGCTCGAGCACCTAGGAGAAGAGGGCGGAGGCTACAGAATCGGATCCGGCCACCACGCCGAGGATCCACGACCACGGCCACGAATCCGTCCTTGGGTCACCATGTGGTAGGATGGCACAACTTCACTGTGGGGAGGGGAGGAGCCGAATCCGCGGCCGTGGACGCCTCCAGGACCGCAGCCGCCGTGCGTGCCTGGACCGAAGATGCGTTGGGGAGAGGAGGGGACATCTTGGGCTAGCTGAGTGAGAGTGTTGGAGTTAGAGTTGTGTGGTACTGTGAGTTTGATGCGGGTGAAACCCGATGGCTGGTATATATGTACTTTGAGCACCATCTCAGGCTGATATGGACTGATGTGGGCCATTTGGGCTCCAGACCGGGTCAACATTTACCATGGTGGTTTTTTCATAAAAAACCGCCACGGTTAATCTATTTACCGTGGCCGTTAAAATAACTTTCATGGTTAATTTTAAAAAAACCGCCATAGTTATTTGAGGCATTTACCATGATGGTTTTTAAAAACCGCCATGGTTAATTTTGGAAGTGCCTTGTAAAAGATTTTTTTGTACTAGTGTATTGTAAACTGATGCCAATGTAAGAAGAAGAAAAAAGCTCAGGAAGCAATCTAAGCAGGCCATTCTTGAGGCATAGGTGACCTAGGAACAAGATTTTAAGGATACATATTATAATTGATTTGATATAATGTTGGCTACGCTTGTTTTGATAGCATTTATAAGCTTTTGCTAGCATTTGTTGCTACAAACCTACATATTTACCCAACACCTATTTCCACGCTAACAAATTGTTTATGCTTATAAATGTTTATGACTTGCAAAATTTTCTTAGACAACGTATTTAGTGACCAGAGAGAGTTTCAAGACAATAATGTAATTTTATAGCACTTGGAAATAATGAGAGCCCTCTTTTTTTGGGAAGAATAATGAGAGCCTCTGCTTGCTTAGATCTAATGTCGTGGGCCGGAACCAAAAACTATGTGGACCCGGAACTAGTTTATAATTAAAATTAGTGGGTAGACCAGTATTTTACTGTCCTAAGATCTGCTTCTTTGAATCAGAAGGAGATGTTCGCTAATCAAAACAGAGGAGCTGCCTGTGTGAATCAAAAAGGGAGGAGCCGCTTCTCCATGCGCGAACTCGGTAGTCAAGTGGTGAGCCGCCGCGACACCGCCAGAGGAGATGACCAGACCTCCAACAGAATTAGTCCTTATAGTGCAAAGGATGTGGAGGGTCCGGCCGCCATCAAGACTCCTGCATGCACCGTGCTGGAGGGGGTGGATGCCAAGCTGCCAACGCTCGTCAGGGCTCAGTCCTATCTCTCTCCTTGGAAATTGTCTCATTCCTAGTGAAGATTCGGTTCGGTAAGCAAGAAATAGTCTGTTCATATTGTGTTCTCTCCCTCACATTAGTTCTTATGCCACACCACCAAAAACATAATATGTCAAGATCTTTAATGAAGGATAGATACCACTATAAGTATTCTATTGGGACTGCCCTAGGCCCTCCACAATGGTGCAGTGGTGCTTAAAAAACAACAGGCCCCATGTCCTAGTTTTTGGCGTCACTCTAGAAAGGCCACAACGTGAGCAAACGAGGCATCACTGGGGCTCAGCGAGTCAGAAAGAAAAAAAACAAACAGAAAGAAGGATCCTCTCTCATCTACTGCATTTGGCAAGGAGTAGGAAGGACAAACAAAATCCTGTTTTATTCATTTAGGTACCGGTAGGAAAAGGAGTAAGTACTTGTTTCGCGCCAAGTTTTCTTGGAATCGCTCGAAAGTGGCATCGCTTGCTGCAGTGGGGAGGAGTAATGTTCAAATCATCGCTCTCCTATTTTAGCACCACTTAGGCACAACATTGTGGAGGTCATAGCAAAGATCAAAACAATAAGGTATTATTGTTTTAATGAATCATTGCCACTGTTTTGGACAACAGTAAACTCTGGCAGTATTAAACAAATTGAAAATACAATAATCATATGGAGAAAGGTTGAAAATACTCCCATCACATCCCTCGATTTAATGGAAGGAACCAAAGACAGAGCTCCATCCATATCCACATCTTGTGTCCTCTTCTGATCCAGTGCTGGGGTGGGCTATTTTTGAATGTATATATGGGAAATACAAATGTTCTCTCTCTGTCTCGATATATAATACAAAAGTTACTGGCTTCAATTACATGATTAGTGTATGAGATATAGAGGATTTATATGATGTGGCCTCCTCTAGGAGTTGCAGATGTGTTTGTATATCATTTGTTAGTGAACGTAATGTAGAAGGTGGGATCTCGGATGTCCAATGCAAATTAATCGTAATTAAAAATGTAAACCAAGTCAACAATCACCGAGTTGGGGCTACTAATTAATATTCACACTAGCTTGTTGGCGCTGAGTATACTTTCTTTGTCTTCAAGGTCCGAACGGTAACAAGCATGTTAGTTTGGATACTTGTGAGAAAATTTGATTAGCCCAACTTGATCTAGTAAGGCACCACTTCTTTTTCTTTTTGTGAAACAAACTACATATGCAAAAGAGAAAGGACGCTTTGCATGATCTCTCAACAAATGTCCTGATATCAAGATTGATCCTACATTTATTACTTGATTAAATTGCATTTGATGGTTGGTTACTGATAGGCGGTGAGATTTAGTAAGTTCTTCATGGGATCAGATTGTTCCTCTCCCTGAGATTGACTATGTAATGTAACTAAGATGAAACAGTAGAACAATTTGAAATAAATTACCATACTAATAATATGGACTATGTAATGTAACTAATAATATGGACTATGTAATGTAACTAAGATGAAACAGTAGAACAATTTGAAATAAATTACTTTCAATATTAATTTTGATTTTATTAAACATATAAATTCACTAGAATGGGCATGTGGTCTGGGCCAGGGACCAATCCCGCATGTATCCCACACACGCTGCTGCCAAAGGCACTCAAGCCACTGTACACCAGGGTCACGATCAACATTGGCAACACAGGGCTACACAACTATGTTGCTAAACACAAAACTTATATATCCTCCCGGCTTGATATTTTACAAAAACATTGCCTACTCGGGTCTAACTTCAAAGTAATGTGAGGTGACCAGTAGTACCTAAGTTTGCTAATTACTCTGCCAGTAGTGTTTATCAGATTTTAGTACAATCATTTGTCTATTTGCGCCGGCACCTACTAGGGTTACAACCGCAGGCCTTGCACTGCGCCTATTACTCGAGTTGCCTGGATACTATACCACGCAGAGGCCGAATGCCTTGCATTGTGCCCGCACCAACCAGGGTTTGCAAACGCTGACCGAAATTCACCAGGCCTTGCATCACATTGTCGATATGCACAGGCCCGGATGCAGGACGCGTGAGAGAGAGTGGCGGAATCTGATGGGAGCCGTGGTGGATCGGTGGCAGTGTCAGCAGAGTACGTGGCGATGGCAGAGTCACAGCTTCGTTAGAGCAATTGAGTTCGCGATTCATGACTTCACAAGAGTGAAGTGGGGTGGTGGATGATAGGGGCTGTAAAAAGGGTGTGGGTTTGACAAACGATCGAGGTGACCCATTATGTTCTGACTCCTCAGTTTTTTCATTTGATTTGTGGAATGTAATGAGTTGATCCATCGATCGTCTCTTCATTAGTTGATTCATCATGTGATTTGTGGAATGTAATGATGCATAATCTCATGATGCATGGGGTGCATCCACAAACCAAACACACCATAGGTGAAGTGGCAGCTGTGGCGCAGTGGGTGGAAACCATAACCATCTATTTATATACAGAATACATTGGGATTTAAGGCTCGGCTTATTTACATTCATGTTAGTTTCAGTATTTGTGAGAAAATATATAGATCAACATGACTTGATCAGGCCCTACTTATTTTCTATTTATAAATCACACTACGCAAAAGTAAAGGAAAAACTTCAGGTTGCATGATCTATCTCGACAGAAGTTCTGATATCAGAAGTTACTCACACGCGGTGGTAATAACTTCATTAAATAAAGATGGTACGTCCCCATGACTTGTGGAGGTCTGCCTAGCCGCCTGTGTATAAAACAATAGGCAAGGCATCACAAGAGTAACATTTCATTTCTAGCTTGTGCGGCCCCAGTGATCTTGCTACGGTAATTATATATTATGAATGTATAGAAGTAGGAAGCATCCGGAAAACCTGCATTACTTGAAGAGTAGTTTCCACAAGAGTCGCATTTCAAGTGCTCAGTCGTGCTGACCTCTCCAGCCTCTGCCTGGGTCCAACTATGCCGTCTATTGGGTGCTCGTCACAGTTACCACGGAACGCCATCAGTGGAAGAATGCGTACCTAGGTTAGTCCAGTCGTCCTTGCAGCAATTGGGTCAACTTAATGGGTGGTACTAGGCTACCAGCTAGTGTATAGGAACATCACCAACTCTTGGCTGCCAAAGGCCAGCAACGCATGTAGCTCAAACGTAATTGTAAATTTGGGTGGTACTAGGCTACCAGCTAGTGTATAGGAATTGATGATCTTCTTAACTTGAAGCTCCTACAGGTCCTGGAGAACTAAAAAATAAAGAAAAAGAAGCATATTAATTTATGTTTGCACAACGAGGACGGTACATTTGACAACACGGAAAGCGAGGCTTGAATGATATGGATACCCCTACCGGAAAATGGACTAATTCTGTGCGTGTTTTTTTTTCTGTGCATTTTTTTCGAAACGCTCAGAAATTTTTCCGACCGCTTTTAGAAAAACTCACAGAAAAATAAAAAAAACACACAAAAATTATACGATTTTTTTTGTGCATGAAAATTCACACACAAAAAATTGGATAGGCATAGAAAATTGTTAATTATTCTGCCGGTGTTTGCAAAACACTAAGAAAAATCAAGTCCATGGCACTCCATATATATCTTTGGGTCTACACGCCTGATGCCATTTTGGATCATCTCTAAACTAATGTTTAAGAATTAAGATACAGAACTTGCGTGTAACCCCACGCTTCGTGTGGGCAGCAAACCTGGGGGAAGCATATATCAGTTAACTATGGTCCAAACATTGGATCTAGTTGTCTTGAAGGAATGGGATAATTAATTAATTGGTAGTCGAAGATGAAAAAATGGTTAGCAAAGAAGCAATGACAGTGTATTAAGAGATTACAAATAATGGTGCATTAAACGGTGAACAAACATTTTAAAAAGTTGGTGTGAAAGATATGAGCAAATACTAGGACCATATAGGGTGTTATAATTTGGAAGATTACAATAATGACAGGTGGCGGTAGCGACCGGCGTGGCGTCCGCAGCATGCCGCCTGAGCTAGGTTCGCCCGTGCAAGGCCTGGCACGCGCTGGCAAGTATTGGCGGTTAGAGGCAGGGCGACCATGGTTGGGGAGGCGACAGTTCCGGCGGTGGGCTACATGGTGGATGTGGACTCCCCGGCGACTGCAAAATAAGCAGATGGCGGAGCCTAGGCTGGATTGGGTTCGGAGGAGGGCACAACGTCATGTGCATCACCTGTAGCCGTGGGGGCGTGACACTGGAGGTGAGGACGTGGGAGAAGAAGGCAGCGGCGTGCGAGGGCGATGGCGGGCGAGGGTGTCGTGGCGGTGCTCTCGAGAGCACAAACGTGGAGGGATTTGCGAGGGTGGAGTGGGGGATGCGGGGACTTTCCAGAAGGAGGGGGAACGAACGATAGGATCCCTAGGCTGGAAAGGATCGGACGGCTGAGGTTGTGGTACTGTTAATGTACAGTGCACATATGAGAGAAGGGCACTGTTAATGTACAGTGCAGGTTCACCAGGATTAAAATCTTTATACTAGCTGAGGTCCTCGTGCTTCACACGGGGCATGAAAATATTGAGGCTCGGATTGATGTAAAATGATATAATTAATGGGATTGCATATAGAAAAAATTTAGACTTAGTGAAATTTTAAACATCCAAGTTAAATTTGGGACTTAGTTACCTCTGAAGCATCATAAAGTTTAAACAAATTATCACATACTCTTTTGATTAGTTTGAATGTGCATGCAGGCAGATTTCAGAAGTAGGTGTAAAGAGATATAGGTTATGGGAAGGGGGAGGTTGGGCCTATGCCAGGTGGGGCCCGTTGGGAAGGGATAAGGTGAGGAGCGGTTGTTGTTTGGTCTTGGTCGCGTGCGCTGCTTGCCCACGAATCTCCGTTGTCGTTCGTCGTGTGCTATCGAGAGCAGCAGAGGGAGTCAGAGGGGAGGGGAAGCAAGAGGGAGAGAAGAGAGGGAATGGGGAAGCAGCAAGCTACGGCGGCCAGTGGTGATGGTCATCGCGTGCGGCTGGGCAGGACGCCGGCAGCGCGACGGGCCAGTTCGAGCTTGAGGGCGTTGGGCTGCTGCGCAGGCAGCCATGGTGGCGGCGCGCGGTGCGGGCCGGTGGCGAGCGGGGCGGCCTTGTGCTGGAGTCGCTTGGCTTCGGCGCGCAGCGCGGTGGCATCGGCATCGGCGTCGGCGAGGCGCAGGCGGAGGGAGACGGCCGGCCTCGTCCGCCATAGTGCTGGTGGGAGCCAGGAGGCGCCACTCGACGGTGAGGAGTAGGGCGGCGTTGTCGGTGGCGGTGCTTGACGCACGGGCCAGCTGTGTGGGGACGGAGCCATCGTCGGCGGAGGGAGGCGGCCGGGCGTGCGCAGGTGTTTTTTTTTTCTTTTGTCGAGGACACGGGAAGGTTCAGGAAGGTTTCTTTGAGCGGAATGGACGGTGGGAGATCTCTGGCGATTCATCGGACGGCTGTTGACTGTTTACTGTAGTTCGTTGTAGATGTACAGTAATGTTGACTAACCAAGTTTAAAGGATCTATATAGATTTATATAGGTTGTGGTACTGTTAATGTACAGTGCACATGTGAGGGAAGGGCATTGTTAATGTACAGTGCAGGTTCATCAGGATTAAAATCTTTATATAGATAAGGTGGTGTCTAGAATTTGTTGTATGTGTATAATAATGTCTCATGACTATTTTAATCTCAATTGTTTTTTGCCTCGTAACCACAGTGGGGCTATGTACATCTCATATAAGGAAAGCTGAAGCCTCCTAAGGGTCGGGGACCCCAAAGTAAATTTCCGGACCGTATATTACAAATATAATGTTTTGTGTAGAGGTGTAGGTATATGGAGCCACCTCTAAAGGTTGAGTTATTTGTAGAAATAATTTATTCAGGGAACTATTTTTAGAGCAATGTGTATATTGAGCTACCTTTACTAAAAAAAAGTGGGGTCTCAATCTATAAATGGTTTTTGTATTATTGGTGAATTACATTCATCAGGAGATCAATGAACACATGGTATTGTGTGGCATGTGTTTAGGTCCATACTAAATATGCTGACCATTAATATAATTATTTAGCACAAGTATGGAAATAAATTGTAAGTCCTCATGCTCCCTTTTGAGTCCACTAGTATAGTGCCCGTGCTAACGCTACGGTGTAATTTGAAAACACGATTTAGCAAAACAAAAGATAATATATGTGTTTGTGTCACACCATCTAACTTGTCTCATTGCTTTTTTTGATAAAAAAAAGCACTTCCATCTACTTTAAAGGTTTCAGAAGCAAACAAACTCATGAAACAAATTCTTGGATCAACATCTACTGTAAATTATATACATCTAAGGCTTAGAATGTCATCACTTAGTACACACATAAAACGATGCTACACAGCATGGACATCATGGATCCATGAGGTAGCTGGGCTTCTAAAATATACAAGTTTTGGAATAGAAAAAGACACTAATAATACTGTAAACTCAAGTAACAATACTTACAATTATAGTAGTATTAGGAAACAATGTAATTAAAGAACTTTACTTTTAGCTAGAAACCTCGAACTTCCAATATCATGGTTTACAGCTCACAGTTTAGCAATACTATAGTTTTTCTGGATATAGGCCTGTCATACCAATCAATCAAAACAAAACGGTCATCATGGGTGATGAGCTGATCTGATCCTTGCATAATCAACTGATCGGCAAGAGCAGACTAAGATTTACTAAATAAGATGAGTTAAGTTGAAAGTAATGGCAAATTAAGGAAATGATGCACCTGGATTTTAAATTAAAAAGAAAATCCACTTTATTATTCTAACTCCATTATTTAATATTGCAGGTCACCATTTAACAAATCAGAGGAAGAAACTAAATGACCATAGGTTTGGAAGCTGAAACTCTAGGTAACTATTAGCTAGCTGATTTAAAATCGGCTTCAGGTCATGGATTGAAAGCAACATAGTAGACACCACAAAGAATTCAAGTTAAGACATGTCTGTGTGACTATTTGCTATTTGCTAAAGCATTCTGAAATTTTCCGATTAGAATCAGTTGCAAATAAAATTCCAGCTCCTGCGGATTCTTATACCAGAAATGTATTGATATTGTATATTCCACTCGCCAATCTTACTAATTAATAGGAAGCATAGAACCAGTAATAATGTCTACATTTACAGATGGCCTATATAATAATCCAATCACATGGCAATCAGAGCAAGGGGCAGATATGAGCATGTATAGATCAACAACCTGAATATAACCACTTCAGAATTTGCCGAACCATGCAACAGAAAAAAGAACATTAAAACCCACACAACCTGCGGAACTCAAAGACATCATAACTCAGATCAGAGGTTGCGAACTCACCATTGATCATGGTCTTGATCTTTGCGGCATATACCAAAACAAACACAAAAACCTGGTGAAAAACATAAAGCCCAACAATTTGTGTCAGAACATAGCTCCTACAGATAACTCACAATAATATGCCCAACTTATCACTGTCCAAATTTGTTTAAATAAATATTCTAGAAGTTTTGAAGATACATGATCGAAAGATCATACGATACAGACTCTGCCAAGCGTTATGTCTCACCATTATACTACTCTGCCAAGTATTTACATGTTCTGAAACAATAGTATCATAGTTATTTGAACAAATGATAATGGTAAAATTTAAGAGGAAACAGATAATACCTTGTTACCGACATCCTCAAACGCTTTTGATCCATTTTGCTCAATGTGCCCCTGTGCAACTGAAATTACATGTTTTTATCAACTTAACTCAGTCATTTTCAGATAGGAACAACAGATGTATGATAACTTGTAAAAAAAAAAAACCAGATGTATGATAAAGAAATAAAATATAAATGTTAAAGATTCTACATGTTCTGGGCCTTACTGAAATCTTTTTGTGCTTCAGAACAGACACACATGCATTCTACAGTGCTTATGTAATCTGGACAGAGGAAATCAATCGTGAAGCGTCCCCCTGCAGCGTGAATAGGTCGCGCCACTCCTGGGCCGTAAGCGGAGCCTTTTCTGTCGCCGCCACCAGAGACTTCCGCTTTGTCAAACTCTGCATCGACGCATTGAGGCAGGCGGCGGCAGCAGCGAGCGCAAGGACCACGACAACGGTGGTGTTCCAGTTGCCACCGCCGGCCCCATGCCCCTCGTTGTCACCGGCTCACCGTGAGTTTTGAGCATTCACACGTGAGCCACGATGCCGCAGCGGGGATGCAGCTCCGCTCACCTGGTTGCAACGGGCCTGCTCATGCCGTCGTTACCGTCGGCGCGATGGTGGAGCACTTGGCTGGCCGCTGGACATCGGAGATGGATCGTCGACGTGGATGGTGGCCCAGCCGCTCCGCGACGTCGAGCCCGACCATGACGGGGGACGGAGCACCGTCGACCGCGAGTGGGACCCGGAAGAGGGTAGCCGCCGTCCCCTTCGCCTAAACCCTAGGAATGGGCACTCCTGCGGGTGGAGGCACCGGTGAACAGGGGAGAGGGGAGGTCTGGAGGAGTCTGTGCGATGGGAAGAGGAGGCGGCGGCGGCGGCGCTATGCAAGGTGCGTTTATTTTTTTAATTTTCGGTTTCCGAAAAGAGAAGAAAATGTAGAGGAAAGGAGGCGTGGGATGGAATCGAACCCGGGCTGAGTGGCACGGGGTTGAGGGGCGCGCGCGTGTAATGATGATGGACCATACACTTAATCCTGATCGTCCAAGCGTGTATGAGTAATGAGAGAGAAGGTTGAGAAGTGATCTGGACTGTTCATTTGAATGGATTTGAACCCAGAGAAGTTGGTGCATTAGTAGGGTAGATTTACGTAGGGATCAACGGTGGTGCATGCATAACGATCTACTGTTTGCTCCTTTTTGTCAAACAGAGGTGGCTGTTTGTGGAGGGCATGCCAGTACGTGTGGCTTGCTATAGCAGATAGACTTGGAAAGCATAGGATGACTCCCGTGATAGCATGATTGTTGTAGCGTACAAAGGCAAATATATTTCTTTTGCAATTCACTATATGTCTGATTTTTTTATTTTCATCTGAGAGCATACGTGCTTTAGTCTATTGTTTCATTTAAGTATTGTTAAGTAAATCATCACACCAAGAGGATCGGAGGGGACTAAAGGGGATGAACTATGTTCCATCCTAATCCACTCTAGCACACATGGATTGAGGTGTATACTGTTGGGATCGAGGCCCGGCGAGGCAGCTCGACGGCGAGACGCGGTGGCGGCGCGATCACGGCGACGATGACCGCGGTGACGAGTTTGTGGAACGCACGCGAAAAGTGGACACGATGCAAACACAGGAGCAAAGACCTCCTCATAATCCACCCCCTCAACTTGTGCATATCCCTTGGCCACTAATCTGGCCTTGTATTTCACAATGCTTCCATCTGGATCTCTTTTCACTTTGAACACCCACTTCAAGCCAATTGCCTTCTGGTCTTTGGGCAGTTCAGAGAGCACCCAGGTTCTGTTTTCTTCAATTGACTCAAGCTCTGCCTCCATGGCTTTCTTCCAACACTCCTCACCAAGTGCTTCCTCCACTGTTGCAGGTTCATCAGCTGCTAACAAACACAGTCCACTGTACTCAAAGTCCTGAACTTCTTCTGTTGTATCCAGTAAATTTGACAGTGTTCTGTATCTAGGAGTCATTTCATCACTATCCACATTTGAGTCATATCCTGGTGGTGCTACCCACTGTACTCCAGGTGATGCTCCAGAGTTTGAGCTGGATGCTACATCAGACCCCTGAGGACTTGGGAAGACTGGAAATGTATTGCCAGAGGGTGGTGATGCAGGTTCTGACCCTTCAGCTTGGGGTGAACTCTGAGTTGAGTCTATTGTCGGATGAGCAACAGTAGTCTCATATTCAGAGATGAAGAATTCAGGTCTGTCTGAGCTCTCATAGGTCCTGCTCTAGTCCCAGCCTTTGTTCTCTTCAAAGATGGCATCTCTACTCAAGTGCACCTGCTTAGACTCAGGCTCATACATTTTATACCCCTTTGTTCCATCACCAAACCCTAGAAGCACCATTTTGACTGATCTGTCAGACAACTTCTTTACTGCAAGGCCAATACACTTCACATGACCAACACAACCAAACACTCTCAAATGATCAACACTTGGTTTCTTGCCATACCAGGCCTCATAAGGAGTGACACCATCTAGACTCTTAGTTGGAGATCTATTCAGAAGATAAACTGCAGTAGTAGCTGCTTCACCCCAAAACTGAGCTGGTACATTCTTGCTCTTCAATAGACACCTTATCATCTCAACAACTGTCTGGTTCCTCCTCTCAACTACTCCATTCTGTTGAGGAGTATATGGGGTTGTAGTATAGTGTTTCACCCCAAACTCAGTACAAAAAGCAGTGAACTGTCTTGAGTTAAACTCACCACCTTGATCAGTCCTAATGCCCTTTAGTTTCTGCTCAACTTCAACTTCAGCTCTTGTTTTTATTTTCTTCAGAGCTGACAGTGCTTCATCTTTGGTTCTCAGGAGCTCAATCCACATAAATCTGCTGTAATCATCTACCACAAGCAGAAAAAATGCTTTGCCACCTGGTGTTTGGGGTGTTATCTGTCCACACAAATCTGCATGGACCAACTCAAGCCCCTTCTGAGCCCTGTATGAAGATAGTCTTGGAAATGGTTTCCTATGCTGTTTACCCAAGGTACACCCTTCACACACCTGCTCCACATGATCCACCAGTGGTACTCCTTTCACCATGCTCCTCCTGCCAAGCTCCCTGAGAGCCTTGAAGTTCAGATGACCATACCTGGCATGCCACAGCCAGGCTTTTTCAGTAACAGTAAGCATCAGGCACACAGGTGTTGCTGGCTTGATCTGCAGTTTGTAGAGTCGATTGGCAGTACGTGGTACACTGACAATCCTCCTTCTTCCTTGATCCCTATGATCAAAAACTTGCAGCCACCCATCTTCTAACAGCACCTTGCAACCTGCTTCCTCCAGTTGGCCTAAACTGATTATATTGCTCTTGAGTCTTGGAATATAGTAGACACTTGTCAGCACCTTGTGTTCTCCATTCTGTCTAGGCATGATCATGGACCCAATACCTTCAATGCTGACACTAGAGCCATCTCCAAAACGCACTGAACCTTGTACTGACATGTCTAGTTCTGTCAGCACAGACTTCATGCCTATTATATGATTAGTGGCTCCTGTATCCAAATGCCATACTCCATCTTCACATATTTCAGGCACAACTTTTTTCTCATGAAGAAAGACTACCTGAGACCGCCTTGGTCTGATCTCCTCGACTGTTGCCAACAGTAATGCACCCTGTTCAGCATCAGCCTTGACCAGGTTTGCCTCCTCCTTCTTTTCTTCTTTTCTTTGCTTCTTAGGGCGTTTGCAGTCTTCTGCCCAATGCCCATAGATCCCACAGTTGCGACACCTGCCCTTGCGACGAGGTGTGCCTTCAAAGGTGAGCTTCACTCCACCCTTGTGTTGATCTTGGCGAGCCACGGCCTTGCCTTTGCCTTGACTGCTTCCTGCACCCCAATCCTTCTTACCAGGCGACCCATAGGTCTGAGATCGGCCTTTCTGTCTCTCCAACCACTCCTCCTCAGTAAGTAACAACTTCCCAACCTTGTCAGATACCTGATCAAGTTTGTCTTCAAATCTCACCTCCGCCTTACGCAATCTCCCCACAAGATCCTCCACTGATAGTTTTTTCAGATCGGCAAACATTTCAATGGATACAGCTACTTGATTGAATCGGGGTGGCAATACACGAAGGAACTTTTTGACAACACGGGAGTCGTCAATAGTCTCACCGAGGGCTTTCAACGTGGAGATGAGGTTGGTGATGCGCATGCCGAAATCCTCCACGGCTTCTCCCTCCTTGAACTCTATGTTCTCAAAGTCACGAATGAACCTTTGAACACTGATCTCCTTCACCAGATCCGCGCCAACTCTCATCGACTTGATGGTGTCCCACGCCTCCTTCACCGTCTTCTTGGCGCCCAATGTTCCCCACATCTCCCTGGGAACGGATCTCATCAGGGCGCCCATGGCTTGGCGATCTTGAGGCCTCTTCACGTTGGTTCCGGGATCGATGGTCTCCCAGAGCTCGAGCGCCTCGTAGTTGATCTGCATCAACATTGCCCACTCCATATAGTTTGAGCGGGTCAACATTGGCCAGAGCAGGGTGCTCTCCTTGATGCCGCCGGTGCTGCTGGAACCACCCTCACCTTCAGGCATCTCCTGCTTCGGTTGACGGCGCGGGACGACGGACTTCTTCCTCGGGGGCTCACGCGGTGGGCTGATCGACCCACCGTATTGCATCCACCGGCTCCGATACCAGATGTTGGGATCGAAGCCCGGCGAGGCAGCTTCGGCGGCGAGACGCAGCGGTGGGCGCGATCACGGCGACGATGACCGCGGTGACAAGTTTGTGGAACGCACGCGAAAAGTGGACACGATGCAAACACAATTTCGCTGCAATGAGCCGCCGCTTTCTGTTGTTGCTCTTTCATTTATATAGTGCCCGAGATACACGGGCTTGAAGCCCCACGCCCGCCACCACGACCCGTTCCTCGTGATCCGTTTTCACCGGTGGATCTCCGAAGGACGTGCTCAACGCGACGTCGTGGCAGGGCTGAACACACACAGCGGACACAGGCGGCACGGGCACATCTCGCCCTCCTGTGCTTCTACGCCTAAACAACACTCGACACGACACACTACTTCCCAACGGGATTACAAAGGATTAACACACACACACACACTTATTCAGGTGCTAACATATACGAGGCATCCATAAAAAATCTCAATCTCCTCCCAATCGTCTTGGACTGGAGCTAATTAACTAAACAAGTTCTGAAGTGTATGAAGTGACCGAGATGGGAAAAAAAGCGTGCATAGTTACTCAAACCAAACACACCACGTGAGGAGGCAGCTGGGGCGCAGTGGGTGGAAACCATAACCATCTTTTTATAGACAGAATACATGCTTTGGGATTTCAGGCTCGACTTTTTACATTTACGAGAAAATATAGCCCAACTTGACCTGATCATGCCCTAGTTTTTTCCTATTTATAAATGTCTGTACTGACGCAAAAGTAAAATAAAACCAACTTCAGGTTGCATGATCTGCACAGAAGTTCTAATATCAGAATTGATTTGCGTGCATTTACTGCTTGTCTAATTTCAATGGATCGTTGGTTACTCACAGGTGGTGGTAATAACTTCATCAAATAAAGTTTGTACATGCCCATGACTTGTCGAGGTCTCCCTCTCCCTAGCCTGTGTATAAAAAACTAGGCAAGGTATCACAAGCGAGTAGCATTTCGTTTCTAGCTCGTGCTGCCCCAATGATCTTGCTACAGTATTATGAACGTATAGGTGTAGGAAGCATAAGGAAAACCCGCATTACATCTTCAGCATTTTCTCCACAAGATTTGCATTTTCTAGCTCGTGCTACCCCAATGATCTTCAGCATTTTCTAGCTCGTGCTGCCCCAATGATCTTGCCTCTGGCTGGGTCCAAAACTAAGCCGGCTCCTGCGTGCCCGTCACAGTTGCCACAAAACTCAGTCACGTACTGAACGAATGCGTACCAGGTTTAGTCCAGTCGTCCTAGTAGCAATTGGCTAGTTGGCTCCTTCGTGCATGCTGATCCATGTCCGCAACGCAAGTAATGATATACAGAGTCATTTGTAGAAACAACTTGTTTCGGGTAGTATTTTATAGCGGTTTGTAGATTAAGCCACCTCTACTAAAAAAAGGAAGCGTCTCTATAATTGTAAATTTGGGATCACCAGTGGCTTGCTATATACCATATAGACTTGGGAAAGGTCAGGAAGACTCCCGTGAAAGCATTATTGTTGTTGCATAAAAAAGCATATATATATTTCTTTTGCAATTCGCTATCTGTCTCATTTTCTTGCCTCTGAGAACATACAAGATTTTATCTTTTATTTTATTTAAGTATTGTTCGGTTAGTCTTTTATTTTATTTAGGTATTGTTCGGTTAATCATTAAACTCATACGATCTGATTATTGCTATAGCGTGATTGTTCCATCCTAGTCAACTCTAGCGTACATGGCCGGATTGAGGTGTATACGAGACATCCAAGAGAACCTCAATCTCTTGCCGACCATCTCGGACTGGAGCTAACCAAACAAATTCTGAAGTGTATGAAGTCTCCCCAGAATCTGATTTTGGGTGTGGATGGAAAAAAGCGTGCATAATTTATATTCCCATCTTATCCTTTTGTCCAAGGATCCAGGTACCTATAGGCTGAATGTCTAAACTTGTTAAACTTCAGATATCAATTCCGAACATTGATTAAACACTTCAACCAGTCGGCTTTAATTTTACTATGAATTTTAATCTTGAATGTAGAGCTATATAGTGCTAGACTATAGGCGACTGCACGCTCCAGCATAATGTACAAATATTTTTGTGCTCGATCCACCATTTTACTAGCTAGGGCACCTTCTCTTTTGTCAGTTCAGGCCCAATGGCTTGCATTAAATTTCTGTCTAACCTGTACTGATAACTAAGAGACCAGTTCCGGAATTGGCCCAACATTTAATTTACTGGACCTAACAAATTTGCACATTTATGAACTTTCAGGTACAAGGAAAACCAGAATACAAATGAACTTCTAGTCTATAAATAAGAGGCGATAGCTCATGAAATTGGCAGAGCTCACAGATGAATGGTAGCTGTGGTTCAAACGGCCAATAGAATTGGCTTGAGAAGCATCAGGAAATGTTTCTGCTATGTGATTGAGGATGAGAGAGGCTGCATCGGAGGTGACACTCAAAGTTGATTGGAGCCAGTTTCGCAGCCGGGAATCAAGGAGTGTTTCTGCTGTGAGACTAGGCTAGGAGGAGGCTCGTCGGAGATGAGAAGTGGCTGTGAGATTTGCGTGGGCTCGATGGAGAAGCCAGCTGGAACCAAAACCATCACGGTTCAGAAGTGGCTTGCTGGTGATTAGAATGGCTGGACCAAGTGACTTGTCAGCGTTTGAGAAATTTTGCAGTTTGACGTGGCACCTAGCACATTCATATTTAGCTTTAACCGTTACGATGGAAAAGTAGAAATAGATTAATGTATTTGGGTTGTATAGATTATAAAATATATAGTGCCGGCCAAGGTCTCATTGCAATATTAATCAAGCTTTCATACCCGGCCGTATTCACCCTCTTTCACACCTCATAATAAATACTTAACTAAGACCATATACCTGTATTTTCGAATGAAACGGAATAGTTACCAATCACGTAGAAGATAACATGTGTACTTCAGACTACCACAGTTTGTAAATAATATGATACTTTGGTCTTCCATATTGTCTCCAAAACTCTGACACTAACTTTGTCATCATTGTAGTCGCCTGAATGTTAATGACCTTCATGGCAACCACACGAGTATGATCAAACACCACACATGAGTTTGTTGGCCTATTAATTCCTCTCTTTTGTTGGGTACGGGTACATATTTACACCTAGGAATACCTACTATAGTATATTTTACTATATTCCTACATGCTCCATAGTTATAAACACAGAGACATGATGGAGGGGCATTCTCTCCTTAGAAACCAGCTTACAACATGGGGCTTCTTGTTGGGACATATTGGGCACCAAACCACGCTAAATCATTTACTTACCGAGTCCTATGCATGCGAGGGTCTGCCTCACTCTTCAAGGGTTCTAGGAGGTTTTGGTCCAAGTCGTGTCCTTGGTGCCTCCTCGGTATGCCGCAGGGCCTTCGTTCCTGGATGTTGTGATATCAGCGCCTAATGCGGAAGGAATTGTATGGATCTACACCAAAAGCGAGATGCTCACAAGAGATAGCACGCACCACACAAGAGACTCGATGTTTGGTGACGAGGTTCGGCTAAGCCTGCATCCCCGGGGCATGCTTATAGGCGCTCCTCCCCGAACCGTGACACCGGCCGCCTGGGCACCCCGCCCAAAACTGACTGTGCCCCCCACGAGCCTGTCACTTTGTGTTTCCACTCACTCCCGTGAATTAATGAGGTTGGTTACAAGTGCAGCCCCCTCCTCTTTTTAATAGAAGGGCCGAGATACAAGAGCCAAAACCTAGCTCAACTAACCATGTACTGCTAGTTACAACATAAATCTACTATAACCCCATTAGTACAAAAAATATTCGACACATTCAAACAATCTCTGGACTTGACTTGTCGACTTTGCCACTTCTCGAAGAGTAGCCCGACGAGCTTGAATTGGCCTCAAACCCGCCAGCGCCTCAGGAAAATTAACCCTGCTACCATGCAGCTGTTGCGATGTTGATTAGCGCACTATAGTGCCGAATAGCGCCGCTATAACCTTGCACCATGTCTATACAGTGAACAACGTAAATACTTTAAGGCCGTACCGGCAGAGAGGTGCCGTTACTGAGGAAGAGAAAGATAGAGCATGGATATGACTACATGAACAAGGAAACCAGCAATTAATCGAACAGAATCTCCAATAAAATAAAATGGTGTAATACTACAATATAGTACTAAATCACGCACAGCATGACCTTGCACCAGTGTTTTTTTTTCACGAACCTGCCGGGGTGTTTAGTTGGTGAAATATTTTGGGTTGGGCTACTGTAGCACTTTTCGTTTGTATTTGGTAATTAGTGTCTAACTATGGACTAACTAGGCTTAGAAGATTCATCTCGCACTTTTCAGCCAACTATGCAATTAGTTTTTTTATTTACCTACATTTAATGCTTCAAAAATACGTTAAGAGATTCGATGTGATAGGGAACTGTAGCACTTTTTGGGTTTCTTGTTGGAGCAACTGAACACCAGTAGTACTAGTTAACCGCTGCTGCTCCGCGTGCCAGGTTGGACGATTGATGAGACATCAGGGATATGTCGGGCATTTATAGTGTTGCAATGTGGGCACTTGATCGTGCACTCACCCAAGATGGTCAGATATAATTTTTTTGCCATATCAGATTGTTAGTAACTGTAAGGCCTTATTCAAATGGCATCTCCATGGTTTTCTTACCCTGGAAAAAAGTCAGGGTTTCTAAGGTGGATTCAGTTTCCAAATTAGGCCTAAGGTTAGTATTAATGGAGAAGCTCAGACAAGATGGTACATCATCATCATCATCATCATCAGAGACTCTTCGTTTCAGTCTATTCTATAAATAATGGGGGAAAGGTGGTACAGAAGAGGCTATATGACATCAAGATTATATTGTTTTATGAAAACCCTTCATTTCTTGCTTGGGGATACTATGGCGGTTGACTTGGAGCATAGAGTTTCTCAAGTAGATAGAGTTGGGAGGCATCAGGAGATCTTAGAAAGTTTTCTAGTTCAGAGCCTTACCACTCCATGTTACATTACAAGCATTAGATTCAGAACCTACAGGGTCGATGGATGGTCTCTTTTTATCCTTGATATTCACTTCATCGTTTCTCATAATATCTGGCGACTGGGACTGGGAGACCACACGAGGATGTAAGCTGCAAACAGAAATGCCATGCACTCGATGAGGGGGATACACCGAGAGACATGCCCATGCAGAGCCGTTGGTCACTCGTACATGAAAGAGAGCTGAGCATGGTCATCAACTGAATGATACGCAAATTACACTGTTTCTAATGTTGTTGAGATTTGAGCACTTGCATGCGTCTAGACACTACTGGAGGCGCCCCCTCTACCAAGCGCTAGAAGTGCTTAGTAAAGGGCTAACAACGCTCATTAGAGGCTCTACAGAGCGCTGCAGTTCAAATTTGAGCTTTAAAAAATAATTCAAATAAAAGAGATAATGTTTTTTAAAAAATGGCAAAAAGTGCCAAAAAAATACCAAACTTGGATATGTTGTGACAAGGACTGTAGCAAGGCCACATAAAAAAATTGGGCACAAAAATAGAAAAAAAGTATGGTTGCGAGATCCCTGCAAAGACGCCGGCAAAGGGCTCTTTGCCGAGTCTGAAAAAAAGCACTCGACCCTTTTTGCCTAGTGTCTTTTTGGCACTTAGCAATCCAGTTTTTAAATCAGTTTTTGAGCCCCTAAACGAATTCAAATCAAAAAGTTATCAACTACAAAGTTTCATACCTTTTCTAGATCTACACTTTCCATATAGAAAATTTTCCATCCGAGGTCGTTTGAAAAAATAGAATTTCAAATTTTAATATCTTAAATTTGAAATTTGAGTTTTTCAAATGACCTCAGATGAAAAACTTCCTAAATCAAAATTGTAGTTCTTGAGAAGTTCACTACTACACAACAAGGATATTGTAACACTTTTTTTGTAACATATTCATCAATGTGTTCTGTGAAATCTCACAGTAACACAAAATATTGTGTTCCTAACTTTGGTTGTAACACAAAATACTTTTTCTACAAAAATGTGTTACTAACAATAACTATAGTAACACAAAATTAATGTTACAAGCAAAATGTTACAAAAGTGTACTATATTGTAACACATAGATGGAACATATAAAATGTGTTCCAAATATATGTCCTGTAGTAACACAAAATAATGTTGCAGTCAAAATGTTACAAAAAAAACATATACATGTGGATCGTCTATTCATAGGCGATATGAACGTAGCACTTAGGTGTCGCCAAGACTATTAGGAAATCATGATGTGGTCATCACATGAGAACCAAGTAGAAATGAGTAAGCAATTAAAAACGTTAGTTCGATGCGAGCCTATTGAAAAGGTGTTGCAAAAGAAACATATACAAGCACACAGTTGGGGCAGGCTAAGCCCGTGTGCGACCACTCCAAGCCCATGGAGCTATATGATCACTACAAGAAACTTGATCTTCTATGACAAAATTCCTAATGACGGGGCCAGAAATCGTTATATAATGTACCATAATATGATGAAAAAACAGCTGTCGTCACAAAATTACAAGCACCATGACTATTTATGACGACAGGTTGTTCTGCGTCACATAAAGTACGCTATATATTTTGTCGCAAAATGTGATTCACAGAGCAGTAGTATTTCATGACACCTTGTGATGTTGTTTTGTGACTTCGTTAGACTGTCACTAAAAATAAATGGTAAAATATATAGCAAAAAAAGAAGCACATGAGTTGTTTGAACACAAGACCTCTATCATAGAGGGCTAATGCCTTAACCACTAGCACAAGCATCCATTTGTGTTCTAATGGGTGCACTACCTTTTTTATATATTAATTTAAAAGTAATACATCGTGTAAAACAAACACTATTGAAAAATATGTGGCACATGAGGTTTTAACCTAAGACCTCTTGAACAAAATGTGGCTTCAAAAACCCGTTCGGAGCCGTACAAAATTCAAAATTTAAATTTTAAGGCGTCAAAAGTTCGAAAAAGTGAAAAGTTGACTCTAATACCAAATGTAGATCTTGAAGAGTTCTACAAAACTCGTACTCATGACTTTTCAAGTCGAGACTGTCTAGGGCTTCGAAAATCCGTTCAAAGCCATAAAAAATTCAAAATTCAAATTTCGAGGCGTCAAAAGTTTGAAAAATGAAAAGTTGACTCTAATACCAAATGTAGATCTTGAAGAGTTCTACAAAACTCGTATACATAACTTTTCAAATCGAGACCGCCTAGGGCTTCGAAAAACTCGTTTGCCGCCATAAAAATTCAAATTTCAAATTTTGAGGCATCAAAAGTTCGAAAAATGAAAAGTTGACTCTAATACCAAATGTAGATCTTGACGAGTTCTACAAAACTCGTACTCATGACTTTGGAGTTAGTAATAGGAAGAAAGACTGTTTACAAGTTTTATCCCGAGATTAAAAAGAGAAATCACACTTGTTCATCACAAGCGTGTGATGAGTGTGACGATTTGTGATAAACAAGTGTGATTTTTCTTTTTAATCTCGAAATAAATCTTGTAATTAGTTTTTCTTCCTCGTTATAACTCCAAATCAGATGATTCTTTTTCTAAAATTTTCTAAAATCGAGATCTATCAAGTTAACTTGTTAGTTTTGGTCATCTGTTCTTGTGATAAAGTTTGAACATTTCAAAGCGTGAGTTTCAAAACATTAACAAATTCAAACTAGATTTTGAAACCCAAAATGATTTCGGGGAAAAAGTCATGAATACCAAAGATTCTTAACTCATCAAGATCTACAATTTTTATATGGGTCATTTTTTGTTTTGGGAATGTGTTAGTAAACACTACTCGAAAAACCAAGATTCTCATAAAGAGTTTATGAAACTCTTTGAGTGAGTTGTCCATTTTGAACTACAATTTTCGAACGCTTTCTCAAAAGCAAAAATGACCTTAATAACAAATGTAGATCTCGATGAGTTATGAACTTTTGGTATTCGTGATTTTTCAAGCGAGATCGTCTAGGGCTTCAAAACCCGTTCGAGCCAAAAAAATTCAAAATTCAAATTTTGAGGCGTCAAAATTTCAAAAAATGCAAAGTTGACTCTAATACCAAATGTAGATCCTAAAGAGCTCTACAAAACTCATATTTATGACTTTTCGATTTGAAAGCAGCTAGGGTCTCAAAAACTGGCTCGGAGGTGCCATTTTCAAAAACTGCCTTGGTCAAACCTTGGTCAAACGGACCACTAAATGACCTCGGTTGAAAAACTTTTGAATATAAGGGTGTTAGAAATCATCAAGGTCTACACTTTTTATATGGGTCATTTTTCCGTTTGAGAAAGTGTTAGTAAACACTACTCACAAAACCAATGTTCTCACAAAGAGTTTATGAAACTCTATGAGTGAGTTGTCCATTTTGAACTACACTTTTTTCCAACGCTTTCTCAAACGCAAAAATGACCTGAATAACAAATGTAGATCTCGATGAGTTATGAACTTTTGGTATTCGTGACTTTTCAAGCGAGAGACCGTCTAGGGCTTCGAAAACCCGTTCCGAGCCGAAAAATTTTTAAAATTCAAATTTTGAGGCTTCAAAACTTCGAAATATGAAAAGTTGACTCTAATACCAAACGTAGATCTTGAAGAGCTCTACAAAACTCATATTCATGACTTTTCGATTTAAAACCATCTAGAGTTTTGAAAAACAGGCTCGAAGGCGCCATTTTTGAAATAACCAAAGTTATTCTGCAAAAAACATTATTATTTATACATTCCTCACATTTCATTCAATCTAATTTGGTCAGCGATTATTCCCACCACTTTTTACATGTGGAACCGTTACCCACTATTTTTTATATGTGTTTTTCCTTTTGCACCAAATTTTTCATCCCAATAATCCATCTGCCGCCTAACAGTTTTGCCGCTCTTGGGTTACTCGGTCCAATAATCTAATCTAGACGCCCGAGGCCTTCCACATCCCCTCAAACCAACTGACCAAGGGTCTGTGGTCGCCGCGGTGGCGGACGGGCTCGACGGAGGCGAAGTGGCTAATTGCCGGAGAGTGAGCGCGTGGACTTCCCCAACCGATCAGAAAGAGGATCTCGATGGCGGAGAGGACCGACCGCCGGCCGGGGAGCTGATCCATACCGTGTCGGCCGGATCAGTTCGTACATCCAGCCGGGATTGCTAGGTACGTGCTGATTTGTTCTCGTGCGCTCCCAGCACTAACCGGATGAATTCCCAAATCACCCACCAATTGGGAAGAATCGCGAGTCCATTGTCTTGTAGTCTTGTTCGGTCGTTCCTCTCCGCGTTCGAGTGCTGGCAGCGGCGGCGGTTGCTGTGCTTTGCTACTAGGACCGGTGAGGGGGCTGCGCTGGAGTGTTGGCGGCACCGGAAGATCAGGACTATCGCTGTGTGGGGCAGCAGCAACGGCGGGCTGCAATCTGCAGGAGTGTCGTCCGGTGATGCGGTGGCAGGCCGGCAGCGGCTGCTACTGCAAAAGTCCGGCAGCGGCTGCTGCTATTGTTCTGGCAGACATGTCCCATTCTTCTAATCTTTCCTCTATTCTTTATATATTGGGGTGCTGGATGCCTAGTTTTTTTTTCTCGAGCAGGTTTGAACCAGCTGTTGGATGCCTGTAACAAGTGTTATTGCTGCATGTCTGTTCTCATGGTTAAGGTCAACTGAATAATTGATTCTCTTATGATTCTTTTATAGTGATCGAGCAAGCGTCTGTTTAATTCCTAACTCTTGTTTATTTACCTATTCATGTGAAATTGAGTTGACATTTGCAATTGATTTCTGATCAGAAAATGAATCATACTTTTTTTAATACCTGAATCTGATCCATATGTAGCTACTTTTATAACTCTGCTTGATCCGAATCTTATAGCACAATAGAAATGCCTGGACTATGTAACTCATTTTTTTTTTTTTAATATCTAAATCTGGTATGCAGCTATTTTTTTACTACTATGCTTGATCTGAAGCAACTTAGTTTCCTCTATCAGATTGTTGTTTGCTGATGTTTGATGAAAATGAACTGATGACTGTTGATATATTCAATTGTTCACCTCTAGCTTTGTTCAAAGATGGGTACAATATCTGAAGGGCTCCTGTACGCACATGTACATTTGTAATGTGAATCTAAAATGCTGGTACACTCCCAGATGAATTGTCCACAGTAGTAATATACTATTTAAATGATTTACAGTAGAACCACAACCATACTAGCTTTGGATTTGTCAGTGATCAAGGCATCATATTTAAATTGATGATTCCCGTCACCGGTAATTCGACATATTATTACAATTGATGATCAAGGTATCTATGAACCACACTTTACTGTAAAATATTAGAATTTTTGTCATGTTATTTCATACTTTATTTAATGTGTAATTTAAGGGTCATCACCGATGTCCTAGAGAGACTAGAACCATTGCACACCAGGAGGTATCTAATGAGAAGGCTACAAGCTACAAGAGTCAAACCCCTAAACAACTTTCTCTAATGAAGGTAGATGAACATAATATCACTTGTTCTAATTGCATGATCATGATGTACAGCTGAGGGTTGTTGGTCACTAAGAGATTATGTCAAATCAATGTAGGTTGGGTCCACGGTGCTACTAATGACTTCAAAATATCATAATAAGGCAAATGTGGCCTATGCAACTCTCTTGAGCACTAATTTAGAAGACATTGTTGGTGGAGTCAAGATAGGAACTCAATTCTACAAAGTGCATATCAATCATGCTGTATCAAAAGATGAGCCATTAGTGAGGCCTATGCCTGGGTGCAACAATATTGGTGATGCTCAAGCTAAAGGAGTTCCAATTGCTTGGCCTTTGATGTTTGTATGTTCAAAACTACCTTTCCTAACTTTGCATCCATGTATATTTATGGCTTAATTTGCAGTGTTACAACTTACATTTTCTTTGCAGGTTGAAATGATTAATGGTTGAATTCCTACATCAATGTGTACAAGAAGAAGAAATGGACTTTAGGGATCCTAGCTAGTTCTTGAATTTTTCTTTCTAGTATGAACTATGTGTGTTTCCTCTCTAGAACCACATCGTTATGTACATATACTATAATTTGTTTTGAACAAGAACTATATGTTTGAAATCATTTCTATAATACATCGATCATGCATGATTATGGAAATGTGTGGTTTATGTGACTTCACAATGTGTCATATTTGTGTGATTATATAATAATCCATTGTGCTACATGTATAGGCGAAACAAATATTTGTTCTATAATCCGAATATGTTACGATGGAAATAAAAAGTGTTACAATAGTTATAAAAAGATGTTACAATACGAATATGTTGCAAACCATATTGTGCTCTACATAACGTACATGTGTTACTAGAACTAAAAAAAAGTGTTACAACTAACATCCCTCAGTAACACAAGGCGAATGTTCCAATAGATAAATAAATATGCTGCAAACTATGTACTCTATCATATTTTGAAGTGTTACTAGAGAAAGAAAAAAGTGTTACAACAAAAATTATTGTAACACTAAACAAGTGTTACTGTAGAAAGAAAAGTGTTACAACAAAAATCATTATAACACTAAACAAGTGTTCCTGTAGAAATGAAAAAGTGTTACAACAAAAATCATTGTAACACTAAAGAAGTGTTCCTGTAGACAAGTATAATGTGTTACAATAAACTTAGTCTATAGTAACATAGGCAATTGGAACACAAAACAAAATGTGTTACAAACAGAGCTAGTAACACTTTTTTCCAACCTACAGTAACACAAGTTGGCGTTACTAAATCCCTGCGCTGTAGTAGTGGTTATGAATCTTTGTAGTAGACCACTTTTTGATTTGAATTCATCTTATCATGCAAAATTATGTCTGAATCTCTCAAATTTGAGATTCCAATTTTGCAAATGAGCTCGAATGGAAAAAAAACTTTCTAAATTCAAATTGTATATCTCAAAAGTTATGAAACTTTGTAGTTGACAACTTTTTAATTTGAATTAGTTTAGAGCCTCAAGTAAACATTTTTCACTCGGATTAGTACAACATTTGAATAACTGAAGCCAATCCTATGCACAAATGAACAAGTAGTGCAGTGGTAGATGGGGGTGGCAGTGCTTAGCGGGACGGCGTGAGATCGAATCAAGCTCACGCAACATTTGTGACTGACTTTGAAATAAAGTCAAAGAAATTGTTGTGTGATGAAGATGGCCAAGGTCTTGCAATTTCTGGGACCCTTCATAGTGAAAATTTTCGCCAAAGGTCCTTTGCCGAGCACGGCGCTCAGCAAAGCCTTTCGCTGAGCGGAATTAGGGCATTGCCGAGTGCCCGCGACGCTCGGCAAAGACTCGTCCTCCTGTAGTGCTCAATCTCTAAACTGCAGAGATGACCTTAAGTTTTCTGTGGTCATCTGTAAAGATGTAGGGACTGAGGAATTATTGTGGATGTCTGTAAATAATGTTCCATCACGTCATACAAAAGAGTGATGAGGGATAGCAGATAGCACCCACCATTACCCCAGTACCCCACACTCTGCAAGCTGAGACTATGAAACTTTCTGTCCTTTCCTTGGGGTCCTGGGAGATGACTTTTGTGTGGAGCACTAACAGGATTACAGACGGAACGAGGTGGCGTCTGGAACACTCCTACAAGAGTACCACCCCAAATGGATGAACAGGGGGGCCTGTTAGGACGCGGTCGTGATGGTTTGGAAGCTGCTCTTATTACTCAACAGAGGTAATGGATAGCATTTGTTGTGGTGTAAGCATCTGCTAATGCAAAGTAATCAGATTGAAACCTGATACTAAATTCAATAACATTATGGTGCCTCTTCGCCATCTATAAACAGTAGAGCTGCTCATAAGTTTTGTTTGCAGTGCGAGAAAGGCGTGGATATAAAATCTTGATATACGAAACATTTTGCTTTTGAGTCAGTAAATTTTCAATAATTGTTATGGAGAGGGTGTTTGGCAAGAATTAGTTACTTGGAGACAAATGTTTTAGAAATAATGATACCTTCAACCAAGTGTATAAAAAATAGGAGACTAACATGTTTGTTCAAGCCTCTTGGGGGTCAAAGAGTTTAGAGGTTTTTAATGAAGAAGTGATCTATATTTGAGCTTTTGTGAAGGAAAATGGTTAGGTACCTTCTTTTCTACAACACATGGTTAGGTACCTTGCAATAAAATTCCAATGTTAACCTTTCCAGTTAAGGCTGTCTACAGTAAACAAGCAACAAAACATGGGTGAATGGCCCAATTGTGAAAAAAAAGAAGTAAACAAGCAACATGTTAGCACACTTAATACGCACTAGTCATATTAATAACTCTACAAAAAAAAACGTTAGTGGCATACAACCTCACTGTGAATTGGCATTATGTTGTCAGTCATGGTGTAAGTTAATTTTGCACCCAGGAGAATGTGCTCCCACACAGTGGACCACAGGATACGCATTGTGATCCATGCTTTGAGAAGTGTGCTAGCATGGATCACAATGCGTATCCTGTCGTCCACAGTGTGGGAGCACATGCTCCTAGGTGCAAAAAAACTGCTTCCGTCAGTCATGTGAAACTAATCTAAATGCGGGCACAGAAACAAATGGTATGTCAAGTGTGTAGGTTCACATTTTGTTGACCTTTGAGATATATATATAGTAGTAGGCACCAGGATCGAATTAAATTGTAAACCACATGCTCTCGTTTTGGTCCATATATAACAGAGCAACAAGGTAGCATGCATAATCACATTTGTTACTCGGTCCATGAGAGGTGACTGTTTGTGGAGGGCTGGAGGTCTATACACCCTGGAATAAAACAACAGTTGAGGAATAAGAGGCCAGTAGTACTCTGTAACTCTAGCAGCTCCTATGATCTTGCTATGGTAGTTATGTATCAGAAGCCAGGAGTAGGAAGTATCAGGAGCACCTGCACCACATCTAGACTCACTGATCTCGACAAGAGGCACGTTTCATGTGCTTTTGCATTGGAAGTGTCATACATGTGCCCATCGTTGTGCGCCCTAGCTTATCGGTCAGTCGGTGGATGCATGTCAGCCTATCCGGGTTAGTTTAATTTGGTCATCCTGGTAGCAGTTAGTGGCATACATAGCGCGCAGTGTGGCACAATCCCGTACAGCTCTTTTTTTGTTTCCTGAACTTTTTTTTTAGTTCTTTGAACTTTATACTCTGTACTCTTCGCGTTTTTCGGTTTAATAAAGAGCTATAGGGGCCTTGGCCCCTCCAGATTGGTAAAAAAAAACAATCTGTGTTCGTGCACATGCCGCCATGCACGATTTAGATAATATGTAAAAATATATGCACGCAGTTGTTATGCTAGTGCACAACGGGTAACAGGTGACTTTTCGGTTAATACTGCATCCTTGTGTTGGTTCTTGTAAGTCTGAGTATATATACATAGCTTCGTCAATGTGACTTCTGACTGGCTTTGCCTGCCTCTCTCTGATGCATGTAGGTGTGTGAAGTGAACATAGACTAGAAACTACATATGTGCTCATCGACCGAGGTCAAATTAACATGCTAATAACATGTAACAATATATGGCTCGGCGACCGAATTATAGATTTATGTGCCATGCATTCTGGACTTTACAATGTATTACATGTAACATCATTTGCTAGGATTCATGTATTTCATGGCTACTGTATTCACAGGCATCATCATAAGGAGTGAAAAGTCGACCACACTTCATATCTTCGGGTGTACACAATGTGATGCGGAGTTTGGTCATCTAAAATACAATTTCAGATAGAGGTGGTGACTAGAATCATGAAAAAAAATGTAATCTCGACATGAATTAGTTGATTTGGCTTGTACATTATAGAAACTAACAAAATTTGTCGTATTTATATAATGTCTCAAGTCTATGCATATCTCAATTATTTCTTGTCTTGTAGCCACAATCACATTGAGGTGCTTTAAACCAAGATGAAGCCCCATGAATTGCTTTAAATGCTTCCCCAACGACATTGATTTCATAGATGCTAATGATATAGCCACACACCACATTAAAGAAGATATCTACACCAGCCTCCACCAAATTCCTGATTCATCTACTCTGGGTCCCCAAGCATGCATCACCTCAAGTGAGCTACAACCGTTCCCTTATTTGCGAGTCACAAGCACGTGTTTCCCAGAGAATAATGCATGTTCAGCTGCTGGAGCCTTTGGTCCTCTCGCCAGCCAAGTTCTGAATGCAGCTCTCGAAAACTTTTGATCTTTTATTGTTCTTCTAATGGTTACTGTACAGCAGGAAAATAAAACCGTCATAAAAAATTCCTTTTTGGACAGTTTTTTGTCTGACAGGATAATTGACATTTTATTTTGTCAGTGCCACCCCATCAACAAAATCATTCCCTTGTCAGTGTTGTATAATTTTCTCACGCTCAATACTGATACAGGTATATTTCTATCCCTGCCACCAGGTTTTAATTTTTTTGTTAGCCATGTAGCATTAAAGAAATTATTTTTGGCGGTTGGTCGTCAAGGATTTTTAGATTTCCTCATCTCTCTGTCCCTCATGGTTATTTCTTATTGGTACACTGCCAGTGAAATTGATCTTTATTTTTTCTATCAGTAATTCTGTTTCGGTAATTGCACCGCCATGGATATCATTGTTTCCGTAGTGTGTATACCACCACTTTTGTATCGTTCTACTACCTCTATCGTGAATGATTGATATATTATCAGAGTAGGTCCTGATGTGGATAGCAAGAGCTCGTCGTGTCAACGACGGAGGTCATTTTATAGGCCAGGTGCCCTCCCCGATGTCCACATATAATGGTGTTCTCATTAGCTGATGGTCATTAATCTGTGCGATATTTATTATTCAAGTCGCATCCTCTATATTTGGAACAACGGTGGAGGTTGTGCAACCACATCCTCTAGCTTATTAGGTTACCACATCCGAAGCGGCTGCCGCTGCCATACTCCATCCCATCCCCCGCATACCGGCGGCGTCGTAGGCGGCGGCACCCCTCCCTTTCCCTCGCTGGGCGGCGCCGCGGCCAACCTGGGCGCTGATGGCCTGGGCGCAGCGGCGTCTGGCCTGGGTGCTCATGGCTTCGTACCACTGCTTTACCTGTCTGAGCTTTTATTCAATATGTGGTGCGTCAAATCCAGTTTATGTTGCAAGAATGAACCGTGATCTTAGAGTGTTTCTGGTGGTTGTTTCGTGCAGACCTGACTCCAAATACTCCAACCTGATTTACCGGCTCGCAATTTCAGATTGATTTCAGTTTGGGTAATTCGGCTTCAGCCACTGGTACCTGATGCACCTATTTTATTAAATCTGAAATAATGGTACTACTATATGCTGTTTTGTTGTTCTTAACTCATGTTTCTTTTGATGAGCTGCTATTAAAGAACTGTTGTTTCTTTACTTAAAATTCCTGTTATAGTTACTCCATTACAATAGTTTGACTGAGATCAGATAGTTTGGGAATGCTATTATTTCCTCATGACAAATTTCAGAAGCCTAAATTTTTCAAAACCTGAATTATCTGACCTACAAACTTTACAGGTAACCTGAATGTCCTGACATTATGCCCGACGCTTACCTGGGCGCGGCGGCCACTAAATTGGGCGCCGGCATGCCCGCCACTGGCCTAGACACTTCCCACCAGCGATGAGTACATGACGGCGGCGCAAGAATCTGCTTCGTATCGTCCAACGACACTCAGTTGATTTACTTCTGTACAGTTTATATGATAATCAAAAAAACTTACTCAAATTTGCAGTTGCAGGATATGGCTCCATATCACCAGTTTTGGGATATCAAAATTGACGGTAAACATCTCATTGATCAAAACTGTTTTTTTCTTCCTTCTTTCGATTGCCAACTCTTGCCCTATCCGGCCCATTTACTAATCAATAATTATTCTTCACTATATCCTTTGCATTATTTCTGCCTTCTCATACTACACATCACTTTATGGTTAGTGATTACAGTTTACCATCACTTTATTGGAAGTCCTGACATTCAAAAATAACAAATCTCAGGCACATTTGGCAGAATATGATAATCTCACCAGATACTATATTGGCTTCGATGCACAGACCGATCATTTATTCTCTTGATGACAACTTAGTTTTTCGATAACTGGCAGCACACCCATATCACTGCACATGGTAATTCTTTTAGGTTCCACTGTTTTTGTTACATAAGGGATCCAAGTTCCATGTTAATCCACATTATTAAACTAATCTTAAGCACACTCCAATACAGAATGGCATGATTCTTTATTTATTTTACTGACATGTCTTTAAGCATAATAGCCGCCTTTCAGACGAGGATTCACCACTGTTGCGAGACAGTAAGGTTCGTAAGAAACAGATGCAGAAACTGTGTTCTATTAGTTTTCATGGTATATGTGCCTCTGTATAAAAATGCCATTATCTCAATATGTGTATATATGGTACAAAACTACATGTTATATTTGAATCATAGTTCACTGATACATATATGCCACCTTTGCCACTGTCTGTTGGACGCTACATGTTCTGTGCTTCTATTGCCCCGCGCTTGGCGCGGGGTTACTTGCTAGTAGTAATAGCTAGTACGTCAGAAGGCACTATTAATCGCGTACCTATCCACTCCAAATACCTGCTAGTCTATGTGCTAGTTATGAGCAAGAACTCTTATTTATCACTAGTATATAAATAAGAGGGATGGTGACGACCAAGAAGCTACAACTTCTTCAGATAGGTAATATTATGGTAGTTCTTTTGGAAATGGGAGTTTAGATAGACTTGGGTGGTGTCAGGAATTCTCTGAATGCAGCTCGTGCATCTCGTATACACTGATGACATTAAGTCGCTGCAGGATGGGAACTGCTCAGCGCGACTGATGGATCAATACGTGTATGACGGAGTGAGCATATATGTAGCAAAACAGAAGATGACCTATTTACTACTATGTGTTCTGGTTCTGTTGGATAACAAACAATACGGATCTGTAGGACATATATAACCACTAAATCGGGTTTCAACAAATAATTACAGGAGATTACATACATGCAGTGCCGGATCTGAATGCCAATATTTATTTATTTTTCTTGCCTAAATTGACGGTGTATTTAAATTGAGACACTTTCTAATATGTTCCAGTTGCATATATAGAGAGGTAAACATTACACGTCCACTCTGTGCTAGTTTGGAATCTAGTGGCTCATCTCATAACTATAATTGCTCTCTCAGCCATTCCGCCTAGAAATAAATTACCTGAAAGTGGATGAGATCACTTTTTCTTCGATTCTGGTTTGGGATGGACGGGCATCTTCAATGTTTTTATATTACTTACTAATGGAATTTTGGCCAATTCCAATAGCTTTTAGTTACAGCTTTCTAGCAAATACATCTCATCCAGTGTCATGTACATGTCCTCCACTAGTGGTGCTGCAAAGCTTTCAAGTGTGATGGTGTTCGCTAAATGTCCATCCCACATCTTAAATCGCACCTAGAATCTTTAAAATGACATTTCTATTTCCTGCTATAGCTACAAGTATTCTCATATCTCATCTGAAAATAGTGAAGTGCTGCGGTTCAACTCTCTCCAAACTTTGCTATCTAATCGCGAACAGATGCATCAGTTTGAGTATGTGGCTAATTCTAAATGTCTTTGTTTTCTACAGAAAATCCATTAATCAACTATCGTTCTCAGTTCCATACTCAACTTTAAGAAAATGTATATAAGAAAATAAAATATTAATATTCATGGTAAATAATTCATAATATTAGCTACATCATTAAATAAATTTTCATATAACAAACTTTCAACAAATCTATTCAAAATAAGAAAGTTTGTCTAACACGAATACCATAGCGGCGCTTAAATAGGGTCAGACGGGGTATATGTACATATATAGGTCAGGAGACCACTACCGATAACCACATATTTATTAATTTGGTATCGTGCTGGTTAGGTATAATGGTCATTCATAGTAGGGGATAATCAAGGTGAAGACTTCAAACAAGTCCAAGCCAGTCCCTCGTGCCTATATATGTCCACTAACACAAGTGAAGATTAGAACAGTGCAGTAGCCAGCCGCTGGTGTATCTCTTCTATAAAAATAAAAGAGAAGGAGAAATAGCTATGACTTCTTCATATAGGAGACGCTATTGCCAATTTGCATATTGGGGGGAGAACCTGGTTTTGTAAATCCAAATGGAAGCATGTAGTGGATGGGCTTGGAAGCTATCAGGAGTTCTCTCAACACGTTGACAGCTTGTGGTGCGCCGTCATACCAAACTATTCAGACAGCCACGACAGACTGACTAGAATGATTCAAATGTTGCTCGTCCATTCTCAGCTCATCTCAATATACGCAGTTCTCTGATCGTCCTCCAAATTGTGGAGGATATAGAGAGGATATAGAGAGGATACACGATGCTGTGCGCCGCGTGCACGCCATGTCCAAGATGCCGGTGTGGGAAAACAACGCGAATAATGTGGGCGGTGACTTGTGAGGGGACAGAGAGAAGCATTGGATGGCATTTATGCTGTAAATATGTAATGTCAGGGCGATCGGTGCTTTTGACTTCTTTGCTCATACATGACTGTTTTGAGAACAAGCTCAATGTTATGCATCTTACTCCAAAAGCAATATTTTTCTATTATTGCCATCCACACGTGAATGCCGTTATTTATTTGTCTAGTTCAGTTTAATTAAATCAGTGGCATTACTGAATTGAAGTACCATTTGCAAGATGCAGTTACCGCTTACCACAGACTATAAACTTTCTGCTACTATCCACAAATAAATTTTACAACCTTTGCTCACTTCAACATGTCAACTATAATTGTTTGTTCACGTGCAATAGCCAACACAAGAGCGTGTGCGGCCGGGGGCAATCAACAGGAAGATAAAGGGACCGGGAACGGAGTTGGGGGATATATATAATTGGAGATGTTTTAGTTTGTTGGAGGAATTGTGTGCTCTTAGGTTCACGCCAAAACAAATCACTGTGTTTTTCTGGATGGACAACAAGGTTGTCACGCCCCGAATTCGCCATAGGGGAGACCATGCCTGGATCCACATTGAAGACACCATGCCCCTGGATCTGCTACTGCCATGGACTCCAAGTTAGTTCCGGCTCCAGGGATATATATTATCCACCATTCCGCTCCCTCTGTGGCTGACCCTATATTTCATTCCGACCTATATATCGTAAACACGATCCTAACAAATAACAAACCAGTACATTCGGCTAGTAAAGTATTAGTTCCACAAGAAGGCAAAAATCATTTACGCTGGCAGGTAGGTAGTTTGCCTAAATTAATGCCTATTAACGGGGGGACAGAATAATTCCCGTCTGCATAAATCCAAATAACAAAACAAAATAAAACAAAATCAATTGTGCCCAATGACGAGGCCCTAAAGGGCCTGCTATTGACTAGCTGTTTGGTTCAGAAATTGTAACGCAAACGCTAACGAAATAAAAAAACACCGCTAACGTTAATAAAGTAACAGATCCCTTGATTTGTTTGTTTTCAGCACGGTAACAGAAACGGAAAATAAAAAAACACTGCTAACGTTAATAAGCCGGCCCTGCACTGCACTGACGACCCTC
This sequence comes from Hyparrhenia diplandra, assembly GCA_015847255.1. NCBI lineage: Eukaryota > Viridiplantae > Streptophyta > Magnoliopsida > Poales > Poaceae > Hyparrhenia > Hyparrhenia diplandra. The sequence continues at coordinate 126,814 of JADLZK010002606.1, forward strand.
ACCTACGCGCACCTAGCGGACGCGCCATGGCCCACGGGCATCAATTCGTGCTCTTGTAGGAGCGGTAACAAATTCCTATAGGGCGGTATCTGATTACAGCGTCATTGGTTTACGGTTGGGCCGAAACAAACACGATCGCACATTATCTGTTACCGACGTAATCGAAAGACGTTACAAATCTGTGAACCAAATAGCACCTGAGTGCAAGCAAGCCCCTACGGTCCCAGATACCCCGCCATGTGCTTTCCCCAACCCTGGATCTGTTACCGGCGGTCCTGCCTATGGGTGCACCATGTCCGGATCCCCCGCCAAGGGCGTCACGACCCGGATTCGCCATAGCGGACACCATGCCCTGGATTTGCCATCGCCATGGGCTCCAAGCTTGTTCCGGCTCCAGGGGTGCGATGCCAAGAGGCGCCGCCGGGGCCAGGGCCGTGGCCACCTGGTTTGTCACCGGGAGAGAACGCCAAGGGAGAGAGGTGGACTCGGTGACACGTGCTCTGTGCAGCATGCACTGAATAGGAGAGAGAAAGAGGTAGAGATAGAGAGATGCGATTGTGTGGGAGAGGGAGAGACCGAGGAGATGTCCAAAGCCTAAGTGCACTATATATACGTAGATATCCAATGGGATTCTTTCTATGGTTGGTTTATTTTTATGAGACGGGCCTCCGAAGAGGCTCACCTCTGAAAATAGAATCTATAAATCCAGAAATCAATTTTTAAGTTGCAGACAATATCTGACCACCTGCATAAAAATGCCCACGACCATAAATCTGAATGCAGCTCGCGAATCTTCTCTTCACTCAAGACATTAAGGCGCCACAAGTTGCGAACTGCTCGGGTACTGACGTGCTGAGAACGTGACTGATGGAATACATGTACAGTATGACGGAGTGACCGGTGATCGAGCAGCAAAAAACAGAGGACGGCCTATTTGCCCCTATGTGTTCTGGTTCTGTTAGGATGACGGATAAGAAACAATACAGATCTGCAGCACATATACAACCACTAAATCGGGTTTACAACAAATAATTACAGGATATTACATACATGAGCTAGCAGTGCCGGATCTGAATGCCAATATTTATTTGTTTTTGTTGCTTAAATTGATGGTGTAATTAAATTGAAGCAATTTTCTAATAAGTTCCAGTTGCACGGAGCGGCAGACGTTACCTGAAAGCTAGTTTGGAATCTAGTGGCTCATCTCATAAATATAATTGCTCTCTCAGCTGTTCCGTCTAGAAATAAATTACCTGAAGTGGATGAGATCAGTTTTCCTTCGATATATTCTCGTTTCAGATGCACGAGCATCTTCAATGCTTTTATATTACTTACTAAACAAATTACTCTACCAAATAAACAAAATAAGTAGGAAGCTCAATTTTTGCCAATTTCAATAGCTTTCAGTTACAACTTTCTAGCAAATGGATCTCATCCAGTGTCATGTACATGTCCTCCACTAGTGGTGCTGCAAAGCTTCCAAGTGTGATTGTGTTTGGTCAATGGCCATCCCCACATCTTAATTCGCAGCGGCCTGGAATCTTTAAAATGACATCTCTATTTCCTGCTATAGCTACAGGTATTCTCATATCTCATCTGAAAATAGTGAAGTGCTGCGGTTCAACTCTCTCTAAAGTTTGTTAGGTAATCGAGCTGATGCATCAGTTTGAGTATGTGGCTAATTCGAAATGCCTTTGTTTTCAACAACAAAACCATTACTTAATGTTGTGCCACATGGATCTATCGCTTTCATGCAGTTTTGGAGTCTCTTGCTCTGTTTTTTTTTTTTTTTAGATAATGGATAATACAATCCGGCCTCTACATCCGTGGATGTATACAGCCAATTATTACAAAGATCGAGAAGCACAATGTCTTTAAAAACAACATAAGCATTATAACAAACGAAAAAGATGCTTCCACCCTCTATTTGAAATTTCTAAAGCAACCATCTCTAAACGCTTGCTCAAACACACGAGGGCTTCTTTTGTTTGCTCAAGTATCTTTGTAGCTGAGCCCGGGAGCGTAGCCAATAAGCTCCCCCGAAAATAACCTGCATAATAGAGTTAGATTTCAATTTTTTTAAAATCGTGTCATTACGACACCTCCAGATGGCCTAGAAAAGAGCAGCCACACCAACCCAAATCAGAGGCTTAGTCTGTCTATTCTGATTTCTAAGCCATGTACCAAACATATGGTTAACAGAAACAGGTTGTGTTAGATTAGTAGCATAGAAAATGATCCTCCAAATCATTTTAGCAAATGAGCAGTCAAAAAAGAGATGTTGGATAGTCTCATTCAAATTACAACATTCACATTTCTGACTCCCCTTCCAATTTTTCCTAGCAAGATTGTCTTTTGTCAAAACGACACCTTTTGGGACAAACCAGAGAAAATTTTTTATTTTTAGAGGTATTTTCTATTTCCAGATCCTCCTATGTTGGAAGGGTGGATTTGTATCTATGGAATCAAGATACATAGTCCAGACAGAGAAAACTCCAGACTTAGTTAATACCCATTTAAAGTGGTCTTTTCCATCAGAGCCACATTGAAGGTCTGTGCTACAAGGCTAAGCCAATCCAACAGGTTATTATCCACCAAAGATCTCCTAAAAGAAATATTGAGAGGATCAGAGGACATAACTTTTGAAACTGTTGCATGTCGATCCCTAGCTATATTATATAAGCTTGGGTATCTGAGTTTGAGAGGCTTATCACCTAACCAAGTATCATCCCAAAACCTTGTACAGGTTCCATCTTTAATCAAAAAACAGCCTTTAGCAAGTGCCTCATCTTTAATATGTATGAGGCCTCTCCAAAAATGAGAGTCATTTGGTTTGGCTGATACTTGGGTTAGGGTCTTGGAATGCAAATATTTATTCCTTAGCAAGGATTGCCAAGTGCCATCGGTGTTTATAAGATTAACAATCTATTTGGTCAATAGACATTTGTTATGTATCTGTAAATCAAGAATTCCAAGACCACCTTGATCCTTGGAGCGACATAGAATATCCCACTTAGCAAGTCTATATTTGTATCTATCTGTAGATCCTTGCCAGAAGAATCTTGATCTAAATTTATCAAGACTCTTGAGGACTTCTTTTGGAACCTCAAAAAAGGACATCATGAACATTGGGAGACGCGCTTAAGACTGAATTAAGTAAGACAAGTCTCCCCATAGGATAAATACTTAGCTCTCCGGCAAGAGAGTTTTTTGTTCAAAGCGTTCTTCTACCTTTCTCCATTCGAATTCGGGAGTTGTCTATGGTGCATAGGGATGCCTAAATACCTAAAAAGGATAGGTCCCCGCATTACAACCAAAGAGTGTTGTATAATAATGTTCCATCTCTTTAGCATCACCATAACAGAAAATTTCGCTTTTGTGAAAATTGATCTTGAGCCCCGAGAGTTGTTCAAAAGCGCAAAGCAAAAGTTTTAAATTTTTTGCTTGCTCAGGGTCATGATCTAAAAAGATAATGGTATCATCTCGCATATTGTAAAATAGATAAACCATCATCGATCGGTGTGGAATAACCCCTCTTATTTGTCCATCGGTTTTTGCTCTATTAATAAGGAGAGCTAGCATATCAAGAACGATGTTAAATAAGATAGGTGACAAAGGATCTCCTTGTCTAAGGCCCCGTTTGGTCGGAAGTAGTGGCCAATGTCATTGACTTTAACCCCTACACTCCCCCTGACGTGACCATGTTTTGGACCCATCTACACCATTTGGGGGAGAACCCCTTCATGCGAAGAGTTTGTTGTAGGAAGGACCATTTGACCTTGTCATAGGCCTTTTCAAAATCAATTTTGAAAATGACACCATTCCTTTTCTTGGTATGTAATTCATGGATAGTTTCGTGTAAAATAACTACTCCTTCCATGATATTCTGCCTCGGCATGAATGCGATCCCGAGTAGGATGACAAGCTGTCTTAGCTACTTTATTCAGTCTGTTAGTTCCCACTTTTGTGAAAATTTTGAAACTAACATTAAGGACACAAATCGGTCTATATTGCTGAATAGTAGTAGCATTCTGAGTTTTAGGGATAAGAGAGATTATTCCAAAATTTAGACTAAAAAGATCTAGATTTTCATTGTAGAATTCATAGAACATGGACATGAAATCATCCTTAATAACCTCCCAAAAGACCTGATAGAATTCAGCAGGAAAACCATCCGGTCCTGGAGCTTTATTGTGTTCCATTTGGAAAATGGCTTCCTTCACTTCAGATTCAGTGAAGTCAGCAGTGAGAATATCATTTTCCTCAGGGGAAACTTGTGGAATATCTGTAATTTGATCTTCCAACAAGGTTACTTCGGTCTGCACAGGCGGGCCAAAGAGATTTTTATAATAATTTGTAATGTGGCTTTTAAGGCGGTCATCACCAATAACTACCCCTTGATCATTTTCAAGTCTATAGATGTGTTGTTTTCGATGTTTCCCATTAGCCACTAAGTGAAAGAACCTAGTGTTAGCATCTCCCTCTAGTAAGGTTTTAACTTTGGCTCTCTCGTACCATTTTAATTCCTCTTCTCTCAACAGAGAAACTAAACGTTCTTTAAGGTAGTGCTTAAAATTGATCTCTTGATCAGAAAGACAAAAAGTCTCAGCTTTTTTATCCAGCTCTTGTAAAAGGGCTAGAAGAGTTTTCTTCTCTTGCTCTGTTTTCAACAGCAGCCAGTGCAAACTGAAAACAATCACTTAAGCTGTTTAGTTTTCTTCGCATTGATAAATTAATTTGGCTGTTTCTCTTCTTTACCCTCGTATTTTGTACTAGTTGGGATCTCTTTTTTTTTTTTAGTTGGTCTAGCTGGGACTTGGTGTTCTGTTTGTGGAGGTCTTGGGGTGCTTTTGCCACCACTTCTGTGCTCCTCTTCATTTATACCCAGCAGACACACAATTTCCTCTGGATGAAGTGGGACCATAAGTTTTTGGTCCAGAAAATAATTGAGGGACTAGTAACTATGATTCGAAGTCAACCAGCATTTACTGATCTGCACAAATTCATACATCTGTGAAGTTATAGGTGCAAGACAAACCAGAACGCAGAAAAATCTTCTTGCCTATAAATAGTGGTCATACATAGGACCTTCTGGGACTTGATTGTGACAGAGCTCATGGATTCATGGTAACTGCTGGTTCACACGACCAACAGAATTTTGCTTGAGAGGTATCAGGAGTTCTATTTCTGCTGAGTAATTGTGGGACAGCGGGACGACCGTAGAGGAGTGCGCGTCTAAACAGCTTGTTAGATAGTCGAGGCTCACCTATTGGCTATTAGAGTTTTGTGAACACTTTAGCTAATAATGGAGCTCAATCTCAGCCAAACTGAGAGCGTCCGACACATGCAGTGTTCAAGTGAACCAGACCTTTTCTTTCAGTCATACAGATGTTGGGGGTGATCGCTAAGCGTCCAGTCCTGGGATGGCGTGTGGTTATGTCGGGGGATTGAGGATTGCAATGTCACGGCACATCTTGGCCACTATTTTGGTTTGCAATTGCGTGTATTTTATTTGAAATACAGTCAGAAATGTTGTGTTGGTTTGCGACACTAAAATACTTGTGAGGTCCCCCCCCCTTCCCCTCGTCGGAGAGGAGGAAGACTGTCAAACAGGGGAGGAGCTCTTAGTACTCCTCTTGAGTCGCTGCACTATTTGTCGTTGAGCCAAAGAAGCTCTAGGCATCGTCTGGCCACTCTTGTCCTGACATGCTGAGCGTCAGGCCCTGTCGGCTTGGACCAGCCTCCACCAGGTGCGCATTCTGGAGGCTTCTTCTTGGTGAAGGCATCCTACTTGAGGGGATGATAAATGGGCCCGGTGTGTGACTTTGTCAGAGAAGTGGATGAAACGACGCATAGCGTATGCTGAGCAGCACCGGGGAGACCCCAAGCCATCGACACTCGGGGTACTCATCTCCATCCTGGGCCTTGGTTAGCGCTGAAGGCCAAGAGGGCCAATGATTGGGCTCAAACTCCCGTAGTTCAGAGCCTAGGCGTGCTTGGGCTTGACCCAATCCTTAGCCGGAAGGTATGTGTGGGCGCACCTGAGAGGTGTAGCCCTTGAGCCTCTAGGCAACCCCCGAAGGGATCGGTCGGGAACCTTTGACCCCAAGGCTTAACATACACTTATTTTCGGATCTTGTCAATAGGCCATAGAGATTTACACTAATGATATGATCACAGGAGACATTCAACATAGGAAATTATTTTGCAAGACATATAGGATGACATTCAGTCCATTTCAATTTATATCCATCCAGTGTACAAATTTCTTAGTACTCTCACCGTTCCAAATTATAATATGTTACCTAGATACATAGCTTTTTCACATAACAGAAGCAGAGTACCTAGAAAAGATAAAACTTTTTATAATTTGCAAAGGAAGAGTAATAATTTACATATATGAATGAATAAAAGAACTAACAACAGAATATGTTTGGTTGCTAAGAGCTCGTCCTGCCAACGTTGTTGCCTATAGACGTGGGATCGATATACTCTCCTTCTCTTTCTAACGGTCATTCTTAGTTCCAGAGAAATCAAACTTAACTTTACACAAATATATCTAAGAAAATAAAATATTAATATTTATGGTAAATAATTTGTAACATTAGGTACATCATTAAATCAATTTTCATATAACAAACTTATTTAGAGATCATACAAAAGCTGTTAATATACTTTCTACAAATCTATACTATAAAGGAGTGAAGGAACTGCAAAACTTTTGCTACTCAAAAAACTTCCTACCCACTCTCATTGACATGTGGACCCATGAGAGAAGGATGGCAGGAAGTTCCTCTCTTGTCGCGCCGTGGTACCCTCTGTCTTTTTCACGCGCACCACATCTACCCACCCGCACGTACCCGCCGCCGCCAAACCTTCTTCGTCCTCGCGAGTCGTCGCGACACTTCGCATGGCCAGTTGTTCGGAGTCGACTAAGCCGGTCACGCAAGCAGTTCCGCCAGCCGGTTGCAATCCGGCGCCCGTCGTCGCTATCTCCCAGCGACGCGTCCCGAGCGGGCACGCCGCCGCGCCTCTCGGCGAACAGCAGCGCGTTCACGTGGCCGACAGCGCCTTCACGTAACTGGTCAGTGCTACGGCAACCATGAGGTCGTAGGCGGAGACGGACTCCGGCCGGCGAACACAGCATTGACGAAGCGGCCGGCAGGTGAGGACGCCGTGCACTCTTCTCATATAGGTTTGAATCCTATTGCGCTTCAATTCCTTGCATCTGCATCTTCAATTTAATTTTCATGACCAGATTAGTTTGGCATGCAAGCAGTTGAATGATAGCCCATCAGATTCAGATGAGCACACATGCCGATAGCCCATCAGATTCAGATCGGCGCTGCATGCAAGTGCAACTGCATGGCGTCAGTGCGTTTGTTGCCCCTCCTGTCCGTGCTTCTATCTGTGATCCTCGCCAATGCCTCAATGTCAAGACTTGAAGATCGTCTCAAGATAATAAGTGTTTTTTCGTGCGTTTTTTTCTATTCATATTCATATCTATGCTAGCATAACCATCTATTCTGTATCAAAGTTGTATGTGCAGTTTTTGTGCATTTCCATATGAACATTGACGAAGCTTTGCCGAATTAGATTGTACCAAGTCGCTTCCAAGGCATAGGGATAGAAAACACACCTGTTCTCTCAATTGTTCTTATACTTGTGAAACATAATTTATTTGAATTAAAAAATATGAATTCTTCTTAGCTGTGCTTGAAGAGCAGATATGCAGGAGCTTTCCGTTCTCACTGCACGTGAATCATGAATTCATGATCAAGTCACAGATTTCCAATTTTGTTTTCCCTTTCGACACCCTTGTGAAACCAGCCCCATCGCCTGAACAACACAATATGTAAGACCGAGCAGTATTCCCCCATTCAGTTGCATCAGATAAATCCAGTGATCATATTTTATAGTTTAATTTGTCAACTTGCTGCTAAACAATCCCCCTTCATCAATATATATAGCATATTTTGGTAGAGTTGTCCTCTGCTTTGACCTTATGTATGTTTTAAAGTGTATATATGGAATCCGTAAGGGGTTCTGAGATGAGTGAACATGGAAATTGCATTTACTGGTGTCTTTGGTGCGTGCATTGAGGTGTTTTCAAAGAATTTGTGAGACTGTATCCCACTTATTCCTATCTCTCAGCTTTTCTTTTATGATTATGAATGCCAGTGCAACAGGGAAACCGGTTGTAATGATAGACCTAAGTTTCTACCTTCCACAACTCCGCTTATAAAAATCCTGTGGTTGGTGTGAATATATATTTTCGCATTTTATATGATCATGGTATATTTTGCGGCTTTCTCTGAATATCCTAATTGTTTGGAATGCGGGCTAACAATTTGTTTTTCTAAGCTTCAATGTCTTTGAATGTCTTGCACGCTTGATGCCAGTTCATATATTCTGAAAAATACCAGTTAACAAAATTTGGTGGATGTACGTAGTAGTGGGATGGAGATGACTCTGAGGAGGCTGAGTTCAGTCTGATGCTCTTGAGCTCTTGACAGGGGCTCATCTTTTGGAGATAATATTCGTAACTGTCTAATATTAAAGATGTCAATTTCATTTGGCACTGATGCTTCATATCAGTAAACGAGGATGAAAGGAGATTTTGGATGAAAGTGTTTGTGCACTATTGTCCTTACAGTACTTGGGTAAAAGGTTCAATTGTTAGTTGTTATATCTTGCATGATTTTTTTTTTGGAATTATCGCTTGAGATATGGAAGTGTTAGTTTTCTGCTTGTTCTATACAGCCACGCAGTTTTTAAAGTGCTGACATCATTTCTTCTTCTTGCTTGACAATTCAGCTAATGGAGGTTGAGCAGCGGTCATTGGAGTCCAAGAATACATTATTGGTTATGGCTCAAATCGTGTGTGAGATCTCCCTTGCACCTTCCTTCTGCTTCGGTTCAAGGAAGCCAGGTCCTTCTCAACAAAATAACATCAACGAGCATACTACGTTATAGGAATAAAATATATTTTGAGCTGCTCAACTTGGCAACACAAATAGGTGTTGGTATAGATAGTATTGCAACTTGGTGGCTCAGTGACTGCTACTGTTCAACCTTATATTGTAAGCCTCCTTGCAAGAAAAAGTATAGCATAATATCTCATTAAATAGTTTCCAATCTCAGTTTTATCCAAATTGTAGACACTGACGATATTACAATGTCCCATTCAATAGTGTTTTATTGTTGAGGATTCAAATATAATGGATAAAATTATATTTTATTGACATTTTTCGAAGTTCATTTGGCGTGCTTTTAATTTGTGTAAGTTTGGAAAGGCTATTTCTATGCTTATGGATGCACTCCATAAGAAAAAAAATCTAGGCGCGTGCGTGCCGCACGTGCAAGTTAACTAGTCTATTAAAAGTAAGAAAATTTGTCTCACATGAATACCATAGCATCACGTAAAGAGGGACAGACCGAGTATATGTGCATATATATAGGTCAGGAGTCCACTGCCGACGACCACATATTTATTTTGGTATCATGCTGGTTAGGTAATGGTCATTCATGGTAGAGGATAATCAAGGTGACCTCTTTCAAACAAGTTGGAGTCGGTACCTGGTGCCTATATATGTCCACTAACACAAGTGAAGACGATTGCCTAATGAGAAGAAGGCTGTAGAGCCCCTGGTCTATCTATCTCCTATATGAAGAAAAGAGAAATTAATGTTAAAAAAGCTATGACTTCTTCATATAGGAGATGCTGTAGCTAATGTGTTTTGTTATCCAGACGGAAGGATGCAGTGGATGGGCTTGGAAGGCATCAGGAGATCTCTGAACGTGGACTACCGGTGGGCTGTGGAGCACCAAACTATTCATATAGCCACAACAGACTAGAATGGTTCGAATGTTGCTCGTGCATTCTCAGCTCATCTCAATCTATGCACTTCTCCAATCGCCCGCCAAAGAGGGCAGGATAGACGATGCTGTGCTTCACGCAGGTTGTGTGCGCCACATGCATGCCATGTACCAGGTTGCCGGTGTCGAGAAGAACGCTAATGTGGTTGCAGTGGACTTGCGAGGGGACAGAGAGAAATGTTGTGAGAAACCAGTACATCTCTTATTCAGAATTCCTGACAGATCTGGATGAATTTAGTCTTTTTCTTCTGTTCAAGGTTGGATCATCTTTGTTCTATTTTGCCTGTGGATTTGGATGATCTCTACATGCCTTGAGTTATAGGTGGGGGCGGCTAAACACATGTGGCAATGGGTTACCACTGACGGTTTAAGAGTAATAGGTGTTGACTGTCGACTCATTTGGCAGCAAGATGCTCAAATCAGAGTAGCGCTGCAAGGAATTATAAATCAGTTTACGGAAGATATATTTATTATTAGCAATCAAGCACATAATATCAGTCTCAACTTCTTAGCTTGGTCAGCCAGTGCTGGAGGTACTGAAGTATAATGCTTGGCATCTCCATCCTGGTTTGTAGAGATGGCGATGTTGGGAGAGCAATTACATAATTCTGCATATGCAATCAGATGAGAAAGAGGAAATTTCTTGTGGAAGATCATGTGAATTTCAGTGTTATACTCAGTGGAGTCGCCACACCTGGTACATTCTTGGGTACTATGCTTGGGAGGTCTTGGGATAAAAGAAATCATGTAGGATTGGTGAAGAAGGGAATCATATAGGATTTGGTCGATCTATGGTAGTAAAATGTACAGGATGCTGAAACAAGGTTGTTGGGTGCAAGAAGTGCTGCTTCATCTCATCAGAATCTTTTTACACGATCTATCTGTAAAACAAACAAGAACTGAAGGATCCAAGAGAAGAAACGAATTGTTCAGGCAGAAGGATCGATGCTATGTTATTGTAGTTGCATCGGAAGGTAGGCTAATTGGAAAGCTAACAGACTCGAGAAGCATCAGGATGTCTCTAAACGCTGTGTCTTTTATATATACCAGATCCTTATAACGTAGCGTTCGTAGGGCATCATGAGACAACATACAATTTCCTTCCTGGAACAGTGGATGACAGGATTCGCACACACCATTCACCGGTGCAGCGCGAGGAAATAATGGGATCTAGGTGATGACCTGATGCTGTCATACATGATCCAGCAGTCCTTTGTATCATTGGGGGTTGCAGTTCCACAATGAATCACTTACTAGCACAGTCACAAGAATTATTTTAGAATTGCATTCTCACCCATTAATTATCTCGTGTCTTTGAATATAAACAGGCAGGCGGAATAGGAGAAAAACACAGTAATGGAATACTATGATGGCTCTTGATTTGAGCTGATAGCTTCCGTCGGTTTGACGTGTTCAGCTCTTGTGCTGGCTTACCAAATGCACCATGTATTTTTTTTTGTTTCTTTTGTGAAAATACACGAGCAATCATTTACTAAATAAATAATCTAGAAGGTGAGAATCTGCCAAATACATTATTTTTTTCTAGCTCCAGTGCACTGAGAAACTGAATACTTAGTACACAAGCCAACAGTAAAAGGTTATGGGCTGTTTTCCGAAAAAGCCTGAAATCTGGACTTCAGTGGAAATTTCGAAAAGCTCGACCAAACAAAGAGAAACAACTACTGAATATTCATAAAGGCACATGCGGTGGCATCATTGGGGTATGTACATTGAGCCCTCTTGGGTTCCTCACTATGACAGAAACATGAACGTACAGGTACAGCCATACATCAGTGACACTAAATCGTGAAATGTCACAGATTTGGGATTGGGACATGTCTATCAGCCATGTGTATATAGTTTGGCCATGCCATAGAGGAACAATACCAGTCTCTAATGTGTGCATATGAGAGACTCGTCCATTCAGTAACCGTATCTGAACATTTCTATCACTAATATGACTCTTGAACTGTGACTAAAATGTGTGCTTTCATGAGCCTGGCTAGCTTGTCCTTATATCTTCTAGCTAAACTGAAGTATGATTGTCGTAGCATAAAACAGGAAATATTTGTTTTACAATTCACTATGTCTTCTTTTGTTGCCTTTGAGAATACATATGCTGTAGCATAACTCTTTTGTTTGTTCCTTTCGGTCCATGAGCGGTGACTGTTTGTGGAGGGCATATTGCTGCAGAAGTTGTGATGTTTTCATTTATCTTTTTTCTATTCTATTCTGTCATGACCTATCTAGTTTTCCCAGTAGGTTTTAACACGTAGAAAATCAAGCATGACACATCAACCAAAATGCTGTGGAAACCACTTTCGCCTATCTAAGGTTTATTAATCTAATTGATATTGATAATTGAACGGTGTACGATGTCCAAGTTGTAGCAAAAACAACTTTGGCTGCAAAGTAGTTATTTCTCATGTTCTGACACTTAAGTGTATATGGACAGTAGTGCCAGGGTTCTTAGCTGCTTTGCTAAGACCTGTTCATGTGCATCATGTGTTTGCCATGGTTTACGAAGCATAATGCCCATGCGTTCCTGGATAAAATATTGCACTAACATCTTTGAAAGCCACACGGTGCAAACATCTCTAAGGACATCTCCAACCAAAGTTCTGGCGAACCCTGTCGTGTGAAGGACTATGTGAATCTACCTTGGCAAGCACCCTATGGATAGGGAGATCGATCCGAAAGTTGATTAACCGAATTGAGAAACCGGGGCCCTTCAAACCGAGTCATCCCCAAACACATCCGAAATGAGACATTGTGAGGAACTTTATCCCAACTTATAAAGAATTGGTTGCATGATCTCTAGGTATGCTGTGAAATGAGAATTGGGTTGTACATTTACTGCTGGACTTTTTAATTTCAATATGGGTGATTGGTTATACACTCACATGTGGCGGTAATATATAAGTTCATGGAGTCAGATTGTGCCTCCTCGTGACCTGTGTGGTTGTCTCTCTAACCTGTGTATATAAAACAGAAGTCAAGAAATCACAAGTGTGTGGTATTTCATTTCTAGCTCTTGCTGCTCCATTGGTCTTGCTGTGGAAATTGCGTATAGGAGTAGGAAGCATCAGGAACTCATGCATTACTTCTGTACTCACTGCTCTCCACAGGAGTCACAAATCATATACTTTTGGCTTTAGAATCTCTGTGTTTCAAGCACAACGCGCAATTGTACATAGCCCTGCAACAATTGCGTCGCGCTCTATGCATGTACGTTCATGCATCATGCATGTATGCCATGCGTGATTTAGTTGGGTCAGGCTGGTCGGTGGTGCTAGCTGGTGTTCAGGAAGAACACAGGAAATACAAGCATTTTGCATGCCTACTGTGAGATTTCATTAAATAAAATACTATATGTATAAGGGGCAGCCTAAAAAACAGAAAACATCAGCTCTTGGCTGGTAAGTCCCAGCAACGCAAGTAGCTCAAACGTAGAATGGTGAGGCCTCGTAACACGAAGCTCCTACATTTCCTCGAGAAGTACAGAAAGAAGCAAAAAAAAAAACACATTACATGTTTGCACAAAGGTGGGTGCCAACATTAATTTGACAATCCATAAATGGTCAGTCCACCTCTAGTAAAAATTATAGAGATGATGGGCGGTCTAAGGCGTCTGACCATGAAATCATCGATTAACACAAGCGGCCACTATAAATCAGCATCCAGAGATGAACACCAAAAGGATATCTCTCTGAATATCGGTATGAACATAGACACCCATTCAGAGATGAGCACCGAAAATCAATATTAACATCGACATCATTTCGTTGTCATTGTTGTATAATTTTTCTATCGATCAACACCAATAGAGGTAGATTTCTAGCCCTCCAGGTTTCAATTTTCTTGTCGTCCATGTACCGTTAATGAAATTATATGTGACAGTTCATCGTCACATATTTTTAAATTTTCTTGTCACTCTGTCCCTCATGGTTATTTCTTGTTGGTACACTGCCACTGAAATTGATCTTTAATTTTCCTAATCGTAAATTTTATTTCCAAGCCAGTAATTGCACCACCATGGATTTTACCATTTCCGTACTATACCACCACTCCTGTATAGGGTTTTTTTAACTTTTTTCCACTCTTGGGAAGGCCCCTCCTCCAATAACCACTCATATATGAACCACTACAAAATTGCCCCAAGACATAGTAACCCTCCTAGGTTTTTGCCAGTTTTGCTGACGTGGCGAGCCATGTAGGCAGTCCAGCGTGGTAGCATGCATTTGATAGCTTCTTTGGCGGGCGAAAAGACCATGCTGCCCCTCTTCCATTTCCTTCTAAAAAAAGAAAAAGCTCTCTTTGATGTGGCAGGACCACCAGCCAGCTAGAGGTTTGTTGCTCTCTCTTACTTGAACAGCTTGTAACCACTAGAGGCAGTGACGAGGAAGTTGCCTTCATGTTTAATTCCGATACGGTCAAAGTTAGTTGCTAGTCCCTCTCCATGGCATTTGGGCCATATTATTGAAATCATGATTGATTTAATTAAGGAATATAGCCGGGGCGGGATTGTTTGCATCCTTGCCGTCGTACGTGTGTATGTGTGCATATATAAGCTTGACTCCATGTGTGCAATTTTGTCTCAGTTCAAACTGGTACCTTCACGGTTGTGAGGCTATTTTTTTCATATTGCATTGCATCAGTAGGCCACTGGGTACCTGGGAGCTGTGGGGCAGGGCGCTGGCACACGCTGGGCTGGGCAACCTGTATGCTTACGTGTGTAGCAACTAGAGAGGGGCATGCTGGTCTTTTCGCGTGCACAAGATGTTGTCCAATGCATCTTGCCACGCTGGAGCGCTGACCTGGCTCGCCACGCCAGCAAAAGTTGGAAAAACGTAGGAGGCTTACTGTGCTCTGGGGTAATTTTGTAGTGGCTCATATAAGAATGGTTATTGGAGGAGTAGCCTCGGTAAGAGTGGCAAAAAGTTAAAGAAAAAACACTGTATAGTGTATTCTACTACCTCTATCGTGAAAGACTCATTGATTAGCCGAGTAAGTAGATTGTGCCGACGAGATCATCGAGGACATGTTATAGGCCTTGTGTGCCCAGCCGATGGCCACATATTTGGTTATCTCATTATCTAATGGACATTAATACTACACGATATTTACTATTCAGTTTGAAGGTTTTTTTCACCGTCCCTTGCGCCAATATATATATTTGGAAAGACGGTGGAGTTTGCGCAATAATTGCATGCCAATCCACCTGCTGGTCTATCAATATGTAGATAAAAGAGAATTTGACAATCCACCTTGCGCCTATGTAGACATTCTTTTCATCAAGTCGCTGGATGTTATGGTAGAGTCGGAAGAGCATAGACTTGGGAGACATCAGGACAAACCTCTGAAGGCTGGCATGGCCCTGGAATCCTATCCAGAACTCATCAACCTGGCAGCGCTGGGGTCAGAATGCGCCTGGTCGTCAATATGCCTGCCCTTTTGGACTACCCTGCATCATGCATGGTCCAAGATTCCAGTGCATGGAGAGCTGAGCGTGATGGAGTAAGAGTAACTAGTGAGGCGCATCTGTAATCAGCTTTTTTTACGTAATCGAGCCAACTAGTCTGAACTTTGCTTCTCGCTTTTAATGAAACATTTGCCAAAAGACACTTTCATAAATAAAACATTTTTGCGCAACCAGAGCTTCTAGCTTATTAAGCTACGTCAGAAGGCAATCACAGCATGCCAATCCACCTGATAGTCTATCTGAATGTAGATAAAAGAGAATATGTGGAGGAGAATAGTGTCGCTCATGAATTATTTTTCCATCAAGTCGCTGGATGTGTTATGGTAGTCAAGTCAGGAAGAGCATAGAATTGGGAAACATCAGGACAAACCTCTGAAGGCTGGCATGGCCCAGGAAGCCTATCCAGAACTCATCAGCTTGCCAGCGCTGGGGTCAGAATGCGGCTGGTCTCCATGAAAGAGACGAACCAAAACAAGACAACCCTGCATCATGCATATCATGCATGGTCCAATATTCCAGTGCATGGAGAGCTGAGTGTAACGAAGCAAGCGTGTCTTTACATAATGGAACCCACTCGTCTGCTCCTTCCATTTAATGAAACATTTGCCAAAAGACACTTCCATAAAAAAAAAACATTCTGCATTATACATGTTTAAGAACAATAATTGACTAGTCAAGGAAATTAATTGCTATTCACAAATTACATATGAATTCAGTTCTTTGATACGTGCATGTCACGTGCATTTCTGTTTCTTCATTCTAAAGTAATGATTTATAGTCGCGTGTGTATGGTACATGCATATTCACTAGTATAAATAAAAGGGATGGTGAAGACCAAGAAGCTATGGTTTCTTCAAATAGAGAATTGTATGGTAGTCAATTCAGAAGAGAGGGATCGATTCTGCTTTCATACTCAGGCTTGGGTGGCATATGGAAATAACTGAATGCACTATCCCTTACCAGCATTGGGATCTGAATGCAGCTCACCAATCTGGTTACCCTGTTCACTATCGATCTACTCAGAGTTGTGCATGGACCATTCCCCACACGAACGGCAGCTGCGGTATAATGGTGGGCCAAGATAGGGATTTGCTAAATGAGGAGCGCAACGCAAATATGGATGACTTTACGGGACAAGACATAGGATGGCCTATCTGCTTCTGCTTTTCTCATACCTTTCGAGGATCATACGTCTTGAGGATTATCGATGCTTCTGAGGACCCAGAAGCTCAATCCCGTTGATGAATGCCTTACGGTACCTAGGCAACTCTATTTGCACATAGAAGCACTCATGGTGTTGTATGTCAGACCACAACGGCTGTTGTCATTGTATCTTTCATCTAAAATTGAATAATTCAGAGCATGCATGATTATTTTGATATAATAAAAAGTTCTTTTGGAGCACAGTTTCTATTTCAGTTGTATGGACAGCTCTATCCTAAAAAAAGTACAGGTTTTATTACACTCTGGGCATACACATCCACTGTGGGTACTTCTTGATCGAGTTGCTAGGCCCAGCGTCCTGTGTACGGAAACGGTGGGGCGGCTCTATTTGTTCGTCAAAGTTTCCTCGACTACTACCAAAAAAAAAATTACAAGATGTTTCCCATTATTTAAGTGTGCCATTTATAAAAAAACCACCATGGTTAAAGTCATGATTAACTGTGGTGGTTTTTTATAAAATAACCGCCATGGTTAAAAGTGCCACAAATCAGAGTCTAAATACCACAATTGGATCCATCATCTCGACCCGATACAATCCTGCCAGTATATGTACCAAACATAGGGTCTCACTCTCCCATCCTGACACTACACCACAACCCTTAATTAGCAACGGACGTCAGTTGCTAAAGTTAATAATTAGCGTTGAACGGTCCGTTGCTAAATTTGAATATGGCGATGGATGGTCCGTTGCTATATGTTTTTTGATTTTGTGTTGGACAATCGTCCGTTGCTAAATACCCATATAGCACAGCAATACAAGGCACACTAGGGCTTGTCTTTCGTCTTGCAAAAGTACAAGATGCTTGTCTTTTCTGTTGGATACATCTTGATGCACCGTAGTAAATGCTTTGCATGATGAACAAATCTCCACCATGTCTCCCCGTCGTAGCACAGCAATACAAGACACACTAGGGCTTCACATTTCTCCTCTCACAACTCAAAGCCTTTTTTGATTTCCTATTTGTAGACCAAACGGGATTATGTGTTGCATTGCACATAGAAGAAACGAATCTTTAGATGTGTACAACCTACCTCATCCCAAGCAATTATACACCATCAAGAAGGCATGTGTACTTCACTACAGCAAGGAGACACTACACTGGCGGTTCTTCACGCAGGCTCACTGTTTCTTCTTTAGTGGCGCTGCGCCTCTTGCTCGACTGCTAGTATAATGTTTTGTATGGCGCCAGGGAAAAAAACTCCAGTGTACTAGTGTTGTGAGGCAATAATAAATGTGTCATCCATCGGCCACCATTGATTATGTTAGCCAATAATGTCCTGTAATATATGACACATGTCAAAGTTAACAAGACGTGTCCATTATTTTAACTTATTTTATGGTTATTATTTCCAACCGTGGCATATTTCTTGCACAAATTTTGAGTATGATTTAAGAACCACTTATACAACTATTTATCGCTTGATATTTGCAAGTAGAGATTTAAATTATGGGTGTAAAATGTATTGAAACATTTTTTAAAAATAAAATAACACTAGTAACGAAATGATTTTGCGAGCACTTGCAAAATCTTTTTCCGCGGGCGGTTTTTTTTTTTGCCCGTCACGGAAAATACCCCGCCACGTCCAGTTTTTTTTTTTTTTTTACGTGGCGGGCGTTTTTTTGCCCGTCACGGGAAAGATTTTTTGCGTGGCGGGCACCTTAACACGCACGCCACGCAAAATAAAATCTTTCGCGTGGCGGGCGTGTTAAGGTGCCCGCCACGCAAAAAATCTTTTCCATGGCGGGCATCTTAAAAGGCCCGTCACAGAACATATAGAGGCCCAAATGCCCATGGCGCGGCCCGATAACCATCCGTGGTATAAATATAGGAAACTAGGGTTTCCTTCACTCTATTCCTCTCCCCCCGACACTTCTCTCCCAACCGGCCGAAACTTCCTAGCGCCCGAACACTCCATCGGATCCATGGAGAAGGTCGCGCCACTCCTCTCCTTCTTCGCGCGACACGGACGCCGCCCTCCCTTCACCGCGCGACGACCGACGCGCCGCCCCTCCCTTCTCCACCCCAAGCACCGGCCGCCGCCCCTCCTCCACCCCAAGCACCGGCCGCCGCCCCTTCCTCTCGTGGATCCCGGCAGCGCGCGGACGCCCTTGAGGCCGGGGAGAGCTGATCCGGTCGTGGCACGGAGACGGCGGCGGATGAAGGCGGATCTCGGCTCGTGGGGGACGGCGCAAGGTCATCCACCGGACGGTCTCCCTCTCTCTTCCCTCTCCCATCCCTCTCTTCCTCACTCTTCCTTCTCTACAGGCCCGACGGGCGGCGGTGGCGGGCTTCCTCTCCTTCGCAAGGCGCCGATAGCGGATCCACGCCGGGCCGCCCCAAAGACGTCGCAGCGGCGCGGATCCACGCCGGTCCGCCCCCGCCTTTGGCGGGCGGCGGTGCGGATCCATGGAGGGGCAGCCCCAAGCGGCGGTGGCGGGCAGATCCACGCCGGGCCAGCCTGAATACGCCGCAGCGGCTCGGATCCAGCTCTCCGGCGGCGGTAGCGCGCCGCAGCCCTAGATGGCTCGGCGGGCCCATGGATGGGCTTGGCTGGCCTGTCTAGGGTTTGTGGGTTTTTTTTATTTTTTTTTTCAAACCATCCCATGGCGGGTGTTCTAATGTGCCCGCCACGGATAAAATCTTTACCGTGGACAGTAATTTGTAGCCCGCCACGCAAAGTCACGCGATTAACCGTGACCTTTCATTAGTGACGGGCTACGCGTGCCCGCCACAAAAAAAACCAATTTCGTCCGTCACGCAAAATCTTTTGCGTACTAGTGTAATATTTCTCTAATTTAATGTATCTGGGTGGACGGCATCCGGCGGCGGGCCAACGAACTTCCGCATTCGGACGGCATCCGGTAGCCAGAGCGGGGCGGCGTTCGTAGGCTCCCCACGAACTGCTGCAGCTTGATGTCTTGCTGCACGGCTTTGTAGTCTCCTCTTGGAGTCAACATACAGTCTCTCCTACTAGGAGGGATATGCTTACCTGGTAGCTCATCGAAATTTCCCTGCTGATGTCCTTGCAAGGTGCTCAATTCTCATCTTAACAACTGGCTTGCTATGCTTACTTGCATGGTGTGAATGGTGTAACCGTTAATCAAATTGGACATCCTCAAAAAAAAATTGGACATATTGTGAGCCGTCTTTCCTCGGTGCCACCCATTCGAATTTGGAGACAACCAAGGTCGTGGCGGGTGGAAAGAACATAATTCGATGGCTGGGAGATAGCATGGATGGGAGGACGAGAGGGAACTCTGTTTCATGCTCTTGTGACTCCGGAGGCTTTTGAGGGCTGGTACATAACGTGGTGGCTGAAGACCAAGGCTATTTCAGTATGGACCCTGTGAACTCTCTCTCAATATATATGTGCCTAGGCTTTAAGGACAGACACTTCAAGCTAGCAGATTGCATAAAAAAAAGGTTGAGCGAAACCAATTAATTAATTAATTAAAAATCTTGGGCCCACAATTATCATCACACTATAGAAGAAGTGAGGTTTTTCGAGGGGGCTCTCCTTCCAAAACTGTTCGATCTAGACATCGTGCAATATGAGGCATTATTTGGTCAGGCAACTGCGGCACTGGAGGTTTTGTGTCCCTCCTTGGTGTGAAAGAAAAAAAAGGATATTCCTCTTTTGGCTCCTACTTTTTTAGATAATAGATAATACAATCCGGCCTCTACACCCAGAGATGTACACAACCATTTATTATAAAGTTCGAAAAGAATAAAAAGCCCAATGTCTTAAACAATGACATGGAAATTAAAGCAAACGGAAAATATGTTTCCACCCTCTATTACAAATTTCTAAAGCAACCATCTCTAAACGCTTGCTTAAACACACGAGGGCTTCCTTTGTTTGCTCAGTACGCTGCAGCTGGGCCCAGGAATGTAGCCAATAAGCTCCCCTGAAGATGACCTGCATAATAGAGTTAGATTTCAATTTTTTAAAAATCATGTCATTACGACATCTCCAGATTGCCCAGAAAAGAGCAGCCACCTCAACCCAAATCAGAGACTTAGCCTGCTTATGCTGATTAATAAGCCAAGTACCAAACATATGGTTTACAGAAACAGGTTGAGTTAGATTAGTAGCATAGAAAATAATCCTCCAAATCATCTTGGCAAAGTGGCAGTCAAAAAAGAGATGTTGAATCGTCTCTTTCGAATTACAACATTCGCATTTCTGACTCCCCAACCAGGTTTTCCTAGCCAGATTGTCTTTTGTCAAAATGACACCTTTTTGGACAAACCAGAGGAAGATTTTTATTTTTAAAGGTATTTTCTGATCAAAGACAAGTTATTAAGTAGGAGTACCAGCTAGAAAAAGATGGCTTTAGATGTTTACAATTGTGTTCTCTGTCATTTGTTCTGTAGAAGATCTGATTCATTCATTTGTTCTTAGACTGTCCTTTTTATGCTACTTGTTGGGCTACCATTGGTTTGTTTATTCAGAATGCACATGATCCCTTTGCAACATTTGGAGTCTTTCAAGAATCAACTGCATCTTCCTTTCTCTATCAAAATTATTGTCACAATATGTTGGTCTACCTGGAAAGTCAGGAGTGATGCAATCTTCAGACAAATGCAACCTTGAACTCCACAATGTAAAAGCTGTCTTCAGGAGAGAATTTTCTCAGATTATTCTAAGAGCAAAGAACAGTCTAGTACCACAGGCTAGAAGCTTATTTGTGATGTTTCGAATCTTCGTTGTTTCTTGCTGTGTATCATGAGATACTTTGTGAGCCTTTTTTATTAACAAAAATAAATAAAAGCACATTAGGGGATGCACTCCCCCCTGTTTTCCTAAGAAATAACATTTTATTTACACTTAAAAAAATATGCGTGTAAAAAATATTGAAACTTATTTATCAATAAAATACTTTGTCCAGCGGCGGGCCACGAGCTTTTGGCATTCAGGCGGCATCCGGTGGTGGCCAGGAGGCACGGGGGCCATTCGTCACACTGAGCTGCAGACTGCCATCTTGAGAACGTCACGTGAGTTTGCAGTCTGAATCCACACAATATAGTAAACAGTCTTGTACTTGGAGAGATCCGGTTACAGTTTACTTGGTAGCTTAATCAAAATTGCCTCGCTAATATCCTCGCAAGGTGCTATGGTGGTTGGCTGAACAGCCTTGCTACGTTCACTTGTATGCTGCAAAAAGTGAAGTCGTGAATGAAACTGGATATAGTGCGAGCTATTTTTCCTCTGTGCCCCCGATTCCCATTTGAAGACCAATGTTGTGGTAGGTGGCAAAATCATCATCATCAATGGCTGGGAGATGGAGCAGATATAGATGGACATGTGACGGCTAAGTAGTTAGATTGGAATGCAAGAGTGAATACATGGAGGGGAGGACGAGAGGCCACTCCTTTTTATGCTCCTCAGACTCCGGAGGCTTTTGGGTTGGTATATAACGTGGTGCCACTGGACCATGGCTATTTCAGTATGGACCGTGCCAGCTCTCTCTCTCTCTATATATATATACCTAGGCTTTAAGGAGAGACCTTCCAGCTAGAAATAAGAAATTCCGACCAGTACAGGCATATCAAAGTGGGACGTACGTCCAGCCACTTGCTGCCACAAATATATATGAACCAAACAAACAGCAGGTGAGAGTTCTCTAACTCCTAGAGTCCAGAGTCCATCCTCTCTCCATCCACCCTGCTGTTTGTCCTACTGTTCAGCATACCATAATATAGTAGCTTTGCCTCTCTCTCAGTCCAAACAATATCTTATTATATTTAGTCTTCGAAATCTTATGTAGGCATGGGAAGTCTCTGGAATGTTGAACAACTTGATTCCTTCGATCAGGAACCAGTTCACGCCATTGAGCTTGGTTTTGTCCATCTTTTCAACAGACCGTTACAAGCTTGGTAACATGCTGAGAAACATTGTGGATAGGGACCATTAGATGAGTCGGTGCAATAAGGTTTTACTCTCTATGCATAAAACAAACCGACCATGAACCACATGCTTTACACCAAGATCTGGACAATCAAATTTAGTGGTAAGGCCGGACTATAGTTGGTATTTTTTTTAAAAAAAAATGTTGTCCTAATATAACTGCCGTTCTATCATTTTAATGCACTATAAGGTTATTTTGGTCTTCAACTTTTTAGAGCAGTCAATTCATACCGGGAATCGACTAGGACAAGCTATCTCACTCGTGTAATTGTTTGTGTATGATATTTTGGACGTTGCCAGCCATATATGACAAATAGGGTCCTCCACTACTGAGAATGCATAGATGCATATAAGAATATTTTTTTTTCTTGAAAGATCCTTATCACTACGGGAAACTGGCCCTTCTTCGAGAGGACTGTGTTTTGCCGACCACCTCAACAACCGGCAGTCGGCAAAGATCCTCTTCACCGACAGTCATCCACGTCAAAGAAATACCCTCGGCGAAGGCTTCTTCGCCGAGAACCAAGCTCTCGGAACAGAACCACCACCCTCGGCGAAGATGATCTTTGCCGACCGGGCTAAGCAGCGGTTCTCGGCATAGACTGCGCCAAAGTGACGTTGTCGCTACGTTGACTTTTGTCGACAGCTAGCCGTTAGCCTCTTGGCAAAGCATGCCCTCTTTGCCGAGAGCGTAGCTACTAGCTGTCGGCGTATTTTTTTTTTTTGGCTTACCACACAACGGCACCATGTGTTCCCATGCTTCGCCGACAGCTAGATCTTGGGGCCATCGGCAAAGAAAGTTTTTTTTTTGTTGTCTACAACCAACTCGGGGCCACGTGTCCCTACTATTCGCCGAGAGGAAGCCAACGCCGAGAATCTTTGGTTAGACTCTCGGCAAACGTAAGGTTTGCCGAGAGCCCATTAACTATCTCTCGGCAAAGTCAGAATTTTTTTTTTTGATTTTGCCATCACAACTTTTTCTTTAGTTTAGCTACAGTACATGGAGCTCCTTGTTCAAGTTTGCAATTTTTTTCAAACTTTTTACTATATTTAATGAATTATCATGTATTATTTGAATTTTTTTCAAGACTCAAATTTCAGGCAGATCCATTAGGGAGAAGGTGGGAGGGGGAGAGGAACCTAGAAATGTGAGGGTGTCCGGCGATCACCAAGAGGAGCCGGCAATCATCGAGGGGAAATGATGTCGAGGGCGACACCATGGGGGAGGGCACCAAGGGAGACTCTCATATATAGATGGGTATGTTGTTGAGACTCTTGCATCCTTTTTGCTAAGGTGATGCTAAAGCTGTTAAGTGCTGAGCTCATCAAGAGTTTACAGAACACGTGGTATAAGCACCCCGGGATGGAATTGAACTGTAAATCCCTCGTGCTCTTTGTTGGTTCTGTATATAACAGCAACATAGGTCTGAGGGAGCAAGCATAAGGGTTCTGTTTGTTCCTTCTGGACATACATAGAAGACTTTGATTGTGGGGTGGCACAGCAGTGGCATGCTTTATTAGATCGACTTGGGAGGCGTCAGGAGGACTCCTGTCTCCTGTGTGGTTCTAAATTGATGAATAGAGGCTCCTTTAGAGGCAGAGTCGTCATGTTTAGGAGTGACTTTAGGGGACAAGGATGTTGGAATGGTTACTAGAGCGTGATTATCGCTGCAGGCTTGCATGCCTCTGCTTTAGGAAAACTAGCTAGTCAGGGCCCCTTGATAAAAGAGATGACCAGTTTTTTTGTGGCCAATCATAAAGATGTATGCATTCATGCTTTGTTCCGAAACAGAAAAAAAAATAATGTGGTGCCATGAATACATGTTTGCGGTGCACCTCCTGCTTTTTTTTAAAAAGTCCAGATGCCAACATTGTTGCATGGTTTATAGATTAACACAATGAGACTATTTTAACACGGCAACTTCCATAACCCAGGCTGTACACACTACTACAAAATATCTTTAACGAGAGACTTCCATTTTATTAACCGTGACGGTTTTTAAAAAACTGCCATGGTACCATGACAGTTTCTATAAAAGAGCCCGCCACATAAAATAGGCTATTAACTGTGACAATTTTTACAAAAGACCAGACACGGTTAATAAGGTCAAGCTCACTACAATACCTCAAAGCCCAACTCAAGCCGATACTATGCTGAGCGTATATAAACAATTCACACCCCCATCTAAACCCTAGCTCCCTCCCTCCCCACTCATCCCCCGCTGCGCCCTCTCCAGCGCTAAGCGACCGGCATGACTTCACGCTCCCGTCGCGATCGCCCTTCCCCACTCTACCACCACATCCCCCTCCCTCCACTCGCACCGACGGTGTGGCTCCCTACTTGTCCCCTTTCTCTGGACGGCTGGCCGGCGCCG
The DNA here is from genome assembly GCA_015847255.1 of Hyparrhenia diplandra. Lineage (NCBI taxonomy): Eukaryota > Viridiplantae > Streptophyta > Magnoliopsida > Poales > Poaceae > Hyparrhenia > Hyparrhenia diplandra. The sequence continues at coordinate 151,687 of JADLZK010002606.1, forward strand.
CGGGGCAGTGGCATGTAGGGGCCGTCTCACTCCACCTATTCCTCCCGGCAGCGGGTCAATGTTGAGGGGCAGCACTCGGCCGGCAACCGATGCTGAGGGGTAGCTTGTGGGGCCGTGCCTCCCCTCCGCACCCCTCCCTTCCTCCCAGCGGTGGGCCAGCGCAGGGGGGCGGTGCGCAGGGCTAGCCCTCCCATCCCCACCCCTTTCCGCCTCGCGGTGGTGGGTTGAAGGCATGCACGAATCTAGGGCGGCGGCGTGTGGATCTGGGGTGGCGGCTCACAGATCTGGGGTGTCAATGTGTGGATCTAGGGCGGTGCACCCCAAAACCCTAGCTGTGGCAGGGCCCAGATCCATGCTCGGTTAGGGTTGGATCTAGGTTGTCTGTTATTTTATTTTATTTTTTATTTTTTTGTCACATTTACCATGGTAGTTATTTGTTGACCTAATAACCGCCATAGTTAAACTATCTATTCATTGTGGCTTTTCCATCGTGGTGGTTTCAAAAACTGCCACGGTTAATATATAATAACCTCCACGGTAAAGATTTTATGTAGTAGTCATGGCTATAAATTAAAAGCACGTAGGGAATGTATTGACACATGGGTGTCACAGTCACATGTCATAATCGCACATCACGCTAACTACAACTTTAGGCTTGTGATTGTCAGCACGTTGCTCAATTTCCTTGTTCTGATTTTCTGTTTTTTGTGTGAATTCCTCTGATTCATTTTATTTGAATTTTGTCCGTGTTGATTGTTGTGGAGACGTGTGTAATTGGTGCTAGTTAATTAGTGAAAGAGGAGGTGTCAGTGCGTGTCGGACCGTGTATCATCATGTGAGTCTCTTTATTTCAGTCTATATTTATAATGAAAGAGGAGGTGAGAAAAAGCTAAAACTTTTTCAACTAGGCCTATGCTACGACAGTGCAGCCTGTGTTAAGCTAGCACTATATATATCACACACCAAAAGTAATGTTAGACAACAGTTGCTCAAAATAGAGGATTGCCGATGCACCATTGGTCTGTATACACACGTCTAATTAACTAACCATCAGTCGCTATATAGGGCGCTCTGCCTGCTGTCATGATGAAATAGATCGCACCATAAATCATCAAAGGAGTGCCTTATTTATTTCCATCTATCATTATAGGTTCCAAGGGAGAGTGATTGTTAGATACATGAAATATATCGTACCATAAATAAATCATAAAAGGAGTGTCTTTGTTCCCATCTATCTACTACGGTCATGATGAAACTCTCTTTTTTTTTTTTTTTTTTTTTTGACAACAATGATGAAACTCTCTTTATTACCATCTATAAATAAAAGAGAAGGCAAACCAGAAGAAGCTACTTCAAGCAGTCGGATGTTATTTTACTCAAATGGGAAGCAAAGACGGGCTTGATATATGTTGTCCACAGGCATGGGAAGTGTCAGGAGACCTCGGAACTCCAGATGGTCAAGCCTCCTTGCAGACCATCCACGTTGCCTGCGACCTTGATGTACTACACTTGACACCGAACTGTCTGTCGTCTTTGGCATTTTCCCTGTTTCACTCCTGCTCCTCGAAAGATCTGACGAACATTGCGTCCACGCGGGGTTGGAGGTTGCAAACAAGAGGCGCAGGCGTTTGGACAGCAGCCTTTTTGTCTGCCAAGGATTGGTCTTTTAGGAATTCTGAATCTTGTGCTGATCCATGTTACAGTTGGCTTAGTATAATTTAATTGCTCTGCCGGCACCAGCTGTAATTTTATTTGGGTCATGGCCCAATCTCTGTCACCAGTGGTATCAATGGTAAACAACCATTCAGGTGGGGCGCTCACCCCTGGTGCTTAACTCCCAAAACAAAAACCTACAGTGCTCGAGCAATTTCTGTAGTGTATATCACTCAACTTATAATCGAGCAAGTTTTTTAGAGACAGAGTCGCCATGTTTAAAATGGCGAGGCGTCAGGACTCTTGTCCTTAGTATATTGTTCAAAATTGATGAATAATGACTCCTTTGGATTCAGAGTTGCCATGTTTAGGACGTGCTGAGTTTAGGAGGACGAGGATGTTGGAATGGTTACTAGAGCGTGAATGCCTCTGCAGCAGTCTTGCATGCCTCTGCTTTAGGAAAATTAGTCAAGGCCGCTTTATAAACTTCAATCATTATGCTGTCTCTTCCTGATCACCAAAGAGCAGAGATGACCAATTTTTTTGTGGACAATCATGAAGATATATGGATTCATGATTTGTTCCAAAACAGAAAAAATAATGCGGTGCCAAGAATACATGTTTGCGGTGCACCTCCTCGGTTTTTAGATCCAAGTGCTAACATTATTGCATGGTTTTCCTAGCTTTACACAATGAAACTGTTTTGATACCGCAACTTCCATAACCCGGGCTATGCAGCTAAAAACTAAAAGCATGTAGTTGTAGCTTGTAGGCATTGTATTGACACACAGGAGGGGTGTCACAGTCAGGTATGATAATCGCACATCACACTAGCTACCAAAAATAAAATAAAAAACAGCCTATTAAGCTTGCACTATTGCCTTGGTATACATGTCTACCCAACCATCTGTCCATCAGTCGCTATATATATAGGGCGCTCAGCTTGCAGTGAAACATGGGGAATACAATTGTAGTAGGTTCCAAGCATAGTCATTATAAAATCCATGAAATAGGTCGTACCGTTAATCATCAAAGGAGTGTCTTTATTTCCATCTATCTACAGCACCAAATCATACTGTGCAATGATGAGGCTCTCTTTATTACCATCCATCTATAAATAAAAGAGAGAAGGCAAACCAGAAAACACTGTGAGTTGTTCAAGCACTAGGATGTTATGGTAGTCAAATTGAAAACAAAGGCAGGCTCACTGTATCTAGTCTGCAAGTATGGGAAGCATCAGGAGACCTCGGAACTCTGGTTCGTCTTCAGCCACGTCGAAGACCATGAATGCCGCGACGGGCCACAGCTACGACATGAAGGCTACTACACTCTTGTCATCGAAATTTCCCTCCTCCCTGCCAATGGCCCTGTTTTCTACCTCCTGCTCCAGAGATGTATGTCCACGCGGAGTTGAAGTTTCCAAGCAAGAGGGGCAGGCATTCGGAGAGAAGCATCTCTGTCTATCAAGGACTTGATTGGTCCGTCATGAGATGTATGTATTCATGTGCACTGCCCCCACTTCTGTAATTCTATTTGGGTCATGGCCTAGTAATTGTCACCAGATCGCCTGCTATCAATCAGTTGGGGTGCTCACCCCAGGTGCTTATAACTCCAAAAAACAAAAACTGACTGTGCTCCAGCAATTTCTGTCGAGTACGTGTAAATCACTCATCATCTTATAATCAAGCGAGCAATCTTTTTTTATCTTGATGATCATGCTCAGCTACACTAGAAAAACTAGCTCTGTTCCATTTAACTTGGAGTACTCTGGTTATCAAAAGGCAAACAAAAACATTATATAAATCTTTCCTTGTTCATATCTACGCTATAGCTATACTGATGATTCTATATCATGCAGATAATGTGAAATCAATTCTCAGAAGATAGAAGAGATATTATGAGCAATCAAGTCACTTAACATTGCTGTCAGCTGCTCAGCTCCATCAGGGCGGCGCCAGAGGCAATAAAATCGTTATAATGTTGGCATCTAATCCTTGTTCGAAGGCACTGAATAAAATAATTTAAGAGATGGTGTGGTACCATCCTGGGTCCATATATATAAAAGAGAGACATGAAGGAGGGAGCACAACACCATAATAGACTCGCTTCTGCGACCACACACAAACACACACAGAGAGAGAGAGAGAGGATGTGATGGGTGGTCAATACAAATGCCTGGTAGGGTAGTAAGCTTGGGAGTTTTGTGGAGTTCTACGGTTGCAAACTGTTCGGCTAAATGGTGATTTATGAAGAAGGAAATTGTACAGGATTTGTTGTGCATTGAAGCTAGCGGCAACCTGCGATGCCATCCATGGTGCTTTGTCGCATAGATTCACCCTTGAAGAACAAAACCTTTATATCGGCCTTCATGTTCCACATATGAACATCACATGACCGGGAATACTGGCCCAAATTACATATGCATTGCAAAACACAAGCAGAAAAAGCCGTGCTCTAAATGGCCTTGTGCCCATTTGGGCATGCCCCATTCGGTGCCTCATATGTATATTGACATACTTAGAGTCCAAGAAAGCTCTCCAGCTATGGGGTCATAGGTCCTGGTGCCTCCTTTTCCTCACTCTCAATTGTCTTCTTTGTGATGTGGCCACACAAATCCACTCAACATACTTGATTAGTTGGCCAACTCTATTCATCTAAGATTCTTGTCAAGTGTACTATAGTTGTGGTGTGCACAGTAGTATGGTGGACCCGGAGCCCCAAGTCAGGAGACATGAGTGTCGGTCTTAACTTTTTGGTCGCAGCCCCTGAGCCCAAAGAGTTCCCTTTGGAAATTAAAAATATACCGCTTACAATTAAAAATTTTCTTGTGGTATTTAAAGAAAGGAGTAACACTTACGAAAGATAATCTAGCAAAGAGAAACCGGCAAGGAAGTGTCAAATGTTGTTTTCTGTAGTTCGATGAAAATATCCAACATTTATTCTTTGGTTGTCATTTTGCCGGGTTTGTTTGGAATCTTTGTGCATATCACGTTTGGAATTCAAGCACCTAGTAGTTTTTCTAACTTGTTTGGTTCTTGGCTGCATGGATTAAGTCCAAAGTTGAGAAGGCAAATTTGCTAGGACGGGCTGCACTTTGTTAGGCAATTTGGTTGAATAGAAATGACGTGGTATTTAATAAGGTTAAACCTAATACTTACATGCAGGTAATTTTCGGGGCAACTTATTGGCTTTGACAGGGTCAATGCTACATAGAGCGACCTTTGTTCATGGAAGGTTGCAGAACATGGGAGACTTTGCTCTTAGCTATCTTCGCGAAATTTGGCTAGACGTTTAGGAACCGCATCAAGGCTTAGCTCTTTGTTTTGTTTCTAAACTCTCTTTCAAGGTAGAACATTTTTCTCCTTGTAATTCTGTAAGCCTTATGGCCCTATTTTGTACTCAAACCCTTAGTTGTGTACCATCATTGGATGGTAGAGGCTGGAACTTTTGTTCCACTATCGGAAAAAAAGGTATTTTCTATGCAATCACAAAATATAGGTGTCATATACAACTAGGTTGCTTAAATCTAGCCATTCATGGTAGCATAATTCCATTCAAGCCGCCAAACCAACATATGGCACACCATTGCTCTGGCCAATAATATTATGGCACACCACCTAGCTGGTAAGATGAGATGGCGAAAATATTTATAAATATCTTTCGAGCCATCCATGTTTTATCATTTTGATGTTATAGAGTTTTAACTTTTTTATTTTGTTTTATCATAAAATGTTGCAAATTTTATCTAATATTTAGTTCTCAGTTTTCGAAAAAAAAATTAGCGAGGAGAAAGAAAGGTTGAAAAACTGGAGTTGAGTGAAGATTTGAAAAATAGGTGGACTGTCACATTGTTCAACAAGTGCTCCAATAATTTACTGCTACCATTCCATAAATAAAAAGGGAGGCGTGAACCAGAAGGAGGCTATATCACTTGGGGCTCGTTTGGATGCCAGGGAGAGAAAAGCACGTGGTTTTCCTTCCCAAAGGGTTTTCTCGCCTGATCTTGACATCCCCTCCCTGCCGGGAGGAAATACCCGGCAGCCATTTGGGAGACACAGGGGGATTAAAATCCCGTCCAACTAAAATTAATCAATAAATTCAGAAAAATACGAAGAATTAAAAAATGATGCTCCAATCCACGAAATTAGTACCATCAATATATTTTCTCGACTACTACAAATGTATAATATTAAAAGGCCATCTACATCACTTGTCAGAACACTCCTTCGTTGATAGAGTAAACAAAATGCCTACATACATATAAGTTATGGTTTTAGCCTTAGGTTGGTGGAAAAACTATATTTTATTATTTTAGGAATTAAATAATTTTATGAATAAAATAGTTACGAAAGGTGTAGAATTGATATGTTTAGGTTGCTAAAAATAGTCCGACAGCTCCGAGACATCTTGGAACATGAGGAACTGAAAATAAAGTATTTGGAGCTCATAGAAAAATATTTTTTGAGCATCTAAAAATTAGATTATGCTCTTAGAAAGTGGGAAGAAGTTTTGAGAGATAGATTGATGGATGGTGAACTCAACTTACGGATTTCGAGTAGAATTAGGCAAAAGATTTTGGGAAGCTCCAAAGGAAAAGATCAATAAGTTGTGAAACAAAGAATTTGATCATACAAAAAGACACACACATGTCGGAGGAGGAAGGTGGACGTACTAGACGGGTTCACGACACACAAAGTCTAGAAACAGACAAACATCACAACAACCAAGCCCATCAAATTAATTTAGAGAATTTTGAAGAACAACATTTTCATAAGAGTTTCTTTATTTCATTCTCATCTATCTATAAATGTAGGAGGAGGTGAAGGAGAAGAAGCTAGGTACAATTTTTTCAACTAACAACTAGGCGGCGGATGCTATGATAGTGCACTTGGAAAGTAGGCTTGCTTTTGTGGACTCAGGCATTTTAGACGTTAGGAGGTCACTGAACACTGCTTTCTGACCAACCTCGTATTGGACACTTCATATCTCCACCTGAGTGTGCTGGGTACAAACACCCATATCATCGACTCTTGTGCCTGGGTACATGCATCATGGACCAAGATACTGGTACATATACACGTTGGGAGTAGCAGAATTGTGGCCATACATCGCAGGTGCGGACCATCACCTTCCTGTAGCGTTTTTTTTCTCTTCTTGGATTTGGTTGCGAGCTATGACTTGTAGTATCGTGTAATAGGCACCTGATGCTCTTCATCGATATCTGGTGTTCATAGGTGGAACAAGAGCTACATGGATAGAGTGGGTTGGATTCACCCAAAACCAAACAAAAATTAGTGGGTGATGTGGTTAGTATTAGGGTTGACAAAATCTGACCCACATGCAAAACCTCATTGTTATGTATCTCACGGGAAAGCTATATTGTTTTGTTGTCATATTGATCAAAAAAATTGTGAAACATAACTAGTGTTTTATATCTAAATAGGACTAAGTCATCAACAAGTTAAAAGACGACAATAAAAAGAAAAGAAATTAAAAGACAACACGTTCGAGAGTAGTTCCAGACTTGAATACCAACATTTACTAAATTTGACTTGGCACAAGACTGACAAACGTAATTAAATTGAAGCATAGTTGAATGAGAACACGTTCGAGAGTCAGTTGTTTTGCACGTTGCGTCTTCACGAGGGTTCCTTAATTATCGTCTCTATCTAGAAATGTTAGAGGAGGGGAAGGAGAAGAACCAAGGTACAACTTGTCCATGTAGGTGGATGCTAACATAGTGAACTCGAAAAGAAGACTTGCTTTGTAAACTGGATTGAGAGGCATCAGGAGAGACCTAAACACTACGAGCCAAAGAACCTAGGACCGCACACTTCACGTCTCCTTTTGCCGGTGCTGGGTGCGAGCAACGAAACGCTCATGGACATATGTCGATAGGTTGAGAACTGCACAAACACCATTGACCAAGATGCTAGTACACAAAGGAAGTAGCGGAACCATGGCCATCACTGGTGCGCATAGTGGCCATGGCCAACTGGCGAATCACAGGAAGGCCTGGTACAGCTTTTGGTTGTGTTGGGAACTAGGAAACTTAATCTCAGCTACTACAGCAGCGTGTAAATTAAAGCCCCATTGCATGTGCTATTTGGATGTCCAGATGCTGCAATGAAACAGGGCTGGAGCTAATTTTGAAAACAATTTTCAGAAGAATCGATGACATAACATCGGTGTCAGCTAGTTAGCTCCATCAGGCAGCGCCAGAGGCACTATAATAATGCTTGGCTTCTATATCTTTGTTCGAGGGCATTGAGCAGAGTTAAGTGGTACTAAAAATGATTTGATGGAATGAGATGTAGGAGCTAGGAGCGCAACACTGTAATAGACCAGTTTCTTCCGACAGAGATAGTCACCCCTGGAACCAGCGGCTTTGCCAAGTGTTGCGGACACTCGGTAAAGGCCAAAATACACTCGGCAAACGGTTTACCACACTCGGCTAAAAGTCTCGGCAAAGATGGTTGGCTGAGTGTCAAAATCGGGCACTCGGTAAATTAAGAAGATTTGCCGAGTGTCAAAAAATATGACACTCGGCAAAGAAAACGGAGGTTTACCGAGTGCCAGACGTCGGATGACACTCGGCAAAGAAGGCTAGTTTGCGGAGTGTCAGGCATGCGACACTCGGCAAACCAACCTTCGTTGCTGAGTGTCGTGACTCTAGCACTCGGCAAACCGTCCTTCTTTGCCGAGTGTCGTGGACCTAACATTCGGCAAAGAGGCTTCCCGTGTGCCCAGTTTTTGCCATTTTGCCATCTTGGTAAATATAATCAAATACTCATCATTTAATCATTCATCCATAGAAGCAGTAGATGTTACTCTCAGTAGTCTTGGTTTGCCTAGTGTTTTTCTTTGCCGAGTGCCCAATATTTTACACTTGGTAAAGAATTTTACACTCGGCAAAAACCCTGTCTCCAGTAGTGACTAATGGATTTCAAGCTTGGTTTTAATGAAACAAGAGAGTAGCATGAATGACTACTGTTGCTTGATAGGGTAGTAAGCTTGGGAGGTCATGGGAATTATAGGATTGCATAGTAGCATGCATGCTGAGCTGGTGGTGATTGTTGGGGAAGAAGGAAATCATACATGAGTTGTTATACGGCCGTGTTTGAATGTGCAGATGGATCTGTCAACATCAAGCAATATATACTGAGGAACGAGAAGTAAATCATTGTGGCTTGACTGGTGCGCCAAGTGCGACGATGATTACTCCTAGCTAATCAATGACCTAGATGGCACCTCTTGCATAACCTTGTTGCTCATGGATGAGCAACGGCAGGTAGGACCACCTTGCAGCATGCCTGTCATGTCACGCTGCAGAAAAGATTCCATAACCTCTACGAGACATTATGGTTAGCAGGCAGGTTAGTTTGGATATTTGTGAGAACATTTAGCCCAAACTGACCTGATCGGGATCTACTATATTTTTATTTCTATAAATCGCAGTACTAACTACTAATGCATAATTGAAGGAACAATTCAGGTTGCATGATCTCAGAATTGATTTTACATTTACTGCACGACTAAATTTCAGTCCATGATAGGTTACTCACATGGAGTGGTAGTAACTTCATTAAATACAGATGTACCTCCCCATGACTTGTAGAGCTAGGTCTCCCTAACCTGTGTATAAAACACTAGGCAAGGAATCACAAGCGAGTAACAATTCATTTCTAGCTCTTCTGCTCTTGCTGTGCCAGTGATCTTGCTGTTGTAATTATTATGCATAGGACTATAGGAGTAGGAAGCATCAAGAACACCAGCATTTCTTCTACCCTCTGGGCATGGCTGCAGCGCTCCAGTTACCTGTATGAAGTCAAGGAACATTTGGTTCCCTTACTGCTCTACACCCCAGTTTCTGCCTGCATGCATCTACGTGACCTCGTGTAGTGATCAAGTCGTCCATGCGTGACGGGGTAAGCTCAGTCATCGTGGTAGTAGTTGGCTGGTTGGGTCTCATCTGAGTGGAACGGTCAGTGACACAATGTACAAGCCTGACATACGGTATTTGGTTGTCATGCATGCTGGGCCAGTCGGTCGATCAGGTCACATTGGGGGTGAAATAGATATCTAAGATTCAGAATATTAGGATCTATATTGGCTCAAATATGAAAGTTTTATATGAATATATTCGTATCTGTTACTAGTATGGATACTAAATGGGTGTATCTGAATTCGTTTTCTGATTATTTCTCTCTTCGATTCTAGACCCGTATTCAAACCTATCCATCAACATCGTTTTGTGCGTATCCATATATATCTAAAATTTACTTATATTACCACTATGTAATAATATTATAGTAAAGATATAAATTTATTTAATTTTTATATATCTATTGACATTAAGTGGACATGCTTAGTAATTTAATTCCTCTTAACATGCAGCATTAAACTATTTAAAATAAAGAGTTAATACTATAGTTTTTTATATTATAAGGGTATCTAAAGAAAAAATATCTTTTATATGACTAATGGCATTCAATTAATTTGTGCACTTTATATTAGTTTCAGTTTGATAGATATTGTAATTTTTCATTAGATGAAACTATCTAAATGTTGTGTTTATCAGTAATTAGTAAGATCTATTTTATATTGATTTATAAGTATCATATTATAATTAGTATGACTACAAATATAATTTTATTTCTAATTTATCAATATGTATAAAATTTATTGTACTTATTATTTCGATATCTCATTAAATAATTTGTTTAACAAAATCATTGGATAGATATTCATAAACAACAAAACTAAATGAATATCCACCAAAACTAAATGGTTTGTATCAGTATCGAAGCCTATCTGTCTTTGAGAGAACATAGAGTAAACCGTTCTACGGAAGTATGACCACCAGCGGTTTGCCACACTTTTCAAGATGTTTGAATTTTTCCTTCAAAGAATTATATGTGAAATTATTATCAAACTATTAGCATAAGGATGTCAAACATTCTAAAGTAATAACCAATATAAATTATATGTCATGGTTACTACTATATATGCCTTTCAACAATTTGTTTGTATCGTTAGTAGTGAGTTGTTAAGGGAAAAAATTATATGATGAAACAAATAACACATATATTTATAAAAAATTGTAATCAAACATGTTAATAATTTCTACGTAGATTTGCTGGGATATTTATTTTGTCTAATAATATGAGGAAAACAGGGTTATGTAAATTACATATGAGATAATAGGAATACATGGGTGATTAGATAACTTACGGCCTCCTTCAATTCATGTCACTTCACGGTTTCGGTGGGTAATCTAAATATAAAGTCATGTCGACTTTACCCATGCTTTATACAATAGGAGTGGTGTGTAATCATTTATGGGGAAGTTCAAACAACAATATTAGGTGCACATGTACGAAGACAGGGAGTGTTGGACTGTGCATCATCATGAGATTTTCTTTATTTCATTCTTGTCTATCTATAAACGTAAGAGCAGTTGAAGGAAAAGAAGTTACATACATTTTTTCAACTAGCTGCTAGGCGATGCTATATATGATAGTTCTTTTGGAAAGTAGGCTTGCTTTTTGCGGAGCCAGGCATTGGAGACGTTAAGAGATCACTGAGCATTGCTTTCTCAGCAACCTCGTATTGGACACTTCATGTCTTCACCTGAGTTTGCTGGGTGCGAACACTCATCATCTACTATGGTGCAGATTGGTGGTCATATGTCACGGACCGTTTCCTTGGTGTAGCGTGTTTTCTCTTCTTGTTTGGTTGGGATCTATGCCTTGTACTATCGTGTAATGGTTACCTGATGCTCTCCATCAGTGTTTGGTGTTCATCAGTGTAGAACAAGAGCTATATATATGGAAGGAGTGGACTGGATTCACCCAAACCCAACGAAAATTAGTGGGTGAAGTGGGTTACAAATAATCTAACCCACATGTATATATATATTTGTTTGGATGATGGCCTCATTGTTATGTATCTTATGGGAAAGGAATATTGTTTTATTGTCATAATGATCAAAAAAATCGTAAAACAGAACCAGTGTTTTTATATCCAAATAGGACTAGGTCATCAACAAGTTAAAAGAGACGGCATTTCAAATAAAAGAAGTTAAAAGACAACACGTTCGAGAGCAGTTCCAGATTTGAATGCCAACATTTACTAAATTTATTTTTGCACGAGACTGACAGGCATAATTTAAATGGAAGCATAATTGCATGTTGCATGACCAATTGAAGATTAAACATCCATGTTGCGTGCTCTGCCTGCATTGAAAAGCCAAGACTAGTGTTCTCCTTTTTTTTTTGTCTCTATCTATAAATGTTACAGGAGGGGAAGGGGAAGAACTTAGGTACCACTTGTCAATGTAGGTGGATGCTACAATAGTGAACTTGAAAAGTAGACTTGATTTGTGCTCATCAGGATTGGGAGACATCAGGAGATTCCTAAACACCACTTGCCAAACAACCTAGGTCCACACACTTCACATCTTCTCTTGCCAGTGCTGGGTGCCAGCAATCTACTCCTCACGGACAATCATGCATTGGTGCATGTAGATAGGTTGACAATTACACAAGCGCCATTGACCAGGATGCTAGTATGCAGAGCACCATTGACCAGGATGCTAGTATGCCGAGGGAGTAGCGGAACCATGTCCATCACTGGTGCGCATAGTGGCCATGGCCAACTGGCGACACCATTGACCAGGATGCCAGTATGCAGAGAGAGTAGCGGAACCATGGCCATCACTGGTCCGCATAGTGGCCATGGCCAACTGGCGACTTACAGGATGGTCTTGTACAGCTTTCCTCTCCACCCTAGAGCATTTTTTTTTTCTCTTGGTTCACAAGATATTTGTTTGGACAATAAACTCATTGTTATGTTTATTCCAGAATAGTACATAGTATTATTCTTTTGTTGTCACCAATAAAGATTTGCAAAACATAACCTGGCCTTTTATAACTAAACATAACCAGGCTATCAACAAATTTGAAGGCAAAAACATTCATGAGCAGCAGTGCCAGACTTTAGTGCCATGTTTATTAATGTGTTTTGTCTGAGACTGATAAAATTTAATTAACTGAAGCACAATTTGCTTGTTTCATTTCTAATAAGTACTGAACGTCCATGCTGTGATAGTTGGACCGTTGAATCAGAGATGGCACACATCCAATGAATTGTTTGCAGTCTCTTCCTTTCCATCTGTTGGTGAAAAAATGAGCGGACAGAGCTAGGGAGACAACGGCTCATCAGAGACAAATATATGGCTGCAGTGCTCATTTGCTTATGTTTTTGGCTTCTGTTGGTCAGATACCAACATCCAAAATAAGTCGTCCGCTTGTGTTGAGCTAGCACCATAGGAGTTGTGTCAAACACCAAATGTTGCCGATCCAATATATCACACATCAAATGTTTGTGTGTGATATATTGAATGAACCATCAGTCGCTATATATGGGGCTCCCTCTAAAGCGAAACGCTACTACCGTTGCCAGTTCAATGGGGTACTGATTCTTAGATGTAGAAAATCGACCAGACCATACGTCATCAAAATAGTGTCCTTATTTCCACCTACTTAAAGCTCCAAATTGGGCTGTATATCATCATATTCAGACTCTCTTTATTTCCCCTATAAAAAAGAGAAGCCAAACGAGAAGCCACTATGAGTTGTTTAAGTTGAAATAGTATGCTATTCGTAGATAAATGGGGACACAAAGGATTGCTTGACATTTGGTCATCTGGATTGGGAAGCGTCAGGAGACCACAAAACGTTGGTTAATTCTTCTACATCGCCAAAGCAGATGATCCATGCTGTTGCGGCCACAGCTACTGTAGTCATCCTCGTCTCGTTCCAGCTGTCTCTCTGTCGCGAATAGCATGCTGGCCGTGTAGTGCTTCTGCCCCTCCTCTGATGAGCTGAGCAAGTGGCATCCACATGGGGCGTTGGTGTGGACACAAGGCCATTCCCTTATCCAGTGATCGTATGAAATTTTTTCTAACATTTTTATTTCTTATTTTACTATAACAAATACAAGGATAATTAGTTTAACTTAAGGTCATTTTATTGCATTTATATGTGTCACAGCCTTTATCCCCAGTAGAATGGATACAAACAACACTTAGCTGGCTCTTTATCTCTGGTTTTGTGGAGAGCACGACTTCTAGAACATAACATGGTCATCAGCTATACAGGTGTGAACTAAGTTTTTCCATCCCTTCAAGGGGTCCAGAAAACAACAGCCACCTAATCCACGAGATGGGAAGCGAGAGAATGTCCGTGCTAAACGCTCAGTACAATGCCGTTTCCTTGTGCTTAGATGCACTTCGACGTGTTTGCTACATTGTGTCTGATTTCTCGCACTTCAAGATACACGCTTTGTCTTCTGGCAATATCCCCCGTCGCAATATAGCGAATATGTTGGGAGTTACAACCAGGATGATGTGGTAATAAATTAAATTCATCATTTTGACACTTTGCATATTGGATAGATTCACATCATCTTCATTCATTTTGATTTTTCTCCCACTTGCAGATTTTGCTCCACGATCTTACTTATGCTGGATGTGGCTTGGCGGCCGTTCTCAACCAAGCTACATACCAACTCGGGTACGCTTGGGACTTCTGTGCACACCTTGGCCAGCAAACTACGGAAGGGCGACAATACTGCATAAGGTTTACTGACATAGACAGTGGTCGTTCAGTAGGTTACATCTATGGTCGAGCATTTTTACGGCCTTGCGAGGGACGAGAGAGTGCAATCATAAGGGCATTGACCTTCATCGACTCAAGCAGATACTTAATCCGTGACATCAATTACCCGATATTTCTACAAACCTACATTCGTGTGCATGGACCGCAAGGTGGACCGAATAATGATCCCGACGACGATGTTGATGATTAGTGTGTTTATTAGGTTAATTATTTGTAAGGTTGTAGTTTAATTGGTTCCTAATTAATTTGTAAGGTTCTTGTGCTCCATGTGGTTCATATGTATTCCGTGTTGTAGTGGTCTCAAACTTTTTCTCAGTCTTGCACATGCAAAGGGTGAAGCAATCAGGAAGTTTGAGTTTTTTTGGAGTTGGTTTGGTACTTTTCCGAGTTTAATTGAATTTCTGCGCGCCGCCGCCGAATAATTATAGGTTGAACTGAGCGTACCCACGAAAAGAGCCAGAATGCTGCTAAAGTTTTCCATATGGTCTCATGTGCCCTAGGAGGCAAATCACTGTGGAGGTCGATGTAAAATTCTTGTGTTTCCATGGTGTAATTAGCCATCTTTTGGCCCGTTTAGCACTAAGAAAAACATAGTAATAGAAATATTTATTAGAAAAACCTAAGATCTTGTGTGGGGTCATAATTTGGGTGTACATGATTACAAAAAAAAATTCAAGCCATTTCGACCTAGTAGGACTACACATCCTTCATAGAGGTACATGACCCATTTCATCGAACCATGACTATACACATAGGTTCTTGTGCTCCATGTGGTTCATATGTATTCGGTGTCGTAGTGGTCTCAAACTTTTTCTCAATCTTGCACATGCAAAGGGTGAAGCAACCAGGAAGTTTGAGTTTTTTGAGAGTTGGTTTAGTACTTTTCTCGAGTTTAATTGAATTTCTGCGCGCCACCGCCGAATAATTATAGGTTGAACTAAGCGTACCCACAAAAAAGAGACAGAATGCTGCTAAAGTTTTCTATAGGGTCTCATGTGCCCTAGGAGGCAAATCACTGTGGAGGTCGATGTAAAATTCTTGTGTTTCCATGGTGTAATTAGCCATCTTTTGCCCCGTTTAGCACGAAGAAAAACATAGTAATAGAAATATTTATTAGAAAAACCTAAGATCTTGTGTGGGTTCATAATTTGGGTGTACATGACTGCAAAAAAAATTCAAGTCATTATGACCTAGTAGGACTAGACATCCTTCACAGAGGTACATGATCCATTTCATCGAACCATGACTATACACCTAGGTTCTTGTGCTCCTTGTGGTTCATATGTATTCCGGTGTCGTAGTGGTCTTAAACTTTTTCTCAGTCTTGCACATGCAAAGGGTGAAGCAACCAGGAAGTTTGAGTTTTTTCGGAGTTGGTTTGGTACTTTTCTGAGTTTAATTGAATTTCTGCGCGCCGCCACCGAATAATTATAGGTTGAACTGAGCGTACCCACGAAAAGAGCCGGAATGCTGCTAAAGTTTTCCATAGGGTCTCATGTGCCCTAGGAAGCAAATCACTGTGTCGGTCGATGTAAAATTTTTGTGTTTCCATGGTGTAATTAGCCATCTTTTGGCCCGTTTAGCACTAAGAAAAACATAGTAATAGAAATATTTATTAGAAAAACCTAAGATCTTGTGTGGGGGTCCGTTGACGGTCGTTAACGTCAACTTTTTATTACGAAATAATAGAACATTTGGGAACAAGAACAATAGAAGATAGGGTTTTTACTAATGAATTCCACGAGTTTTGTTGCACACTCAGTTTTGCAGGTGAACTCCGAAAAACAATAGAATACCGAAGAAATAAGAGAAGAAATAGAGAAATAGAAGACAAGGACCAAATTAGGGCAATTAGTATAAATTCCAAGGGTCTAAAGGACAAAACAAGACAAGCAGCGCAAAAGGCCGGGCCCCTGTTAGAATGTTGGGACGGGCGGCCTGCTCCTGTGGAGCCACGTGTCCTGCTTCCAGAAGCTTCTCACAACCGACCTAAGGAGTAGATCTAAGCCGTCCAATCAAGTCGGTTTGATCCAAGGGCTGAGATTCATCCTATGGGGCTATATAAGCAAGGGCAGACCTCACCCCTGAAACCCTAATTCAGTACTGAGATTCAGTTGATCTGAGTTCCAGAGATCAAGTCTAGAGCCACAAACCCTAGTTCTTCATAGTAGTTCTAGTTCTAGAGAGATTAGCTACATAGTAGTAGATTAGAAGGAGATCCAAGTCTAGGAAGACTTGAATTTTAGATTCTGTCAAGGTACAAAGGTTTGCTTTAATTTTATTGCTGAATAAATAAAAGAACTAGACAATCTTGTGCGCTCAGAAATGATGGATGGTTGCTCTGTTTTACTTTCTTACAAATGCCTATCATTGGTTTAGAGTTCTCCCAAATTATGGATACAACTGTTCAGACTTGAAGATTTGCTTTGAACTTGAAATTTTGTGGGAGCATACATCTAATCTAGTCAAGATAATTGACGGATATGATATGAGAACGTCTGAGCTGCTATTTCTCTTGTTCCTAGTGACACTAAATTCTGGAGATTTGATTGCGAAAATCTTAAAAATGTGCATGATGAGTTTCCTGTGTGACAGAGAGCTTTAAATTCCTACCACAGCCATATACATGATAGTAGATAGGAAAACACCATTTTATTCACTGCTTGCTTTGCATTGAGTTTAGGCAAACTCTGTGACCCTCAGAAACTTGTCATACTCTTACCACGTACACACCACTCATATATACTACTTCTAATCTGGAAGTAGACAATCCCATTCACCCCATTTTGCTAGCCTCCGCAAAAATGAGTAGACACCAAAAATATCTTCTCCTTCATTATTCAGAAAACCCCATATATGCTCCATGTATCTCATTCATTATCTCTCAATTGTTCTCAGTGACAAAAAGAAACTTGGGGCAATGCTAAAAAAAAGAGAGAAATAGAGTTGAAAAAAAAATGGACAAGTGTCCGCCATGAAAACAATGGGTACTTAGATGCCCGCCTCAAAAAAAAAAAAAAGAAGAAAGAAAAGAAAAAGAATAAATGCTAGCCCAAGTTCTCATTTATGTCTCTTCAAAATTCCAAAAGAGAGATCAATTTCTTCAGAAAGGAGCATAGTAGAATTAGGATCACTACATCCCATCTCCACCATATATCCACCTCACATATACATCCCATACATTGTATGACTTGTTCCTTTGGATCCATTGTTTGACTTTACAATATATGCTTTGCAAGTATGTTTATGCTGTCTCCCACCTATGAACTCCACATATAAGCTTTAGAGATAGGGTGAGAGAAGGCATGGTAAACCTGCCATGTTCCACAAGTACCAAATATTATGAGAGAAGGCACCACATCATTGCCTTAGTGAGGATCCAAAAATACCACACATGAGAGACTTGAGAGGGTCATACAATGGAAACTCTGAGTTTTATTTGAAAATTATTGAAAACTCCAGAACAGAGGTGAACCGAAGAGCTTGAGACATTGTGCTCGACTAACTTGTTCTATCTTTCAAACACCCAAGATCTAAGTGCAGATAGAAGCCCCATATTTTTCAAGTAATATAGGTGAATTGGAAGGTCAGAATGGTTCCACCCTTTCTTGGAGAAGAATTCTAATCGATGATCTGTGTATTTGTGAGGGAATAAAACATTATAGCAACTCCTGATCCACTCTGGTTAATGCTTTGCTAGGGGCTAGCAAAGGTTAAGCTTGGGGGAGCTTGTTGACATCTTTTATTGTAAGCTTTTATGTGTCAACTAAACATGAAATAAAGGCATAAAATGAATATCCACATAGACTTAGGGATTTTACTAACAATTTCCACGAGTTTTGATGAATTGTATATTTTTAGGGACTAAACAGAAAAAAGCCCAGAGTTTGCAACCCATATGACACAAAGACTTGCCCGTGAAGTAACTTGCCTTGGCTCCTACGAAAGAACATTCTAGAAGACACCAGAGACCAGCCCCTAGAAGGTGGGACCACCTGGAAGTGGCCCAACTTGGCCGAGCTCCCTGGCCCACTCGGCCGAGCTCTGGCCCCACCTGTCAGCCACCATCTTCCTAGGTCGGTTCACCACCGCCATTGAGAAGCAATCCAAGCCATTGATCAAGGTCGGTTTGATCCGAGGGCTACGGTGCATCCTCTGGGGGCTATATAACAAGACCCCCTGGCCCCTGGGTGAAACCCTAATTCATTGTCATTCATTCCAATCAAGAGAAGCCAGGCAGAAGTAGAAGAGAGATCCTCTCCACCAGAGATTAGGGTAGCTACTTTTTAAGTTCTAGATCTTCTAGTTTAGATTAGCAAGTCAGATTCAAATAGAGTCAGGTGTTGCCAGCCCGGGATTCTAGATCTTCAAGTCACCACGAAACAGGTATTATCTTGTATCTACGACTTTATTCTATTTCAATATTATGTGTTGGTTTGCTATGTTCTTAGTTTATTCTAGTAGTATATTTGATATAGTCATGATTAATGATGGGTTCATGCATCAATTCGTAGAGCGCCTAATTCAATACTCGAGCGGGTTAGGTGGTAAAAATAATTATGTAAGCGTGGTGCTTATATATGATTTACCTGCGGATGCCTCTTATATTCTGGGTCGTGTGGTAGATCGCGGGTGTGATATTCCTGTTGAGTCCTCTGTAGTCCACCCCCCCGTCTATAAGACAAGTTGAACATGATTTTGAGGATTGTCTTGCTCTGTTCCTGATCTTCCTTATAAATCTTCATGATGCATAGATTCAAAGTTATTGTGCTATATATGATAGTGTATGTGCTAGAGTAGATGTTTGACTTAGTAGATTCAATGCTACATAAGGATTCTACCTCTTAACGTAGTCCACGTTAGTCTAACTAGTGAGTAGTCTATGCCTATCTCTGTGTGTTATCTCTGTCTTTATTTATCTTTATCATAATATCATTTTATTATTATTGGCTTACCCCTGCTAAGTAGTGCTAGTGAAAGATTCTCTCATAAGTATGCTATCTCATCAATTGACTCATGCCAACCTCCATTCCTCCCTGTGGTAAAATTATAAAAGATAAACCTGGATTACTCCCGGTGAAATGCTACAGTGGTATTTTATCTGTGCGCTTGCGGATACCCGATGTTATATATATTTGTTTCCAAAAAGATTGCAACCAACACATTACAGATATCACATATGCATTTCTAGCATTGCTGCTGGGGATGACAACCTAGCCTATGGTAGTGCTATGAGATGGAATCACACTGAGTGCTCCTGGCGGCATATCACCTGGGTGAGATTAACTCCATCCATTGGTGGCAGTGACGTTAAGGAGTACCAATAGTTACAGCCCTATTGAGTCCTCTGTAATCCTCCCTCCGTGTATAGTGAATGGTAGGTCGGGTGTGTCGCGAAGAAGGTGAAGATCTCATTATTGAATCCTTCCTAGTTGATGGCCCTTGGGTATGGTATGAAGTAGTAGTGCTAACGATGATAGCTAGATGTTTGCACTAATTAGAGTTTAGCAATAGCATGTGATGATAATTACTCATTAGTAAGGTTTCCTTATATTACCCCATGTGAGTCCTTAGACTAGAATACTCTGTTGAATCTTTATCTTATATTTTATGAGGCTTGATCCCTGCATTTATCATTTATCTTTATTATCATTCATTATATATATCTTTATCATATTTATTATTTATCTTTATCGTGACATTAACCCCTGTTATTGAGTAGAAGCATTATTCATTATTGGTTTATAACTATTCCATACATAAGAATATTATTAGTACCACGCATATTTAGTTTGTAGATATCTTCCCAGTGGTAGAATAGAAATGACAACCTGGTCTTTACTCTAGGTTAAATGCTACAATGGTATTTATTATTACGTAAAACTTGCGAGCCTTGTTCGATATTTTCTATATTCCTTTATCCTTTATTTTCTGCCTAGTCGTATTATTTTATGCCATGTTATACTTTCAAGTTGCACAAGACGAGGATGACAACTTGTCTTTACTAGAAGTATAGGTTACCCTTTGACTAGTTTATTAGTGACAAAGTAATTTTCATATACCAAAGACTTTGTTTGGGGTCATTGCTTTTATAGTTTGTCATAGGCGCCATAGCTATATTAGTGATGTCGTTAAGTAGTGTCAACAAGCATTTTTTGCGCTGTTTCTTTGGGGAAGATTTAAAACTTAGGAAGTACTAGCCCTGTTTTCGCTAGGCGCTAGGCGGATTTTCCTCGGCGACCCCTTTGCCTAGCATCTAGTCGGGACTACACGTGACTAGGCGGCTAGGCGTTTTTCTAGGCGTTTTGGTATTTTGCCAATTTAGCATAATATATATATATATATATATATATATATATATATATATATATATATATATATATATATAACTAGTATACATACTGAATATATATCAGCAACTAATAACTAGTCAATATATATAGCTGAATATATGTATCGCCAGACTAATAATTACTCAATAGATAGGGCTAGTAGACATACGACCTTGGAGTCGATCCACGTGCATATCGGCAACTAATAATTACTCAATAGATATGCTGATATAATTACTCAATAGACATATCAAGCAACTAATAATTACTCAATATATGTATCAAAGAACTAATAATCGGATCGAGGCATGATTTCGGATCAAGCATTCACATTCAGTCGATCATAGGCATTCAGATTGAGAGGCATATACAGGCAATAGGCATTCAGAGGCATATACAGCAAGTACAAGTGAACTACATAGCTAAAGCATTACAGGGAAGCACAAAATTGCGAGAGAGAGACAGAGACATTCAGATCCTCGGAGAGGAGTCCAAAGAACATACAAAAGGGGAGGGGAGTAGGGGTGGAACAGCAGGTAGACGAGGGGAGGACCAGGAGGAGGGAGGAGCAAAGGGTTGGGGAGAGCCCGACCGAGCAGGGGACGAGCAGGGGAGAGGGAGGAGCCCTGGCGGGGAACGGGGGAGGAATTAGAGGGGACGGAGGAGGGGGGAGGGGACTGACCTTTAGGGTCAATGATTTCGGGAGCCGATCACGTCGCCGGGTGCAAATGGCGGGCGATTTTCCTCTCCCGTTATCCTTCGCGCCAAATCAGCTTATTGCGCCACGGTGTGCCTCCGCGTGGGAATCCTCCCGCCGCCGGGCGGGCTAAAATTATCGCGAAACGCCGCTACTTAATTATCGCCCGTCGACGCCGCCAAGTCGCCGCTCGCCTAGGACCTCCGACCACCCCCTAGGGCCCACGGTGCCCCGCGACTAGCGCCTATAATCCCGCCTCAAAGCGGGGAGGAGTACTAGTATACCTTCATACGTATGGAATAAGTTCAAAAAAAAAAATCCAATAATCTTCTACTCATAACAGCTTCACCCTTTGTTTTGTCTTGTTTTTGATCATTCTATTTCAGGTTAATGTATGCAAAGTGCTAATCTTCCAGAGAATTTTCTCAGTGATCCGAAAAAGTTAATCAAGAAGCAAAGAGAAAAGCTCGAAATATACAAAAGAAAGTTTAGAAGATCAACACTCCAAGAGAAGCTTAGCATCTGATTTTGAGGCTATGGCTAAGAGTCTTCGCGAGTTCTCTCGCTCCGACCACCAACAACATCCGCCTTTGGACCAATGTCAACGTTGGAGAGAATGGATTCGAGCTCAAGCCTGCACTCGTCACTATGGTGCAAGCTAGTCAGTTTTGTGGGAAGGCACATGTAGATGCAAGTGCCCATTTGCAACATTTTCTCGAGATCTGCAGCACCTTGACCATCAATGGAGTGGCACGTAATGCCATTCTGCTTCGCCTTTTCCCATTCTCTGTAAAAACCCCAAATTTTACCTCTTTTGAAATAGTGTTAAATTGATTTAATTATGTATTTTGAGCTCATAAAATATAGGAAAATAAAATATTTTTGTCAAAATAAAATCAATTATAAGGCTAGAGACATTCTTGTGCACTCATGCTGTTGCATTGTGTTCTTGTGTTGATTTGTTTTTACCTGAAACGGAAAGGTATTTGAAATTCTTTTTGAAAACTCATTTTAAATAAAAAAAAAAAAAGAATTATTTCTTTCCTTCTACTGCTTGTGGCCGAGGTGCTATTTTGGCCGGCTGGCAAATTCCATCCCTGGGCCGTTATGTTCTGACGAGAGCACATGAATCAAATAAGCAAGCTAAGAGAGCCCATGCTTTCATATTCCGTTCGTGTCCAGGACTCTTCTTGCCGGTTGATGTGCCCATCTATAAATAGCACAAGGAGCCTTGACCGATTGTATCTTTTTCCAAAGCCATAAAACTCTCACGCTCGCATTGCCCTAGCTCTCGCTCGAGAGTTTGCAGCGCCGCCACCATCTTGACCATCTCGCCGAGTTTCTGAGCCCGCTGCCGCCATCCAAGCCCTAGCTTTTGTTGCTGCCGAGGAGTCGAGCCCGTCCGCCGAAGTCACCTCGGCGTCCTGTGATGTTTCTCCATTGTTCCAAGCCTGCCACCAAGGTGACGAAGCCTGTTCCATCTCCTTCTATCTCCTCGTTCTTCCTTTCTATTGTGTGCTTATCACCATTGAACAACGCAGGGAATTAACCTGTTCGTCCACCGTTACGTCGAGTCTGCATGCTGTCCTTGTTCGCTCGAGAGCCAGCAAATTTTCCTTGGTGAGTTCGCTGTCACCCATGCTTGCTCCCTGTACTTTCCATGGCACGAATCGTGATCCATATATATGGCCTTCTATGTAGTGTTCTTCAGCAAGCTCCGTTCAGCCATGCATCGCTCCAATCTCCAACTGTTAGCTGAACCGATTTCATCTTTGCTAGCTGCTTGTGACATCATGATGACACCAGTACGTTTTCTTGCCGTTTTCCTTCATATAAACAAATCTAGAAATACCATGCCAATACACATATACATGCAATCATCATCTCGTACGAGTTAGCTAGTTCCATCTTGCCTTTTTCTTGATTCGGCATGCTAGCTGTTCATTGATCCCACTGATCATCACGTCACATGTATCATTTAACTATCTCGAGCCATCGTCCATCATTGAATCTATGACCCTAGATTTTCTTATACTTCTCATCGTCTTTCAGCATGTTGAAATCTGATTTTCCTTTTTATTTATTTTATTTCGAAATCAAGTATTTAATTTATTATTTTATTCATGCAAATCTTGTAAAATAGCCTCGCCGTTGTAGCTCGATTTCAGTGATCTTTACGTTTGTGTGATCATAGTGACGTGTAGAATAGTTTTATAAGCTTTTCAAAGTGTTTTTCCACTGTTGGTGTACTGTTCTAATGATAGTCTTGTTTGCCATGCATGATTGGATCCATATGTTTGTATGTTGCTGATTGGAATCGAGTAGATCGGTGAGCTTTATGTTGTTGATCTCGAAGAAGATTGATCTAGAAGAAGTTGATGATCAAGAAGGATTTCTTTTGAAGCATGGACTTGAAGAAAGGATCTCTATTTAAGGCAAGTATAGCATGGGACTATCCTTGTTACCTATTCACTATTAATCACTTAATCATATGCATGTGTCTAATTTGTTAACCTTAAGAACATCCTAGCCAGTTATCTTGTTCATTGAATCCTATGGGTTATTGCATATGGGTAGTTTTTGCTAGTGCTCTACATAAATAATGATGATATGAATGAATATATGATGTGATGGTTAAGACTTGAATGTTGGCAACATGACTTTTTAGAGTCGGGCTCATGCTTTTACATGATGCTCGGACTCTCCATAAGGACTTTATCTCGGTCGTGATCATCCGGGATATACAAGATGCAGCTATGGGGGCTACATGGCTCTGGCTCTAGTCGTTCAGGGGATAGTGTTTACTTGTGTCGGTGGTTACCGAAACGGAAGAGAATGGGTTGTAGCCCTATCGCTATCCGGCATATTTAGATAACCCCTTTGAAAGGCTTTATATGATTTTTGGATGTTTTGGGCCTTGCTAACCCATGCATTTGAGGATCATGACCCGTAGTGAAAGTGTACACCTCTGCGCAGAGTATAAACTGTTATAACAGCCGTGTTCGCGGTCATGAACGGCCTTGGAGACATCACAGAATAGAGATGATACCGAGATATGGTTATCGATGATGATGAGATATGGACATAAGATGACGATGGAATGAACGATGACTGTCATGAGAATGATATGTTGATGATGATAATGTGGGTTAATGGGTTAAGCATAACTTATTGCTAAATAAATGCTAAAACTTTGACTTACTAAAATGCTTACCCTAGCTTAAACCCAGTGTCTAGCCTTTTGAGCTTCATAACCCCATGTTGTGCTTGCGGAGTTCGACATGGACTCACCATTGCTATTTCCCCACACCTCGAGGTGAAGTTTAGGCTTGTGATCAACCAGTCGGTCGGTCCTGTGGAGTCTTAAGATTGAAGAGTCTTTCTGTATGTCCGCTAGCTGAGGTTATTTGTTTTTATATTATTGTGTTTGTTATATTTTAAGCATTGTGAATTGATACTCCATTTATTTGTAAACTATATGTGAGATTTGACTTCGGGGCTCACATGTAGCATCATCTGGTTTTGTTCTTAAAACCGGGTGTTACAAAGGTGGTATCGACTCCGTCGATCGTAGGATGCAAGCCTAGTTAGAATTGGACATCTTTGTTTTCTTTTCATCCTCGGTTAGTGCATATATTTCAAGACCGGTACCCAGATCAACATGCTCAAGTGGAATATGGATGCACTAAGTGGACACATCCTAAGTTTAAGAGTCACTGGAGCATAGAAGCACACATCACAAGGAGGGATATCCTGGGAAACATTATGAAGAGATGAAGGATGACAAGCAAAGGCGATTCCCTAGACTTCTACCGAGTATTTCGCTTTGAGTTATGGATAATCCTAGTAGAGAGCAAGGTGAACAAATAACGGGGGTGGCCGTAACAATCCAAGTCCTCCAACAGAAGCTGGAAGATAGTCAACTAGAGTTGGCAGAGGAAGACAACATCATGAGGAAGCTCTTGATGAGATTAATGAGTGGAGAAGTCGTGTTGGACTACCAAGGATCAATGAAGTGGAGGATGTGTTCTGCCCATCCACCTACAAAAGGTGTTACCTTGGATGTCACTGCAATCCCACCATGTTTAAGTAGGAATTTATGCCCCCTTATGCAACAAAAAGCGTTACTATCGAAAGTTTGAGTCAATGTTTGAAGTGTGATTCTTTAATGTTTGTTGATTTGTCATTATGCATATGATTGATTTGGATTTTTGTATTGAGTGCAATGAACTTGTGGGTTTACTCATAATTTCATTAGTTCATAGGCTTAAGGTTTAAGCATTTAGTGTAATAAATAGTCGGGTTGGTTTTCTTGTTTCTACCCATCCTGTTTTGTTTCGGAGCAATCTGAGTTCTTTGGCTTATACCTATATCATTGGATGAGCAAAAATTATGGAATAATTCTGGACTAAAGTACACTTCCATATCTTTATCGGAGCGCAAGAATCACCTTCATATCCTGTATGGTTTGAGAGTTATGAAAATCACAAGATGATGCAACTGTGCTGTCAGGAATCTGTACTAGTTTCTGTTGTGCACTATTTTCGACCAACTTAAGTGTCGAATCTGGAAAAAGATTTCTATAAGGAAGTTGTAGAGAATTTAATAAGCTTTCCAACGGTGTAAAGCACGACCTTCTTGGATTAACAGAACTCAAATTATTGACGTTTTACTGAGCTGCTATTTTTCTGCTCGAGAGAAATTTCAGATTTCTTGTTCTTATGCATCTGAATTTCTCTTGGAAGTCAGCAGACCATTAAGATGGATGACTAGAATGATTAAGCTACCCCTTGTTGATCCCCTAGTTAATTCTTTCTTAAGGGGGTAGCCACTTGAAGAAGTTACGAGCATGAAGGTTTCATACATTCTAGATCTTCACCCGAGAGGATTAAGCCATCTTATGGTTGAGATATCAACATTGATCACATGCATCTTTCACTCAAGATTGATGACAGAGGGATTGTCTATAAGGAGCTTGTGTGCTTGACATGATTGGATTATGTCTCAAGCTATCACAACACTTTGGAGTTCAACTTATAATTCAAGATAAGTTAGCAATAATGACATAGGAATGTGTTGCATGTTGGAATTCTCTACAGTTGTTCTATGATGAATTGCATGGAGAACTCTAGAGAAAGGTGTTGAGTTGAAGTAGTTTAAGAATGCAAGAGTGTCTCCTTGGAATGATATGATTCTAGTGGAGGTTGAAGGAAAGTTTGGCTAAGTCTCTCAGGATGTTACTACAAGAGAAGATATTAAGTGTGGTTGGATGTCAAGCTGATGTATATGAGTGATGTCTACCAGGATTGTAGGAATCAATAGGACTGCTAATTTGGTTTGGAGTTGCATGTTCTGGATGGATTGAGCTAATAAAGTGTTGTGACTTGGAAAAGGTGAAGCTAGCTTAGCTATATGCATAAGTCGTTGCTGATGCCCTTAGCAAAGAAGAGTTATGCTGAGAAGATTCGAACGACACCACAAGCCAAAAGTTCAGATTCAAGGATTGAGCAACCAATCTTTTGAAGTTGGATGAATAGTCTATTTTGGGATAAAAGTTTCACAAAGGACTTTTTCACTAAGTTGATTTTGGGCATGTGATATCATTATTGGATTGGAGTGATCATAGATACATGACATGGAATTATATTATCGTCCATATGAAACATATGTCATTGTCGATACTCTTAGTTTAGCAACTATCATAATGGAGATCAAATAACACCAAAGCCTACCGAGCTATATGCAGAATATGAGAGTTGAGCAGTTCAATCATAGTAAGGATACTAATAGTTGGAACTTTGGAATGGAATCCACTTTGGATCAAGAGAGTCATGTGGGTCAAATGGAAGGTCTATAAGATGGTTAAGGTGCTTAAAAGGTTATGAGAGTTACCTCCTAGTCACCCCTAGCCGCCCTATCTTAAGGGGGTAGTGGCTTAAACTCATGTGTTTATTTCTCTCAATCTATCTTCAAGTTACGAGTTTATCTTGAAGCTGTGAGTTTGTCTTTTGGATTACCCTCTGTTTATGATCATCAATCCTTGCTAAAGCTACCGAAGTTGACCACCAGATGATAGGAAATAGATGTGAATATATGAAGTTGGAGATTTGATAGTATGGATTAGAAAGTGATATAGCAAAACATCTTGAGGTTTATATCACCACAATTTGGAACCGTTGGGGACAAGGAATTGCCATACATTGAACTCAAGATGGTCTTTACGAGAAGCATGAAGAATATGAGTGTGAAGAAGTAGGCTAGCACAAGACAATTGGCCTAATAGTTGGAAAAATAACAAGAATTATCTTGGAGATACTTGAAAGTTATTTAGTGTGCGTGTCAAAATCAAGGGATAAGAAAGCATGTTATTTGGAGAAAGAATGATAATAGGTATGCAGTGCTAGATGGAATCCTTTGCCAAGAATATGAAGTTAGTCTGATGCAATAAAGAAGATTCAACATCAGACCATACACATCTTTTTGATCCCAAGTTTCGAATCTCGGGACGAGATTCATCTTAAGGGGGTAGATTTGTAAAACCCCAAATTTTGCCTCTTTTGAAATAGTGTTAAATTGATTTAATTATGTATTTTTGAGCTCATAAAATATAGGAAAATAAATATTTTTGTCAAAAATAAAATCAATTATAAGGCTAGAGACATTCTTGTGCATTCATGCTGTTGCATTGTGTTCTTGTGTTGATTTGTTTTTACCTGAAACGGAAAGGTATTTGAAATTCTTTTGAAAACTCATTTTAAATAAAAAAAAAAAAGAATTATTTTTTCCTTCTTTGTTTGTGGCCGAGGTGCATATTTTGGCCGGCTGGCAAATTCCATCCCTGGGCCGTTATGTTCTGACGAGAGCACATGAATCAAATAAGCAAGCTAAGAGAGCCCATGCTTTCATATTCCGTTCGTGTCCAGGACTCTTCTTGCCGGTTGATGTGCCCATCTATAAATAGCACAAGGAGCCTTGACCGATTGTATCGTTTTCCAAAGCCATAAAACTCTCACGCTCGCATTGCCCTCAAGCTCTCGCTCGAGATTTGCAGCGCCGCCACCATCTTGACCATCTCGCCGAGTTTCTGAGCCCGCTGCCGCCATCCAAGCCCAGCTTTTGTTGCTGCCAGGAGTCGGCCCGTCCGCCGAAGTCACCTCGGCGTCCTGTGATGTTTCTCCATTGTTCCAAGCCTGCCACCAAGGTGACGAAGCCTGTTCCATCTCCTTCGTTATCTCCTCGTTCTTCCTTTCTATTGTGTGCTTATCACCATTGAACAACGCATGGGAATTAACCTGTTCGTCCACCGTTACGTCGAGTCTGCATGCTGTCCTTGTTCGCTCGAGAGCCAGCAAATTTTCCTTGGTGAGATCGCTGTCACCCATGCTTGCTCCCTGTACTTTCCATGGCACGAATCGTGATCCATATATATGGCCTTCTATGTAGTGTTCTTCAGCAAGCTCCGTTCAGCCATGCATCGCTCCAATCTCCAACTGTTAGCTGAACCGATTTCATCTTTTGCTAGCTGCTTGTGACATCATGATGACACCAGTACGTTTTCTTGCCGTTTTCCTTCATATAAACAAATCTAGAAATACCATGCCAATACACATATACATGCAATCATCATCTCGTGGCGAGTTAGCTAGTTCCATCTTGCCTTTTTCTTGATCTCACATAGGATTTCTTGCCGTTTTCGCATGCTAGCTGTTCATTGATCCCACTGATCATCACGTCACATGTATCATTTAACTATCTTGAGCCATCGTCCATCATTGAATCTATGACCCTAGATTTTCTTATACTTCTTCTCATCGTCTTTCAGCATGTTGAAATCTGATTTTCCCTTTTTATTTATTTTATTTCGAAATCAAGTATTTAATTTATTATTTTATTCATGCAAATCTTGTAAAATGCGTCGCCTCGCCGTTGTAGCTCCGATTTCAGTGATCTTTACGTTTGTGTGATCATAGTGACGTGTAGAATAGTTTTATAAGCTTTTCAAAGTGCTTTTCCACTGTTGGTGTACTGTTCTAATGATAGTCTTGTTTGCCATGCATGATTGGATCCATATGTTTGTATGTTGCTGATTGGAATCGAGTAGATCGGTGAGCTTTATGTTGTTGATCTCGAAGAAGATTGCGATCTAGAAGAAGTTGATGATCAAGAAGGATTTCTTTTGAAGCATGGACTTGAAGAAAGGATCTCTGTTTAAGGCAAGTATAGCATGGGACTATCCTTGTTACCTATTCACTATTAATCACTTAATCATATGCATGTGTCTAATTTGTTAACCTTAAGAACATCCTAGCCAGTTATCTTGTTCATTGAATCCTATGGGTTATTGCATATGGGTAGTTTTTGCTAGTGCTCTACATAAATAATGATGATATGAATGAATATATGATGTGATGGTTAAGACTTGAATGTTGGCAACATGACTTCAGAGTCGAGCTCATGCTTTTTACATGATGCTCTGGACTCTCCATAAGGACTTATCTGTCGTGATCATCCGGGATATACAGTACAGCTATGGGGGTCACATGGCTCTGGCTCTAGTCGTTCAGGGGATAGTGTTTACTTGTGTCGGTGGTTACCGAAACGGAAGAGAATGGGTTGTAGCCCTATCGCTATCCGGCATATTTAGATAACCCCTTTGAAAGGCTTTATATGGTTTTTGGATGTTTTGGGCCTTGCTAACCCATGCATTTGAGGATCATGACCCGTAGTGAAAGTGTACACCTCTGCGCAGAGTATAAACTGTTATAACAGCCGTGTTCGCGGTCATGAACGGCCTTGGAGACATTACAGAATAGAGATGATACTGAGATATGGTTATCAGATGATGATGAGATATGGACATAAGATGACGATGGAACTGAACGATGACGACGGACTGTCATGAGAATGATATGTTGATGATGATAATGTGGGTTAATGGGTTAAGCACAACTTATTGCTAAATAAATGCTAAAACTTTGACTTACTAAAATGCTTACAAGTATTAAACCCGGTGTCTAGCCTTTTGAGCTTCATAACCCCATGTTGTGCTTTGCGGAGTTCGACATGGACTCACCATTGCTATTTCCCCACACCTCGGGTGAAGTTTAGGCTTGTGATCAACCAAGTCACGGGTCCTATGGAGTCTACACGAGAAGATTGAAGAGTCTGCTGTCATGCGCTAGCTGAGGTTATTTGTTTTTATATTATGTTCGTTATATTTTAAGCATTGTGAATTGATACTCCATTTATTTGTAAACTATATGTGAGATTTGACTTCGGGGCTCACATGTAGCATCATCCGGTTTTGTTCTTAAAACCGGGTGTTACATTCTCTTGCTTGGAAAGGCCAAACAAAGTGGTTCTACGCCAACAAAGAGAAACACACTATTTGGGACTCTTTGCTCAACCGAATTCCTCGCCAAGTTCTTTCCTACTGGCAAGACAAATGCCTTGCGTGGGAAGATTTCAAGCTTTCAGCAACAACATGATGAGTTGTTCCCTAAGGCTTGGGAACGTTTTCAAGATCTAATGTCAGAATGTCCTCATCATGGCATGGAGGACTGGCTTTTAATACAGACCTTCTATCACGGGCTAACCACTAGTACCCGTGAGACAATGGACGCTGCTGCTGGAGGAGCTTTCTTAGCACTTACGCTCCCCAATGCTACTACACTCGTTGAGAAGATGGCATCCAACCAGAGTTGGAATGAAGAGCGCACTACCACTCGCAAGAGAGGAGGAGTCCATCAGCTCAAGGAGGTGGACACGATATCAGCTAAGCTTGACTTGCTTATGAAGAAGCTGAAGAACCAAGACCACGAGAAGAGAGAGGTCATGCACATCAATGACGCTCTCATGACTTGTGAAGAATGCGGAAGCTTTGGACATTCAGGGAAGAATTGTCCAGAAATTCTTGAGGATGTGAACTACATCAACAACAACAACAATAATAACTATCGTCCTCAACAACCTCAAGGGTGGAATCAGCAACAAAGGCCTAACTACTCAGGTAACTACCAAGGTACTTACCAAGGTAACAACTTCAACCAACCCCCTTTGAGAGAAATACTTGCTGGTCAGTCTAGACTTATTGAGCAGATCAATAAGAAGGTGGTTGCCAATGACAAAACTTTAGACACCATTAGCACCAGACTAGACACCTTTTCCACTACCATGAAGAACCAGCATAGCTTTAACAAGATGTTAGAATCACAGTTTGCTCAGCTAGCCGCTGCTATTCCTCTGCTAGAAACACATAAAATACCAAGCCAGCCAGAAGAGCTAGAGTCTGCAAATCTTGTCAATATTTTTAATGCAGGTCACTACTATAAAGACTTCTCGAAGCAAGGATGGAAGCATGAATCCTTGCCACTCAAGAAAGGAGACTCAGGTAGACCGGCCATCAATATTCAGATTGGGCCGCACACCTTTGATAATGCACTTTGTGACCACGGATCTAGCATCAACATCATACCAAAGGTAATATATGATAAGATCCATGGTGCTCCTTTATTATATACAACCATGTGCTTGCAGCTTGCAGATCAATCTATCATCTACCCTAAAGGAATCCTTCAAGACATCTGTCTACGAGTAGGCAACTCGTACATACAGGCAGACTTTGTCGTAGTTGAGACCGGAGGAGATGAAAGGTTAACAATCATTTTGGGCCGACCATTCTTAAGCACGGCCAAAGCTATCATTTATGCTGCACAAGCCAAGATCTGTTTCACCATCAAGGAGAGAAGGGAGACCTTCAACTTCAAGAACAAGACACATGAATCTCCCGCTCATCCTCAATATGGATATGAACTTGATACGCCTGCTAAGAACAACAATAGAAGGAGAAACAAGAAGAAGCAGCCACAAAATATGAACATGATCAATAGTTTACTCAGGATGGGACAACCTTGCCAATTCACCATACTTGCCAAAGATGGAAGATCCAGGTAACCCCGAGATCGAATGTTCAATTAATCAGCTAACCTTTACAAATACCATCTGTGATACAGGCTCAGGAGTCAACATAATGCCTAAGGTAATTTATAAATTTATATATGGTAAACAACCCTTGTACGAAACGTATACGCAGTTGCAAATGGCGGATCAATCCTTCAGAATTTTAGAAGGGATAGCTAAAGATGTACCAGTACAAATCCATGACCACTACGTGCCTACAGACTTCATAGTCCTAGACATAAAGGAAGAAGATATCAATGCGCCCATAGTGCTGGGAAGACCGTTCCTGAACACTACACGTGCTATCATCTACATGAGGACTGGAGAAATCCACTTCCAATTCCCTTCAGAAAAGGTACGCTGTTATTTTAAGAATTATGCTAACTATGATCAGCCGAAGAAGTCGCACAACAGAAGAAGACATAACTCTCGCCGCAAGGGATACACCCCGATGTCACAACAAGACTGGGAAGCCTATGAGGCAGAGACGTCAAAGAATGAAGTTGGATGGGAGGACTGGCCAGGAGAAGTCCCGAAGAAAGAGGAAGAAGTTAAGGTGGTACAGGTAACTCAACCTGCGCCTAAATCACCAACTAAGAAGGTGTGGAAAAAGGAAGAGAGCCCACCTCCAGAACTAGAGACATCCTCTCCATCAACATCCAAGGTAACTTCCTTAGAACCATCAGTACAACCTTTCGTACCTTCTGATGAACCATGGGAGGAATAAACTCCTACGTGCCCAAGGTAAGTAAAGTTATCCTTTACTTTAGTTTTGCATATTTACTTTCCTTTGCATAAATAATTTTCCTTTAGCATGTTTATTTTATTGCATATGTCTCATGCATGTCTTCTTAAAGCCCCATGTAATTACTTACGTGGAATAAACACCCATAGAAATATTTTCTTGTGGAGGCGTAAAAATAAAGTTTGCATTTGTCCTTATTTTTCTTACATGCATGCAAGATAAGAAAATACAAAAATATTAGTTTTTGCTTAAATCCTTGTTAAAGCTTAATCTTTAATTCTCATTAAGAAACTTTAGATAATTAAAGCTTGCATATCCAACCGCTAACTCCTAAAAAAATACTAATTAGACAATATAGCTTGTGGAACGGATATGTGTGTTTGTATTGTCTATTTGAGTTTCACAGATTTAAAGCATCAATGAGCCACGATTTAAAAGGAGACGTTTGACCACTCGACAAAGCATGAACTCAAAAGTCGTCATCATCAATGCTCCATCAAGAAAGGTCGACATCATCTCCACTCGTCTACCTCATCTCAGCATCTACACAAAAATCTAGCTTGGGGAGAGCACCCCCGATTATGAAGATAAGTATCTCTTTACTTACTATTTATTACTTGTTTTGAAAAGACATAAAAAGATGCATAGTGTTTTTAAATCAAATAAAAAGTTTGTCTTAGATATATATATGTTTTTAAGGTGTGGTTAATAAGTTTAGTGTTAGAATAAAGTTTGCTTTGGAAATGATGAATAGTTGCTCTGCTCTAATTCTTTTTAGTACCTTGTTTTTAATTTGAAATTCCTCTGATGATTTAGATATATTTGTTCTGGTCTTAGATTTGCTCTACACCTGAATTTGTGGGTAGCATACACTTGATCTAAGTCTAGGTAATTGAGGGATATGATATGAGAAAGTCTGAGCTGCTATTTATCTTGTCCTTAGTGAAACTATATCTGGAGATTTATTTTTTTGAAAAGTTAAAATCTTTCATGATGAGCTCTTGTTTGGCATAGTGTTAAATTCCTACCAAAGCCATATTTATGATATTTAGATTTGGAAAACTTTCCAGTTACATACGCTGTTTGCTTTGGATTGAGTAGTTTAAGCTTTGGTGTTACCTGTGAGAGTTCAGTCATGAAAAGACAAGTTTTATCCACACACTTTCCACTTACATTCATATGCATTGTTTCTACAATGGGGATGATCGCAATACCATTCTTTTTCCATCTTTATCCACTTATAACTATTTTATTCCTACATTGGGAATAAACACTCCATAAGACTATAGGAAGCCCATGTTTATTTACTCCAAATATCTTTGTTGTTATCTCTCAAAAGTTTATCGGTGGAAAGAGAGTTGGGTTCTTTGCTAAAAAAAAAGAGTAAAAAAAAGGGACAAGTGTCCACAATAAAACAATGGGTACTGTTGGTATTTATTAAGTGCTAATAGAATATGAAGGTTCCGCAAGCGCACAGAATACCATTGTAGCTTTTCCCTAGGAGAGTATTCTAGAGTATCGTTTCCACAGGGAAGCTTTGGCTAAAGAATTCTAATAAGTCACAATCATGTATCTACTAACTTAGCAAACCACTAGACTAAAGTGAGGGGGTAAATGGTAGATGATAGGAGTTATGAACAATATCACACACAAGAGAATTCTATGATGAATGTATAGCTAGCAAGTTGAGAGGACAGCGGGAGAGATCAAGGTTCCTACGTACTTCTCTATTACTTTGGTTCTTTGATAGCAATCATACCAATGCACTTTGGAGCAACGGTACCTTTCCGGCTCTCGAATAGACTGGGAAGGGGTAGCCGGGGGAAGGCCGCTAAAAAGCTCTACGAAACACCAACCCGTACGTGGTGGACTACATCGGCCTGACAGAGCTGTCACCTCTGGGGCTACCACAACTATCCGTAGGTTTGGGCGCAACCTCAGGTAACCTATAGCCTAGACACCAAGTCTATAATATTGATTATAACTCTAGCTACCGCGAATAACTAGAGCCCTCAATACGAGCGGAGATCCCATGCAAAGGCATAATAACTATACTAACCAATTATATGAAAGTAAATAGAGAAGATAAATATATAAATCATAAGTCTTACAAAGAAAGGATACAAGACATACCAAACTCTATAGACATCTCCAGAACCGGAGCGTAGCTCTGCTCTCCCTAACTCTCTAGTTGCTAATCTACTACATTGGAGAGTCTAGCCCTAATTCTCTAGTGTGGGGGAGAGGTTGTCCTCACATTGGGACACCTCCGTGACCAACAGGTCAAGAGATAATGAATAGAATGAATTAGGGTTTTACCCTGGGGACAGGTGGTCTGCTTATATAGCCCTTGGCGATGAACGATGGCCCTTGGATCAAACCGACCTTGAGCAACGGCGTAGATACAACCTCAATGTCGGTTAGAAACCGACCTAAAAAGTTGACTGGAATTGGGTTCCAACTCCTGGCGGTCGCCAGGATTGGGCCTGGCGATCGCTAGGACCTGGTGCCTGCTGGGCTTCGGCCTTCTTCTGGTGCCTTCCCGTGTCTTCTAGAGTGTTTTAGTCCACTTTTCGGATTGGTTTGTTCCACGGTCAAGTCTCTTCATCGTATGGGATGCAAACTCTTAGGCTTTTCCTGCTTTTATCTGTTAAATCCCTGAAAAGATATAAATCACCAAAGCTTGTGGAATTATGTCAGTAAAACCCCTAGTCTATATTGATAATCATTCTAAGCCCTTATTTCATGTTTAGTTGACTATTAATATTATGCTATAACAGGTGTCAACAAGCTCCCCCAAGCTTACCCTTTGCTAGTCCCTAGCAAAGCCAAACTTAGCAATGGATCAGGAGTTGCTACAACGCTTTCATGCCTCAAAAGTACACATGCTTTCAAACAAAATTTCTCCTCCGTATTAGAATAAACCTTTTCAACCTTCAACTTACCCATATTACCTTTAACCATGGAGCTTATAGCCTTTTCTTAGGATCTTGGGTAATTGAAAGATAGAACAATCAAGTCAAGCACCATGTCTCAAACTCTTTGTTCAACCTTCATTCTGGAGTTTTTGCAAGTTTTCAAAATAAAACTCAAAGTTCCTTTTGTATGACCCTCTCAAGTCTCTCATTTGTGGTATTTGTGGATCCTCACTTAGGCAATAATGTTGTGTTGCCTTTCTCTCATAATATGTGGTATTTTTGGAATAAGGCAGTAGAACACTATGCCTTCTTCTCTCTCACCCTATATCTAAGGCTTATGTGGAGTTCATAGGTGGGAGAAACTAAATCTACTTACTAAGCATATATTGTAAGTTCAAGCAATGGATCCAAAGTCACGAGTCATACTGATCAAGTGATGCATGTGTATGGTGGAATATGATAGTAGGTGAGGTGAATGCAATGAGGGGAAAGCCTAATTTTACTTTTGCTCCTTGAGGAATTCATCTCTCTTTGGAATCTGGAATATTTGGGAGAACCTGGGTTATATGCTCTTTCTTTTTCTTTCTTTTCTTTTTTTTTTTCATGGAGAGGCGGGCATCTAAGTACCCATTGTTTTCAGCGGACACTTGTCCATTTTTTAACTCTCCTTTATTCACTCTTTTTTTTTTCAATACAACCCAAGTCTCTTTTGTGATAAACTTTTGAGAGATAGACAAGACTAATGGAGCTTTGTAAGATGTTGGCTAAGTGGATAGGTGTAGGGAATATTTTTGGTTGCTCTATCCCAGGATAGGAGTAGAACACTTTTGGTGGATATTTGGTGGATGCTTTGTGGATGCGTACTTCTAGGGTAGAAGTAGCATAAATGCAAGTGGGGTAGAGTGGAGCGGGGTGGAGTGTGCATGATCAGCATGACAAGTTTCTAAGGGTCGACAAAGATTGAACAAACTCAATGCAAAGCAAGCAGCCTATATATATGTCAAAGGGTTTTCCTAATCTAGGGAGCATGTATATATGGCTGTGGTAGGAGGTTCAACACTCTTGTCACACAGGAACTTATCATGTGCACTTTAATTTTCAAAAGATAAATCTCCAGAAATTTAGTATCACTAGGAGTAAGATAAATAGCAACTTAGACTCTCATATATCATATCCGTCAATCACCTAGACTTCAGAGCAAGCATTTGCTACCCACAGGTTTCAGGTTCAGAGCAAATCTCAAGTCAAAGCAGTTGCATTAAAAGCTCGAGAGAAATTAAGCTTGAAAGGTAGGTACTAGAAAGGAATTACGATGGAGCAACTATTCATCATCTCCAAGGCTAGAGATTATCTTCAGAGTTTATTTTATTCTCACACTCTAATAAAGACTCTTTAATAAAGACTATATAGACTCTTTTTATTTGGTTTCCTTAGTTATACAACTTTTTATTTCTTTCTAATAAAGCAAACAAATCTAGCTAATATTAAATAAGATAGACGGATACTTATCTGGATACATGGGGGTTGCCCTCCCCCAAGCTGGATGTTGACATAGTCTTTGATGATGATGTGGAAGTAGAGGTAGACAACGACGATGGTGTCATCCTATCATGTCTCTGTTCCTTGAATCCTGCTGAACTCAAATAAACAACAAAGCTAGTGGAACTAGTTAAGCGTTAGTGGTATTTAGCCACTTAGCTTCTTGTTGCCAATGATTATGATTATTCCTTTAAGACAATAGTTCAAGAAGCATTAATATTTTTGGATTTTCTATGCAAATAAGGTTGATGATGCATGCATATTTATTTTATCTTTATGCCACCACAATAAATATCCTTGTGGGTTGTTACATGCCACAAAATTACTCACATGGGGCTTAGAGTTTTTCAATGTATATGCAACAAACAAATATTTATTTTCTTTTCTAATGCAAGGCTAGTGCTATAATGTAGATATGCTAAAGGAAAACAATTATGCGATGCAAGGAAGTAAATATGCTATGCATATAGATAACTACCGATCTTACCTTTCGGCGAGGGTTCAGTGTTTTAAGTCCTCTGAACGAGACTTCTTACCTTGTCGTTTCCTTGAGTGTATTATCTGATCTTGACAAATCGTGCTCCTTGAGATGGTGAAGGATGGCGTCACCCATGTTCTTTGCTGGTCTTGTAGGCAGCGTCTTGTTTAGTGTGCATGCTTGTAAGACATTCACTTGTTGAATTTTGGAGAGACTGATAGGCTTCTCCACCTTTCTACTCAAAGTGTGTCCTGCTTGCAAAGTCAAGGTAGAGATCAAGTGCATGGGCTCTGTTGGTGGGAAAACACCAACAGAACCAAACTTCATTCATTCTTCTTTAACCATAGGCACAATCAACAAGATCTGATCGACTTCTTAAATGCTTTGCTTAAACCTAACTTGGGTGACAAGATCAGAAGATTGAGCATGACTGTTTGTGGTTAAAACATTGGCAAATTGAATCAAACTCCTTGACTCTTTGAAAGGTTTTCTTATCTATTCATGAAGTATGAAAGGCATGATATTGATTATGTTCTTCCAAAGCAAGGTAAGCAACATTCTGGCTTACAAGATTAGGACTATGAGATCAAGAGAGTGGTGGTAGGAACACTTGAAGAAACAAAACATGTTGAGCTAATGAAGTTGGATCAGGCAAGGTTGTTACTCTAACATATTTATTTCTTTATTTATGAACAAGCCATACTTAAGGTAAAGCTTAAGTAATGACAACTTACCTCAAGATGTTACCTTATTATTAGAGTGTGACAACATCGTAACACCTTGTGGTGGTACTTTTCTTCTGCTCGAAGCTTTCCTTCTTTGTCCTAGCTCTTATGTATCTTGCTCCTCACTTATCTCTTTTATTGCATCGTCCTTTCTTTCTTGTTTTTAAATTGTGCTAAGACCTTTTTGCTCCTCTTATGGTTTTATTCCTATAGTATTAATTGACAACATATACCCGAAGGAATATACAAGTAATTGTAAACAAGGGTAGAATTGCCACGGAGCTAAAGGTTGCTTTTATGCTAGAAAAAGTTTTGGTTGGATATTTTAATTAGCATATGTTCACTATTACTTTTTCTCTAGTGGGAAATTTTATTATATCTTAAGTTTGATTTTGATGTATGACATTTATTAACCAATCAAACTTAGAGAGACAAAGTAATAGTGAGTAGAGGGATTGCAAACCAGCATGTGAGAGTGATGGAAGCTTGAGAAGAGGAGGAGTATGTCGGATGATCTTTAGAGGAATCGACCTTTCCCCCCATGCTCGAGCCTTCCCGTCACTCGACACTTTAAGTGTGAATGCTGAACCATCCCTAATCGTGTGTTGCAATCACCATGTCCTTAGACGTTGTTCATCCTTTGTTCCTGCAAGGTTAGTGACCGAGAATACCCGAAGGGAACTTGTCCTAGGAACATGTTGTTGTTGTTGTTGTTTAGCATGAGCCTTCATGTGCTTAGATTTTTTTTTCCTTAAAAGTGGACCTTCATGTGTCCATATTTTTTTTTTCATAAGACAAAAGTTGTATACAAATATGAGATTTATATTTACTTACTTGTCTTTGATGTTCCTATGGGCCTGTTGCTTTGTCCATCCTCTTCCTTCGAATAAGAGCTTTTCTAGATCGTGTTGTATGACACTCTTCTTCATTGAATGGACATAGCACAGATCCTTTCCTACAAAATATTAGTGGACACATACCTGAGGGAATATACAACATGGTTGAAGCAGGGGTTGTTGTCCAGAGTTCATAAGATCTCATCTATGCTAATGAGAAGGTGGTTCTTTGATTACCTTAGCACAGATTTTATTTATTCATGTCTTATACACATTTTGTTTGTGGCTGCACTCTAGCATGTGGATCAAGGCAAAGGTAACTTGTAGCAAAAGACAGAGTGAATGAAATTTGATACTTACAATTCTTCCATGAATGAGCCGTGTCTTTTGCACAAGGTTGGAGTTCATCATATGCCTTGCTTCATCTCTGATCTAAGTTCATCTCTTGACTTACCCGAATTGGATTTGAGAGTTTTCTACAAGGGTTAGTCCAACAAAATATACCAGCATCTACTACAACATACTACTGGTTCAAAAATCAACCTAGACACCACGTCCAATTTGATTTAGGAAGGCATTTTAACCTAAGCACCACGCTTAATTTAAAAGCCAATGGAAGTAAAATCACCACTCCTAAACTAAGCACCATGCTTCATTTAAGAGATGTATGAAGATATTCCAAACCTTAGCATATTATAGCAAACAAAGGTAACATGAAAGTATTACAGAGATTTACTTAAATAGAGACGAAAGAGCGTGATCATGGTGAGATTTTTTTTTTTTTACAACATGGATGCATACATGCAATGGGTCAAGTATGAGGAAAGTTAAACTAAATGGGGTGAAGGCATGGATTAAAGTAAACATGCATGAAATGCAAGAAGTTAAATGATAACTACTCAATCAATTTATAGTCCATGAGCAAGACTTCCTCACCTTTATTAATCATACTTACCACGATGTGCAGCTTTTATGTACGTCACTTGAGATGTGTGCATTGAATTCTTGTGACGGCGACTTCTTTTCTAATATGCAGATGGTTAGAATATATATGAATACATACCTTTGAGATGGCAGGGTTCCAATGTTGATGAATCTCGAATGATTAGGCACCCTGGGTTCTTCAATCTTTTTTTTTCTTTTCTTGTGGAATCTTGCCGGAAGGTCGCAACGACATCTTTTGTCCTGTCTATTCCACAACTCAACAGAACAAGGGTAATCCTACTAAAGCTAGTGATACACTAAATTAGCAGACATCAAGATCATTATTAAAATCTTTACGCCAATTGCTTCCCCGGCAACGGCGCCAAAAAGCTTGTTAGTATTTAATAAGTGCTAATAGAATATGAAGGTTCGCAAGCGCACAGAATACCACTGTAGCTTTTCCCTAGGAGAGTATTCTAGAGTATCATATCCACAGGGAAGCTTTGGCTAAAGATTTTCTAATAAGTCACAATCATGTATCCACTAACTTAGCAAACCACTAGACTAAAGTGAGGGGGTAAATGGTAGATGATAGGAGTTATGAACAATATCACACACAAGAGAATTCTATGATGAATGTATAGCTAGCAAGTTGAGAGGACAGCGGGAGAGATCAAGGTTCCTACGTACTTCTCTATTACTTTGGTTCTTTGATAGCAATCATACCAATGCACTTTGGAGCAACGGTACCTTTCCATCTCTCGAATAGACTGGGAAGGGGTAGCCGGGGGAAGGCCGCCAAAAAGCTCTACGAAACACCAACCCGTACGTGGTGGACTACATCGGCCTGGCAGAGCTGTCACCTCTGGGGCTACCACAACTATCCGTAGGTTTGGGCGCAACCTCAGATAACCTATAACCTAGACACCAAGTCTATACTATTGATTACAACTCTAGCTACCGCGAATAACTAGAGCCCTCAATACGAGCGGAGATCCCATGCAAAGGCATAATAACTATACTAACCAATTATATGAAAGTAAATAGAGAAGATAAATATATAAATCATAAGTCTTACAAAGAAAGGATACAAGACATACCAAACTCTGTAGACATCTCCAGAACCGGAGCGTAGCTCTGCTCTCCCTAACTCTCTAGTTGCTAATCTACTACATTGGAGAGTCTAGCCCTAATTCTCTAGTGTGGGGGAGAGGTTGTCCTCACATTGGGACACCTCCGTGACCAACAGGTCAAGAGATAATGAATAGAATGAATTAGGGTTTTACCACGGGGGACGGTGGTACGCTTATATAGCCCTTGGCGATGAAGCGATGGCCCTTGGATCAAACCGACCTTGAGCAAGCGGCGTAGATACAACCTCAATGTCGGTTAGAAACCGACCTAAAAAGTTGACTGGAATTGGGTTCCAACTCACGGCGGTCGCCCGAGGATTGGGCCGGGCGATCGCTAGGACACGGTACTGGCGGGCTTCGGCCTTCTTCTCTCGGTGCCTTCCGTGTCTTCTAGAGTGTTTTAGTCCACTTTTTGGATTGGTTTGTTCCACGGTCAAGTCTCTTCATCGTATGGGATGCAAACTCTTGGGCTTTTCACGCTTTTATCTGTTAAATCCCCACGAAAAGATATAAATCACCAAAGCTCGTGGAATTATGTCATAAAACCCCTAGTCTATGTTGATAATCATTCTAAGCCCTTATTTCATGTTTAGTTGACTATTAATATTATGCTATAACAGGTGTCAACAAAGGTACTTAGATGCCCGCCTCTCTTCAAAAAAAAAAAGAAAAGAAAAGAAAAGAAAAAAGAAAAGTAAGTAGCCCAAGTTCTCTCAAGTTTCCAAGTTTCAAAAGAGAGATATGTTCATATTCTTGAAGGAGTAAGTAGAATTAGTTCTAGCCACCAAATACATACCTATCCACCATATTCTCTACTCATGCAATCTTTGTTCCGACCGGCTGAACTCTCTATGGATTCATTGTTTGAACTGCAATATATTCTTTGCAAATATGCTATATTCTTTTGAGATATGCTATTTTATTTAAGAGTGCCACTCCTATGAGCTCCACATAAGCCATATTTAGAGAGAGAGTGAGTAAAAGAGAGATGAGAGAAGGTTTAATATATTCAGCCTTGTTCCACAAAATACTACATATTCAAGAGAAAAGGCATAACACTATTAATGCATAGCGAGGATCCATAAATACTACATATTGAGAGATTGAGAGTGCCATTCAATTCAGAGCTTTGAGTTTTATTTTGAAAATTTATGAAAACTCTGGAATATTAGTTGATCGAAGACTTGAGATATAGTGATTGACTTGATTGTTACGTCTTTCAATTGCTCAAGACCCAAGTGAGAGTAAAAGCTCCATGGTTTATGGTACTATGGGTGAGTTTAAAGTCGAGAATAATTTTTATCCAATCCGAGTAGAGTTTCTTTTTGAAAGCATGTGTACTCTATAAGAATGAAAGCATCGTAGCAACTCCTGATCCAAGTTTGTCTTATAGTGTATGTGTTTTGCTAAGAGACTAGCAAAAGGTAAGCTTGGGGGAGCTTGTTGACGGTCGTTAACGTCAACTTTTTATTATGAAATTATAGAACATTTAGGAACAAGAACAATAGAAGATAGGGTTTTTACTAATGAATTCCACGAGTTTTTGTTGCACACTCAGTTTTTGCGGGTGAACTTCGAAAAACAATAGAATACCGAAGAAATAAGAGAAGAAATAGAGAAACAGAAGACAAGGATCAAATCAGGGCAATTAGTATAAATTCCAAGGGTCTAAAGGACAAAACAAGACAGCTCGCAAAGGCCGGGGCCCACCTGTCAGAATGTGGGGCCGATCGGGGCAATTAGTATAAATTCCAAGGGTCTAAAGGACAAAACAAGACAGCTTCGCAAAGGTAGGGGCCCACTGTCGAGAATGTGGGGCGGGCGGCCCTGCTCCTATGGAGCCACGTGTCGCTTCTAGAAGCTTCTCACAAACAGACCTAAGGAGTAGATCTAAGCCGTCCAATCAAGTCGGTTTGATCCAAGGGCTAAGATTCATCCTATGGGGCTATATAAGCAAGAGGCGGATCTCACCCCTAAAACCCTAATTCAAGATTGAGATTTGGTTGATCGAGTTCTAGAGATCAAGTCCAGAGCCACAAACCCTAGTTCTTCAGAGTAGTTCTAGTTCTAGAGAGATTAGCTACATAGTAGTAGATTAGAAGAAGATCCAAGTCTAGGAAGACTTGAACTTTAGATTACGTCAAGGTATTCTATAGGTATATTTATATCTTTTGATATATTACTCAAGTTTATCTATGACATTATTCTTTATCTTTATTATATTATCTATTGTATTGTTTATTGTTTGCTTTGATATGTCTAGTAGAGTTAGATATTTATTATGGATTGCATACTTAGGATTGTATAGCCCTTATCTTGTAACGTGCAAGATAGGTGTTATAGCTTATGTAAGCGTGGTGCTTATATATGTTATATGCGCAAATACCCGCTATATATTTGAGTCGTGGGGAAGATCGTAGGGGTTCTGACCCTATTGAGTCCTCTGTAATCCTCCCTCCGTGTATAGTGAATGGTAGGTGGGTGTGTCGCGAAGAAGGTGAAGATCTCATTATTGAATCCTTCCTAGTTGATGGCCCTTGGGTATGGTATGAAGTAGTAGTGCTAACGATGATAGCTACATGTTTGCACTAATTAGAGTTTAGCAATAGCATGTGATGATAATTACTCATTAGTAAGTTTTCCTTATATTACCCCATGTGAGTCCTTAGACTAGAATACTCTGTTGAATCTTTATCTTATATTTTATGAGGCTTGATCCCTTCATTTATCATTTATCTTTATTATCATTCATTATATATATCTTTATCATATTTATTATTTATCTTTATCGTGACATTAACCCCATTTATTGAGTAGAAGCATTATTCATTATTGGTTTATAGCTATTCCATACATAAGGATATTATTAGTACTACGCATATTTAGTTTGTAGATATCTTCCTAGTGGTAGAATAGAAATGACAACCTGGTCTTTACTCTAGGTAAAATACTACAATGGTATTTATTATTTTGTCTGCTTGCAGAGCCTTGTTCGATATTTTCTATATTCCTTTATCCTTTATTTTCTGCCTAGTCGTATTGTTTTATGCCATGTTATACTTTCTAGTTGCACAAGACGAGGATGACAACTTGTCTTTACTAGAAGTATAGGTTACCCTTTGACTAGTTTATTAGTGGCAAAGTAATTTTC
Source organism: Hyparrhenia diplandra (assembly GCA_015847255.1). NCBI lineage: Eukaryota > Viridiplantae > Streptophyta > Magnoliopsida > Poales > Poaceae > Hyparrhenia > Hyparrhenia diplandra. The sequence goes on from JADLZK010002606.1 coordinate 196,460, forward strand.
ATATACCAGCACTGTTTGGGGTCATTGCTTTTATAGTTTGTCATAGGCGCCATAGCTATATTAGTGATGTCGTTAAGCGGTGTCAACATGGTCATAATTTGGGTGTACATGATTGCAAAAAAATTTCAAGCCATTTCGACCTAGTAGGATTACACATCCTTCACAGAGGAACATGATCAAGCATGACGTGGCAGCATTGCTTTAGCACTGTCGGTTGCATTTGGTAACCGGCAGTAAATAGGCGTGGGGTGAAATTTTCCGAGGCTATTTCAACATCCCGCCATTCGTTCCCCACCGCGCCAAAACCAACCGGCTTGGGGTGAAATTTTGGCAAGTCATTTGAACCCCGCGCCATTCGTTCCCCGCCAGCGCCGAAAGAGCACCAGCTTCGCCGACGTAGCACCACCAAATCCCACGTCGCCGTCCGTCGTCCCCTACTCCGCCCGGGCCGTCCGTTCGCGCATCCCCGGTTCTTCCACGCCAGCGGAATCGAGGCTTGACGGCGTTCTCCCACGCTGCGCTCCACCGCTCCGACGTCCCCAACACCATGCCGGCGTCCTCCGTCCTAACTCGGTGAGAACTAATTATCCCTTTAGGTGTTCGAGTTTTTACCTATGACAATGAGAACTAATTCGCCGCTGTCCTAGCCTCGCCTCGCCCGCTTGGACTTCCTCCACGCCGACGGAGGACCGCCGACACACCTCACCGCCGTCCGCAGCTTCACGCCGTCCTCCTCTTCACCGCCCAACCCCATACCTGCCGCAACCTCGTCCTCCTCGAATCCGCCGGAGCACCGCCCCGTCCGCGTCCTCGCCTTCTGTTGGCGGTCATTATTGAGTATATTATACCGCCAACCTTTATCCAATTCACGAGAAAGGAGCAAACTTATGTTACATATACCTTTACTTCTAACCTAGTTCCACTTGTATTCGTAGAAATTATATTTTGCAGGTATAAGAGTGGAAACAGGTACAAAGTCGCCAAATAAATTAGAAAGCGTATTGAATAAAAGACGCCAAGGAGTAGATCAATCAAGAGGACCAAACCCCGCGCACAATTTGGCCCATGCACCATCATAGGCCCAACATTTGAAGGACAAAACGCGCAACAGGAGAAGGCCGGGGCCGGGAGGCCCAGCCCAGGGGGCCGGCCGTAGGGGGGCGGCGGCGCAAATTTTGCCAAAATTTGCCGCCCTTTCTCGGCGGTTTGGACCGGTCTTCACGCTGGCGGTTGCATGCGGTGCAAAGTTTTGTTCCGCCAAGAAGACCTCGAAGCAAGGAGAGCCCTCCATTCACTCCTCCTCTCCACTATATAAAGAGAGGCACCCCCTCACTTGTAACACACACCATTCTACATTGTGAGCATCACTTCCACATTTTATCAAGTAGTAGTGTCCCTCTAGGTGGCTCTCACCTAGTTGTATACTTAGAAAAGAGAAAGAGAGTGAGAGGAGAAGAGAAGAGGAGAAGCCGGGTGTGTCGGTTTCGCCTCAACTTTTTGTACCTCACGGAGCCGACTCAATTTGAGTAACGTCCGGGTTATCTTGTGGTATTTCCAAGTTTATTATTTGACTTAATTCAGTATTGCTTTATTTTACTTACTGGAACTCCGCTCGACCGAGTGCTCTAGTCCAGGATCCGTGCTAGTTTAGTGATCATTAGCGTGGACGTGGTGTCTAGGCTAGTGTATTACCTGAGTTTGCGCCCAAACCTACGAAATAGTTGTGGTAGCCCCGGGGGTGACAGCTCCGATCAGGCCTTTGTAGTCCACCACGTACGGGTTGGTGTTTTCGTAGAGCTTTTGGCGGCCCGACCCGATTACCGTTTCCCGTCTCTTCGAGAATCGGAAAGGTTCCGCTGCTCAGTAAGTAGGGTCTAGTAAGCTTTGAACCTTGTATTTAGTAATCTTGGGAAAACCTTAGAGAACCCCTCTCTACCACCAAAAATATTCTTTCTACCATTTTTTTGGACGATCTTGTTCCTTTCTAGTCACTTCACGTTCCCCGTGGAAATCGATACCCTGAATACTTCCAGGTGAAAGCTACAACGGTACTTCCGTGCGCTTGCGGATTTATCTGTGTGCGTTAAAAAAATACCAACACCTTCCCTTCGACTCCTGCATCTCGCACCGCTGAGACAAGATAGGAGCGCGCGGACCGCATGGAAGCTTCGGTGAGTGCGTCGGTCCCGCGCCCTTGAGGCGTTCGTTGAAATGCTCGTGTTGATAAGCGCCTGTTATTTTTCCTTTTATATTTAGATTTTGCTTTCAAACAGTTACGGATCCTTAGTAACAAAAGAGCTTAAAACATTATGGTCATTTACAGCATGATTGAAGACATACTAGTGCTCGAATTGTGATTGAAATGAGATAGATAATGAAATTCATGAGTTAATGTTGTTCAAAATCCGGTTTCGATGTTTAAATATAAGTCTTTGCTTATTGTACAACATTTACGAATGATGAGCATTATCATCCTAATTTGGTTACATGTATAGGCAACCATGGCGTGGTACGTAGTGTTTGTTGGTCGCGTGCTAGAGATCTATCTAACCTGGAAAGATTGCTATGCTCAAGTCAAAGGCTACCCTCATAATTGTTACTGAGAAAATACAACACCAAAGGTGAAGCTTTCATCGCCTACTCTGATGCAAACTAGCCAGCCCTAGAGATTGAAGAGAAGCCACCCCACAAAGATATGAAGATTGCGAGAATTGCTCCTTGGTCTTGGAAAGATGTCATGCTTTTATATGCGTGGTCATTGTTTTTCTTATTTTAGAAGTTGATGTAGGCTTGGTTCCGTAGAACATTAGGTGGAGTTTGTTGTATGTAACCATTAAATCCTGTAATGATTTGGCGATATTAATGTATGATGCATTTAGGGATTTAAAAAGAACTGAATTCCATGAATAAATTTAAAATTAAAAAAAAAATGTAAAACAAAAACGCCCGATTAGCATGGGCCCGACAGTGAATGACGAGCAAACCGGCAGTGTTACTACAACAAACACTATCGGTTTGAATTATAAACCGTCATAGATGACAGAAACAGCACTGTCGGCTGCATTAACCAACCGACAGTGTCAACTGCAATAACACTATCGGGTTAAAAGTCAACCGACATTGTTAACAGAATGATCACTGTCGGGTCCACAATAAACTGACATTGTTGTCTCTTCGCTACACTACCGGCACAATCTTACCCGATAGTGTTATTTCCCTCACTTCTGTCGGTTCTTTGTAGCCCGACAGTGTTCTGAATATCAACGCTACCGTTTGACTTAGGAACCGGCATTGCTTGGATCAGAAATGCTGCCGGTCGAAGAAACACCCGGCAGTGTTCGATCACAGTGCGCTGCCAGTTGGATAGTGAACCGGCAGTCTCTCCTCAAATCACCGCCGGTGTTTTAACCCTGCAGTGACTCGAACCCCACATCACTACCGCTTTGGTTCTGCCGGTTCATTTTCCGTCAGTGAAGGGGGGTTTGAGCCCGGCAGTGATGTACGAATCTGTAGTAGTGTAAACAAATAGGGTCATAGTTAATGTTTGCATCTCCAAATAAACATTTTATGAAAATATATTCAACATTTGATTGAGTAGCATTTGAGTAGCGTGTGACCTCGCCAGCGTCATCCTCACCCCCGCCCTGCCACCGATTGCACCGGCCGCGGCCACCTGGTTGTGGAAAATTCAAGTTGCACCACCTGCCTCAGCTCCTTCCCTTGGACCGACCCTGCCCTCCCCTAACCACTAGCAACGCGCGATGCCGTCGTCGCCGATCCTGCCCTACCGCAGTCTCTAATCTGTGTGCCTAGCTGGGACACGTACGGTGGACTACTATACTGTCATGCAGCATGTTATTAATTACCACTAAACCACGCCACAACGTTTTGTTATCAGACTTTTGCAGGAACTAGCAAATGTCAGATCGAGAACGAAACGTACAGAAGTTGCATTGCATTGCATTGCTCGGCCCTGCAACTTCGTTGCATTGTGATTGTGATCAACCTTATCATTGTCCACACATGGATGTCGTCCATGCATGTTCTGTCTGATTATTTCTTCCCGGCCGGCCGCTGACCAATTATCAGTGATACGGTCAACCACGTACTGCTGCTGCTGCTCATTGGTCATCGGTCGATGAGCAGACAAGCAGGCTAGTCAGCTTTTGTCATTGTATATCATTGTACATAGCTTCCTAGCTAGCTTCCTTCAGCATCATCTACTTAGTACAAGTACTATATATCTTGATCACCACTACTACTTGTCACATGCATGTATGTATGACAGCCATAGCTTCTTTCTTCATATATGTCAACTGCAACAAAAAGATCGAGTCGCCAGGATATATTGACAACACTAATAACAGCAGGTCGATGCTAATTGTTTATGATGTACTAGCTTCTAGGTAATAACTAGATTTATTTGTACAACTTGACTATAACTACATGTCTACATCTACTACATGTGACCAAATAAAGATTCAAGACGCACTAGCAGCCTCAGCAGCCGCTGCATATATGCAATGATGCAGCTTGGTTTTGATTTCCTGCAGCCTTCTTGTTGCCTGCGCGCCATCCCTGTCTGTAACATAACAACAACTACTAGCTTGTGATGTGATCTCCACTTGGATGGATGGGATGGCCGTCGTCGACTCTGACGACTATTCATTCTCTGATGATCTAGACGGCTGATATGCATGCATATGCAAGATGTCGATCATGACCACATGCATGTAAACATCACATGCAACAACAGTTTCCATGTAAACATGCTTGGTGCTATCAGTGATAGATCCATGGATCCAAGTGGCACGACGTACGTATTTTAAAAAAGCAAATAAAGCGGGTGAGGAAATATCTAACTGGTAGGTAGTGCCGGACCGGCAGTTGGCAGTTTTTTCTGGTGGCGATCCCATGCAAATGCAAGCATGCGTGCGCGGGCCCGGGTAGCATGCAGAGCGATCACAGATCAAGGATGATATGGCACGTACGTACAGGTGATCGGAAGGTTCCAAAAGCATCGATTTCTGTAGGACCAGATGCCAATGTGCTTGTGCGAGAGAGAGTGATGATTGTGAGGACCAGTGGACCAGACGCCATTGTCAGGTAGCTATATACCTCCTGCAACGACCACATGATCATATATGCATGCATATGACCAACCTTCATTAAGCAGTATGCTAATGCAATGCAAGAATTAATGAATTAATCAAAAAGAGCTGATGATTAACTCGGAATAGTACACGTATAGAGCAGCATCTATATGTATCTATCTATAGCTATTATATATTAAAATTTAAACCTTCTGGTTCCGGGCTAGAATAATACTCCCTCCGTTCCAAATTGTAGTTCACTTTGGCTTTTCTAGATCCATTTGTTTGCCTATGTATCTAGACATAGTGTATAACTAGATGCATAGCAAAAATCAATGTATCTAGAAAAGCCAAAGTGAACTATAATTTGGAGGGAAGACAAGTTCTAGTTCATGTCATTGATCATGTGAGATCAAGTGCTCCAGCAAACTGAAGATGGAGTCGTCATCTTGCAAAACTTGCATGCATGAGAGTAGAACATCATCACAGGAGGAAGAAAGGACCTGCACTACACTACTACTACTGCTACTACGCAAAACTTGCAGTGCAGGGGGTCATTCGTATGCAAGCATGCATGTGGCGGCACGTGCGTGCCGGCGTCCGGCCGGACGGCGGTCCGTCGGTTGGCCGGCCGAACGGCCGGGCGCCGCGGCCGCCCACGGTCCCGGCCCGGCCTTGGCACGTACAAACGCGTTCACGCGGCAAAAGCAAAGCTGCACGGATGCATGCATCTATACATCATGCGTGTGCGTCATGTCTGGTTCACATACAGTCATAGACTGACAGGACCAGCCGTTCGGCGCGGCCGGCCTGAAATAATGCATGGAAAGCATGCACGATTCATTCTAAGGTACGTACGTATGCTAGTGTATGTACACACGCAGTACGGACTTGTAGGCTAGTAGCACCGTGCCACAAGATTTTGGTTTCAAAACAATCCCTTTGACTTGTTTTGCAGGAAAGTCGAAAGGAAAAGCAGCTCAGTGTGCTTAATTTGCGCTGCCAAGAATTCAAATATAAATAAGTCTCCTGTGTTTTTGTTTGAAAATTGAAACATAGCCCTACCACACTACCTTCGTCTCACCAAGGGACATACAGCATTCCTTGTCAAAAACAAAAGGAAAAAAAAAAAGGAAAAGAGAGACGACAGAGCATTATCATATAGTACTCTATATCACTAACGAACAGAAGAGGACAAGTTGTCGGTTCCACACCATAATAAGCTTTGGAGTTCAGGGAGAGCCAAACTGATCGATCGATCTGCTCGAGGCGGCTGCTGACAGTTCGTGGTTTATTCCAACCAAATGGAATCGATCAGACCAACTAAACTACCGAGCAAAATTTGGATGTATGCTATAGCTTTCTGTGTTTGGTATGATTATGGTACTAAATCCACATGCTCATCGATCACTAGCTAATCAGTCACTGACTAAACACTTTAATCACAATTGGTTACCGGCTAACGGGCGGTCTGCGCGCATGGCGCAGAGAGAGGCCATTAGCAGTTTATTAAGCAACTACTGATTAACCCATGATTGATTTCAGGTCTGGGATTAGAAAATTGATTATAGTATAAACCCACCACTACTACCATGCCAATAAAAGCATGACATGATATTCCGTAATTGGAAGCTGACACACAATTTAATCATCTTTACGAATAACAGGTGACACCTTCCCTAGCTATGACCCGCACTAAGTATTTTTGGTGCCACTAATTGTAAAGTGTATTCCCTCCATTCAAAATCATCCTAGCTTTTCTAAGCACATAGATTTTGCTATGAACCTAGATATATGCTATATATCTAGATGTATAGTTTTTGCTATGAACAATAAACCAGCATATATATACTCCTTTGATTCTATTCTACCTGAGATATGTAGTTTCTTCAAAATTGAACGAGCGTATCATATATAGACGCGTTTCAACAAGGCCGGCCCTTCTCTACTCTTGAGAGACACATTTGGCTATGAACAACTGTGGTATTTTGGCACGTCTTCTTTGTGATATTTTGGCCTATTGGTTCAAGGCGGCGCATGCGTTGAGAGTGCAAACCGTACAGCCAGCCGGCGCTATTCTTGATTGGTGGACCATCTGGCGAGGACTATAGGCTGGAAACAAAAAGAAAGGTGCCGACTCGCTGTTTGCACTCATTGCATGGGAATTATGGAAGGAGCGCAATGCAAGGCCTTTCCGAGGGGCCAATGCGACGATTGATTCGGTGTTCCAAGTCATTCAGTGCCTTGCGCAGCAGTGGGTGCTGGCAGGGGCGAAGCACCTGGGAAGTTTGTCTTGTGAGTAGTCGCCTAAGCTGTAGGCCGGGGTGTGGGCGTCGTGTTCTTATCTGTATGTCACCCCATTTATTGTTGATCGGACTCTTATCTTCTTAATACAAAAACGCGCCAAAGCTTTTGCGTGATTGAAAAAAAAAAAAGAGGATATTTTGGCCTAGCGCTCAACTGTGGTCGACTGTGTGCACCACCTTCCATTTTTTTGATTTGGTAATAAGCTCTCATCGACACTTTGCGCTTTTCACTACACCATAACACTTAAACAACAACCGACTGCAGTTGCTAAAAGTTTTAATTAGCATTGGACGGTGGGTTGCTAAAACTTTATCACAGATTCGTCCGTTGCTAATATCGAATCACGGCGATGGATGGTCCGTTGCAATACATATTTTGCTTGGGCCGAAAGCAATCCGGCCGCTGAATATGTGTGACAGAGTTGGATCATCCGTGGGTAAAGAAATTTTCCATCAGCGGTCTATTTGGGCCCTTCGGGCAGTAAATTTGGCCCAAATAACCTAAACCCTAGCAATCCCACCGGACCGCCGCTCCTCCATATGCTCCGGTTCCTGTCAAACACTCCCCACACGCGCATTGCCAGCCCCGCCCCCCCCCCGTCGCCTGGCCGCCCCCGCCCGGCTACTTGCCACACACCGCCGGAGCCCGTTGGCCGCCCCCGCCCGCTACTTGCCACGCCGCCCGAGCCACGCTGGCTGCCCCCCGCCGGAGCACACACCACCGGGCGCCCTGCTCGCGCTGACTGCCACGGGGCGCTTCTGCGGGCACGTCGCGGTCCTCCACCGTCGCCCCCGTAACACGGTGGCCCCTTCTTCGAGCACGCACATCGCTCCTCCAATCACCCCCCACGCAGTGCTCCTCAGATCTGCAGCGTATGTTACCCCACACCTACATCCTTCAATTTTTCTCCACTCCCAACTCTAATCCCGTACGTGTAATCCTGGGTGCTTTGAGCCACACAGGTCACGCGTAAGCAGGAGGAGGGTGCGTCATGCGGCCATAGCAGGGCAGGCTACGATGGGGAGCGTGCGTGATGCGGCCATAGCAGGGTAGGCTACGACGCGCAGGACCGCAGCACCAGGAAAGCAGCAGGCGACCATCCCCCTTCTAGGTAATTTTATTTTTAGAGAAAAGCTATTTTTCAACTGGTTGATTTGGCATTTTTGATCAACCGACTGCTTTGGTTCGTCCGATCTGACTTGTGCGGCATGTGTCGTGCGTTGGATCTCACCGCTCCCACTCGCGTTATGACGCTGCATGTAGGCTGCTCTGTTTTGTGGGTCCGGCTTGTCAGTTTTTTTTTTTTTTTTTTTTTTGATTTCCTCGACACCGCGCCGTTGCCTTGTCTGCCGTTGCCTTGTGAGGCATTCCCCATTTCTCTTCGTCCCCATCTGCTGCGGTCCGTCGGAGGCGTCTCCGGCGATTCCTTTGCCAGGTTCGTCCGAGCTTCCGTCGCTTCCATTCGTAGCTTCAGTGAATCGATTTTGATTTTGATTTTTGACCTGTGCGGATGGTGTAGTCCAAGTCATGGCGATTTTCAACGGTGATTTTTGGTTTTGAGATGTGGATTCCCATTTGATTTGGGTTCATGTCGCCGGCCGGGGTTGGGGGTGCTTTGGATTCGAGGGAATGCTCCGGCAGGCGGCGGCGCGGCCATGGCAGCCAGGTGGCGGGACGCGCGGCCATCGCAGCCAGGTCCGTCGTCGACGTTCGGGGGCCCTGTACCTGCTTAGCAACGCGAGCTGGATGTTGATGGTGGCCCACGTCCGCGAGTTGGTTGAGTAGTAGTGCGCCGTGCGCTTGAGCTTTCTCGTTGGGGAACTTTGTAGCGGAAGTGCTTGGTGATGAACCGTAGGCCCGGCGTGTCAAGGCTATGGCAGTCACTGCTTTGGAACTATGGCAGTCAATGTTTGTTTCTGTGTTTGTTTGGAGGCCTAGAACGATTCGGCTGGGTTTTGGTCAAGTCCAATCGTAGGCCAGTACCCAGCATTGATCTGTGAAGTTTGGTGGTGTTGGCTGACAGTCTTATTTCGAACTCATTTGATATTAGCTGCTTTGCTTCATATATCTCGTGTAATAACAAATTACTATCTGATTTTATGGAAATGCATCACCTCGGTTCACATTGTGTGCTTGAAGTTAACTGTAGGCTGATTTTATTTCCTGTAGTTCTGTTCCACAACAATCCCATCATTAGGTTTTGCAGGTTGCCTGTTTGTTATTGAGCTCACCATTTGTCAGAAACTCTGAAGGTTGCCTGTTTGTTCTGCAATAACAGAGATTTGCTACTTGGCTGTTCATTAATCATTATTTTGCATTGCTACCCTGTTCAAATAATACCAACAATTTTTTATAGTTAGAGTGCAGCTGGAAGAGTAGCAAATAAAATTGCTGAATCCTAGATGGCTTGGCCTCATCTCTTTAATTCCTTTCATAGTACTGTATCTGTCTTCCACATTGCTTGCAAATGATGAGAGTCTCTGTCATTTGGCCAAATCTCATTGATAGGTTGCAGTTACTAGCTCTTTACTGTGTTGGGATTGGATCGTCTATTACTTCAGATTAGCGGTTCGTATTTGATTGAGTAGCAGTTTGTTTGTAGTGGAGTTGGAATGGGGAATCTCCTGCAGCTTGCAGTTTTGGCAATCAGCCAGTCAGTGCTACTAGAGCTTTTATCCGCTGATCTCCAAGTGGATGTTCAAATTATTAGATGGTGTTTTAGTTTTATTGATTTTGATTGGCTATGACTTGTAATGGTTCAGCATTTACTTTGAGGTTCAGGGGTTAAACATTGCTTAAGTAGTAGTGTGTGCGTAGAGATGCTTGAATGGATAATGTTTTTGCACTAAGAGGTGTTCATTTGTGTGGTAATATGGGTTTGTGCTATCCATTTTCCAGGTTGATGTTGATTATAGAGTATAAACGATGCCTGCTTCGTGAATCTAGTCATATTGGTTTCTGACAATGGTTTCGACAATGCCTTTCAAGGTGGAACTGAATTTGAACTTGATAACAGAGAAATGCCAAACAACCTTATTTAGCCTAGGGATTTCCTGATTTTTGTAGTCTATCATGGTTTTTTTTTTTTTCCTAGCTGGAGATTTGTGCTTTCACATTTTTTTGTCCTGTGTTTTTGCATTTTTTGGTTGTTAGGATCTTTGTTTTCATGCTATTAGTCTCTTTTTCGGATGGATCGAAAGAGACGTCGGGGTGTCATTGACCTAGCTGAATCCGATGATATTCAGTGTTCACCAGAACGTGTTTTGGCATCTAATCCATACCATAGAGATTCTGAAACTGTAGGTGTTTTTCAGAATATATTCATCTTTTGTTCATAAAGATTTTAGTGTTTCCTTGATCCATTTTATCAAGACCAAGGTCTTCTTTTGTTTAATTTTTTCAGGATGATTCTTCAAGTGGCAACTTATCTACTGATTTGCATCTATATGAGAAGTGTGTAAAAGATGTATGTGTTGTTTTTTACTGACAAGTATATCGTGTAATTTTGAATTTTCTTTTTCCCTTTTGTCAAGGGTTTAATCAATGTTTAACTTGTTTTAGTTTGAGAAGATGAAGGAAAAGAAGAAAAATCTTTACATGGTTTTGAAGCGTAAGGTAGTGTTCTTTCTCCTTTTTTTTCCCCGCCTGTAATTCATTATAAAATACATAGTTATGTTGTTGTTTATTTTTCAGTCCGAGAAGAATATGGGTCATAAGAAGCCTAAGGATGATGTTACCCATTTCTTTTCGAGTACTTTCATGGATGTTATCTCTGCTTTCACTGCTGACCGGAAGAGTGTTATTGATGGTTATGGATTTGGCTCTTTGTTGATGTTCAGTAAGTGTTGTGTTCCTATCAAGTTTGCTAATTGGGTTGCTCTATTGGTGGATTCTAAGACTGGTGACATTATACGCGATGGCAAAGTTATATCACTCAGTGAGGACTCAGTAAATTTTGTTTTGGATCTGCCTCTTGGTAAAGTTGCATTCCCATCAGATTCAAGGGGTGGGTTGGATGTTGTGCTATCTAAGTTTGGACTGAACGTAATCCCCCGAAGTATCATTTTTTTGCCGACAAGATAATCGTAAGGAAGTTTTGTCTGATGAGGATCTTCTAGTTTGTTTCTTGATAGTTGCCTTGTGCTGCTTCTTATGCCCGAATATGAAGTCTGTTCCTAGTTCAAAGTACTTTGGAATTTTCGAAGACATTGCTCATATCAGAGACTTTGAGTGGTGTGGTTTTGTCCTCCAAAGTGGTTGTTGGATCATATCAGGGCTTTTAATAGAGGGAAGCATGACCTGAAGACAAGGACACGAGGGCCTTGGCGGGTGCTTGTATTATCTTCTTTGTAGGTTTATTATTTTTTCGGTCCCATTTTCTTTTTTTTACGTGGATAAATATGTGTATTTGCTTTAAGTTTATGAATGTTCATTTTTCAGCTTTATGCCCCTTCTTTAATGTAGTGTTTGTAATGTTCTTTTTATTATTTTTTTCAAAATGAAGGTCATCTACGGATCATATTGATTTTAAAAGCGGCGTCAAGTTCGATAATGTTCCTCGAATTTTACGTGTGGAGAGGTGATATGATTCAATCTTATTCTCGAGTTTGATCTTACATCTGCTGGAGTTTATGGGTATAGACCATTGCTTGACTATGAGAAGACTTGTTATTACAAGGTTCTTAAATTTTTTTTTTATCTACTCTATTCTCCCCTGGGTTCTTTAGTTTAAATTACTATGTCGATTGCTAATTTAAGTATTTGTTTCATTTTAACTTTTTTTGCGGGTTGTTCGTCTCGGATCAATTTCCTCGGCTCATGATCTTGATGATGACTTTTGCTCTAGGATGGACGGTGTTTGTGGCCGTAGTCTTCCTCTAAGTTTGAAGATTGAAATTTCAAGGATCATCGCTAAGCACTGTTTTGATTGTGGTGTTTACGTCAATATGGATTTTAATTCTCTTGGCAATGTTTCAAAGGAATTTCAGGAATCTTTTTTCAAAAATGTTGAATCACATTTGTAGAGTTGATTTGAGATCTAAGAAATTGGTCTTGGATGTTATGAAGGCTATTTCTGAAGTTTCCTCTTGATCAATGATGGTCATGGATTAGATGAGTCTTGGGGCACGCGATGGCGGCCCCGCCGGTTCCGGGTTTGCTTCGTCAAGATGTTAATGGTGTTCTTCCTAAGGTTTTCCTCATTCGAAATTGTCAATTCTTTTTTATCCTCCATTTATTGTTTCCCCATTTATGATTATTTTTTCCTGTATCTTCTAGGATCTTTGCGAATATGTGTAGTGTTCGGCTCAAATCGCGAGTAGAAAGGAATCATACCAAAAGCAATTTCGATCCGATGATGGTTGCTCATCGGTCTAAAAAGAGTGAGATTTTTTCAGTCTTATTCTTTTTCTTAGGTTTTTCTATGTTATGTTTCATTTTTTTGGCCTGTTTTTATAAATTGGAATATAAATGTGTTTTGTAGGTAAAAGTGTTGTTTCTAGTCACTCTTTGAGGTATTTTTCTGTTGGAGGAATTCACAAAAGATATCTATCTTTGCTGGTCCTAGTACATGACATCCTTTCAATGATATAAGCAATTCACCTTTCGACATGGTTGTCGTGGGAATCCTATTGTACGGATAAAGATGTTATTTTTGTTGATAAGGAGAATGAGAATGCTAATCCTGCTACCTCAGTTATAGATGAAGTTAGTCCCTTTTTTTTCACACCCATGATTTTTTTTTTTTATTTTTACCCCATGCTTTTTGTTAGTCCTGTTCTATGGAAGGCCATAATTGGTGCCATGTGCTGCTGTCACTAGTTTTCATAGGTTGTTTGTACCTGTTCAGCTATATCTCTTTTTTTCATAAGCGAGTGCTATATCGCCAATGTAGACAATTGGTACTGCTCCCGACATTTTGCTTGCCTTTAGCTCTTTTTATTTATGTTCATATGATTCTTCTCATGACACATTATTTTGGAGAGTTCCAATGCTGATGTTTGGCTTCCTAGATTTTTTTTCCCTCTATGTACCTGATCTTCAATGTGGTTTACTGAACTATGATCAGCAATTAACTCCCATTGCTCTAATTCGCATGCATATAGAGATTGATCCTTATTCCCGACTTCACAATGGCATCTGAATACTGCTCTACTATTTAAAGTTATATTAAAAGACCGTAGAAACTAAATTTTAGTTTTTTCTTCATTTGCAGTAAGCAATATCTGAACACTATCAGTTCATGTGATTTTTTTTTTAGTTTGTATTCACTGTCATAGTCAAAACAGCAGTAGTTGTAAAGTGTTAAACTGCATCCTCTAGTGTGTAGCTTTTCTGTTCTGGGCAGTGGTAACATTCTAAATTCTAGTTTGCAAAGAATGATTCCATTGTCTTATGGTCCCATGATTCATATTCATGCTCATGTTCTCGGGCAGTAGTTGTTATTGCTTGCTAATCCCTGTCCAACTCTGTTGTCTTTGTCACAATTATGTCGTGTCAATAGACTTAGTTGACTGTCTTGTTTACTTAAAAATCATAAATGTCTACGTGAGCCAAGTTACTCTCTCACGCAAGCATTGGAGCATTTTCAACTAAGTAGCTATATTTCTTTTGAATTAAATAGATCAAATTTTTGTTATTGGTTATCAAGACTATGTTTCCTTTTATATCCAACCTATCTTTCAACTAAGTAGCTATATTTCTTTTGAATTGAATTTTTTTTTTTTTTTTTTGCTTTTTCCCCACACGGGGAATGTGTGATAATGCCTAATGTGCCTCCGAAATCTAATTTTTGCCGCAAATGTCTTGCCAAAGGTTTACGCAAAGTCTCTTTGCTTTTCTGTTCTCACCAGCTCGGCCAAGAGAGCTCAAGGGTTTGCCGCCAATAATAATGTTAGTTTTTGAATCAATTTTATTTTTTGAGATTTGTTTTTTTTTCCGGGAAAACAATGCCTTAGTCTTCTATTTGATTCTTTTTATTATTTTTTCAGGGATACCTCTCCAGTAGTTTGTCTTGGCTCTAGGTCTTTCTTTGAGAATGTTCGTTTGCGGACTAAGAAGTCCGAGGCTATGTATAATTCTAGCCTTTCTCACATGAAGATTAGCCCCCAAGTCGCCGTGTCACTTGGCGAGACTCGTGGTTTTCCATCGATTCTCAAATTGATCCCGACAAACATGGCTCCCGCCGATTTCAAAGTAAGAGATTCAACTCCCGGTGGTAAACTTCCTATTCATGGCCCTAGGAGAGTTGCTTGTCCTAATCGATCTTTGCTTGATGATTTTGTTTTGAATGAGAATTCATTCCAAGTTTCGAAAAGTTCGACGTAAAGATACAATGCTATATGTGATCACGGCTTGTTCTCGTTCATCAAGCTGGTAATGTGACCTCTTCTTCTCGATCGCTTTTATGCTTTTTAACATTGAGTTTTTGTTGTAAAAATAGACAATTAACACTTTTTTATATTTGCATTTTTTTAACAGTTTGGATGCTCTCTGTCGCTTCCGAGCCCTTCGCTGCAACTTTTGGGCCTTGGGCAATTCTTTGATGCCGGTGGCAAAGTGAACAATTATGTTATGGCATGTTTACGCTACCACCTTTTTGTCGCCCTCATGGTCATCCGGACATTTCCAAGTGTCATTATTTTTTTTCCTAATATTTCAATAAGTTTGTTTTTTCGGTGTAGATATTCTCATATTTGTTTTTTTCAATGATCCCTCTGTTTGAATTATGCTTATTCATTTTTTTGAAGTATAATCTACTTCAAGCTCATGATCCAAACTATCGGTCATTCGATGATCACAGCTTTCAATCGTTCTTCAAAGGCTAGACCACTTTACAAATCTGATTTGGTATGTCCTATTCTTTATATATAAATTGTTCAATAACGTATTTGAATTTTATAGTTTTCCTATTATATATTGTGTGTCAATATGAATTCCTTTTGTTGTTTGCAATTATTGCAGTTGTATTTTCCAACCTTATATGAGGACCATTGGTTTTTGTTTGTTGTCGATATCAAGGATAAGAGATTTGTTTTCCTTGATTGCCTTTATAATGAACATGATGCTTACCAGGGGAAGATGTTAAATCAAAGATGGTAATGTTGCCCTTTTTTACATGTTTGTTTTGTATTCCATTTCATTATTTTCTTCATGTTAATATCTGAATTTTTTAGATCCCCTGAATTCAAATTCTGGTGGGATCATATTGTTAAGCGTGATATGAATTTCCAAGCTTATGAGCCTTTATATCCTCCCCGTGCCGAAGATTTCGCCGCACGATGTGTATGTTTGTTTAACTTATGATTCAACCTACTACTTTGGTATATGTATTATATGATGTACTCTACTTTTTATATTTATATATATATATATATATCTTTTGTTCAGCGCTGATTCGGGATTTACACTATGATGTTTCTTGAGATTGGGATTCTCCCGGGTCTTCCTTGGTTCATTTGTTCAATTCTGAAAACATCCCAATATAAGGATCATGTTCGCTCATGATATGATGTTTAATCACAAAAACACCGGAAATAAGGATATTGTGCTCTCTTACAATCCAGATCAGGTATTTTTTGCCTTTTTGTTGTTACCGCAAAAACTATGGTTTCAAATGTTATGACACTAGTTTCGTTATTTTTAAAAAAAAATATTTATTTTCTCGATTTTTTTACAGGAAGGTGGATGTCAGTAGATATGGTAGCTGTAGGATGGCGTGCTTCTCGCTGTGATAGTCATCAAGCAAATTCCAAACAAGTATCTCATGTAATAGGAATATTAGGGATAGCTTGTTGTGCTTGTGAATGCACATTAGCTTGATACAATAGGGTCTACATCTGTAATGTCGAAGCTGAAGTTAAATAAGTCTTTTACAATATGATCGGTGCATTTATATCTGCTACATATGAATATCCGCTACATATGAATATATTGCTTGTGTAGCTGCACCCCATCTCCTTTTCATTGTTCCCTTTTTTTTTTTTTCTCGTCGCCTAGTTTTTGTTTGCTCTTCCCGAAGTTGCTATCTTCTCCTTCATTCATCTTTTCGCGTTGGTTTCTTCACCCTCTTTGGTTTTGGTTTCTTTGGTGAATCTGTGATATTAGATTGAAATGTATATTAATTTGTTGTGATATATGCCAATAGATATGAAAAATTTATATTAATTTGAGTCATTTATGTCAATTACCTCCACTCTCATTTGCATTCTTCTTTTTCTTGTTCTGTTCATCAGCTTTTTTCCCTTTCTGTTCAATCTTTGTTTTTCATTCTTTTGGGTTTTTCGGCCCGCCTTTTTCGGACTGCATCGGATCCTCTATGTGGTCCCCTCGCTATATTGTCAGCGTATGCCCCACGTGCAGGTAATTATCACGTCCCCGCTGCTGTTGTACTACAGGTTCATTCTGTTGTTCCTCAAGTGACGGAGCTGCTAGCAAGTCATCCAAATGCTTGTTTATCCTGCCCAGTTCAGTGTTAAGGTAATTTGTTGCTTCCTCTCTCTTAGCCGCCTTATTCATTTCGTTGATTTCCTTGCTAACATATTGCCTTTTTGAGCAAACAGTTTGTCTCAAGTGGTTCTCGCACTCTCTCGATTGATGATCCGTTTGGTTTTCTTTCTCCACTGTCTATTATATACTTATCACGGAATTTGACTATTTCCTTCTCTATTATTATCTTTAGGATATGGGAGCAAAAGATGCCGTCTTTGCTGAATTTTCCACATATGCGGTTGAATTCTTCCCTTCCTTCTCTCGAGGTCGGTCAAGTACAATGTACCTTCTTATCTTTTGCACCTCATGTACTTGGTTTGCCTCTCTGCCATACATGAAATGTTTTTCCATCTTCAATCTCTTTGTATGCTAGGGTAGATGTAGCTTTTAGCTGAATGCGGAATTTCTCGTATATATTTCGATTGTACATCTCTTGTGCTTGCTCCTCAAATTTGAACCCAAACATCAACTCTTTTTTGCGGTATGACTCAAATTTGTACATGTCCTCTAGGTTTCTCGCTCTATCTATCTCTTCGCCTATTTCTCTCGTGATACGTCACAAAGCTCATAATGCTATAAGTTGGCCCTACATTTTGCTTGAACCTTGCATTTGTCCCTCACTCCTTGTTGTACTTTGGATGAAAGGAAAGAAATCATTCTTGTAGTACACCGGCATGAATCTTTCTCTTGTTTCCCACATCCTAGTGAAGTATTTATTGTTTTCTAGGCCTTTGTCCCTTATCATCTCTTCCCATGAGTCCTTAAGTTACGCTCTTGTCGAGAATTGTTTACTATGTCTTCAAACCGCTCATAGAGGCCCTTTTTTTTCTTTGTAAAGACCTTGAGGTTCTTTGTGTAGCATTTGTTCTTTATGTGGAATAGACAATTTCGTGCCTTGTATGTGGCATGATTTACGCTATCGCCGACTTCATAGCCTTGTCTTGATCTGTGATTATCGCCCGAGGTTTTTCCCCCATAGATTCTATGAAAGTTGCAAACGACCACTTGAATGTCTCAACTGTTTCATCGCTTAGGAAACCACATGCGAAGATACATGTCTGTGAGTGCCCTCGTTATTCCAACAAATGGAGCAAACGGCAAACTGTATTTGTTGGTCATATATGTTGTGTCAAAGGCGATTACGGTCTCCATATTCTGCATAGTACTTTAGGATGATCCTTCTCGCCAAAATATGTTCTTGACTTTTTCTCGTCATCTAGATCAAATTTGTAGTAGAATGTTGGATCATTGGCCTTTTTCACTCGAACTTCTCTAACAATTTGCTCATGTCGGTCCCCTTGATCTCTCTGTTAATCTTTGTTCTGTAATTGCTTACATCTTTCTTCTTCACTGGCATTCTTTGTTGGACCACCTCTTAGGTGTGATAGTATAGATACCATTTGTCTTGTGGGAATGTTCTTTGGCGTTTAGAGTTCTTATCAGCAACTTCTCCATGTCATCATGTACTTATGGACACCTATGAGACACGGGTGTAGCTCATGGTTGTGGTCTAGGTCAAGCCTAATGATTTCCCATATTCCTTCTTGATCCTTAACAACCATTGTACATGGACAATCTGTCTTTATTGATACACTTGTCTTTCTCGGCCTTCCCTTCTTTTTTTTCCTACATCCTTCTCCACCGCTTGCTCCCGCCGCTCTATTGTTTTTTGTTGCTTGGGTTTGCCATATCGTGACACTTTAGCGTTACTTTGCTTCTGTCATGCTCTTTTTCTTCGTACTAGCGCTTCTTGCTACATGTTGTGTTACATTTTTGAAACCCGGCAAAGGGTACCATAATTATTGAAGTATGTTTTGGCCTCATCCTCTCGCTCGAATTGCTGCCAACTTTGGGGTGTGAACCTCTTTGTCCAAGATCTGCATTGTTCCCTTCCGGAAGGCGCCGCACCGTTCTTTGATGAGGAATGCTTCTATTTTACGCTTCGGTTAATTTCTGGTTTGGATCATCCTCGGCCCCCGTTCTCATCACGATTCATGTTGATGCACATCTTTCGCAGGTTGTTCATTCTCTTCGACTTGCATCTCTTCAAATATATGTGTTGCCCAATGATGCTCTTCATCAATGTCGATAAGTGGTCTTGATCCCGGTTTGACAAGTAGTTATCCCGAAATAGATCATTTGTAATCGGTTTATAAACCAAATGTTTGATTTTGTTTTTTTTTTAGCCGGGTTCCTGGTAGAACTATTCTATGCAATAAAACTTTTTGGAGGGACATTTACCTCACAGTGTATCATTGTGTCGGTGACATGATCTTCTTTTTGAGTATCCAAATTGGCTTACGGATGAGGTACCGCATTAGCATTTTGTTATTCATGTGATTAGTAAGCTTTCATTTTTCTTTTTTCTATTCTTTTTTAAGTGATGTCTTTTGGATTACCCGTGGTTATACGTCATTGCATCGATGTGTCTCCAAAGACCATCTCTCGTGTGATTCAAATATTTTGCATTCAGGCCCATGGCTCCCTGCATATGTTATACATGTGTCACTTATTGTAATTTTTAAAAAATACAGAGACCCCCTTTTTTTTTTTTTCAGTATGTTAATGTTACACGATAATTGTGCGCGCCAAGCATCATGCCTGTATATGTTCCTTGCAATTCTTGTGAGAACTCGAAACATTTAGTAATCTATTTGTATTAGAAATTTTTTGACTTCATTCTTAAAACCAAAAACTAGTAAATATCTATGGAGTAGCTATAACAATCTTCATTTGGGTTTTATTTTTTTCTTACTGAGTAAGCTTCCTCTTGGGAACTTCTGATTGCCTCCATCGCCAGATCTGTCATGCTACGCTTATCATGAGAATTAGTCCATTAGAGATGAATCTGAGTATAAGACCTATATATCAGTTCAGTTAAAGAAAGTTTTATTTATGTGGGATAGATTTGAGTTACAAAGTTTTTTTCTGTAGTTGTTAAAGACTTGCTTAACCTCAATTATTAAAATAGAGCTCCAATATTTTGAAGGTAGATATGTTACCTGGTTTGTGCACATCATGTCCATCTGCAATTGCCATTCTTGAGTTGAATAGGTATTTGTTGTCAAACCAGCAGCTTCGCTTGCTATCTGTCCATTTTTTATGAAAGAAATTTGATTATTGCATATACAAGTTTATTTGATAATTAAAGGCATTGGTGTTGTTTTTGTTTCAAGTCATATTAAGCATAGTTTGATATCAGTATTCCTTTACTTTTTTAAAATCTAAAGAAATTTTTGTTAATTGATAATCATCAGCAGCTAACTTGTTGTCAGTTTTGTAGTAGGGTTGCTAATTTTTTCTTGTACCTCGTTGCTATTCATCATGCCCAAATTTCCTTGCAATGGCTGATTCACTTCATTTGAGGAGTTGAGTCTGCTCAAAGCACCAGCCCCTTACACTGCAGATTTGTTGACATGTTTTGAATCTGAATAAATGAGTCAATTTGTTAGGGAATTTACTGTGGTTTTAATATCTAGAATGCATCTCAAAATTTTGAGCAGATCCTTGGTTTTCTCACCGTTGGTGTTTGTTGGAATCGATGCGGGGGTAGCTGTCGTGATGGATCCGGGCGGTTGCATCGTCTCCACTTGCTGCTGCCCCCTCCCTTTGTCTTCACTTGTTTGGAGTCTGTGGAAGCCTCCTTCGCCATTTGGCGGCTCTGTCGAAGGACACAGGTGATGTGCCCCCCTAGATCTGTCCCTTGCTCGTGTCTTCCTTTTTTTCTTCTTGTGGGACGGCTGTTTTTAGCCTAGTTTGTTGTTGGGCTTTTTTTTCCTATAGTTGATGGGCTATTTTTCGATTCTTTGACTTCTGTGCTGAATCTTTCTTGTTTTGTTGGGCCTCTCTTGTACTGTAGTTTGAATGGGCTTTGTTTATTCCTTTTCATATGTATGATGGAGCAGAACATTTTTACTCCCCCAGCTTTTTTAGCTGCTGGTTGGGCCTCTTGTTGTACTTCATTGGGCCTTTTGTTCTTTTTGTTTTTATTGGGCCTTTTCAACTTTAAAATGGAACATAGCATTTTGAATTCCCCTGTTTGTTTGTGTTTTTGCCTCGATTCGATGCGTTTTTCGACTCTGTGCCCACCGTAAGTACTTTTTATTTACTCCTCCCTAGGAAGCTTCTCTGGTGTCCTTTTTTTAGCCAAATGGGTGTGGGGAGGGTGGGTGTCCCTCTTTGTAGGAGTACTGATCATGATTGGAGGCTAGATTTTTTTTTTCTTTGGAGGCAGTTAATAGCAGTTCTGTATAGTAGTTGTAGTATCATTTTGGGATCCGGATATTGATCTTCTTATTATATTACGCTATATATGTACTTAACTGATTTTGCATATGGATTAATAGCCTCCCTGTTTTGATCCGTGTCGGGAGAGAAGCGTAGTATTAGCTATGTTGTTATCTTTATCGGGACTTGAAAGCTGCTAGCTATATGCCTATTACTTCTTTGTTATTATTCCATTTTGCTTTCATTTGGCCATTAGTACCTTTTTTTTTATTTTGAAAAAAAATGTTTGGCCATTATTGAATTTGACTGTCATTTGGCTATTATACCATTTGGGTCACTGTTTCCTCATTATTCAATTTTTTTTTTTTTCATTAGGCCATTTGATTGTCATTTTTATGAATTTTCTTTGTCTGTTTTTTTTTTCAGTATGCCATTTGATTTCCAGTTGTACATTATGCCATGAGCCCATTAGGCCATTTGAATTTTATTTTTCCCTTTAGGCCATTTTGGTTTTGTTTGCCATTATTCATTATGATTTGTCTATTTGAATCTCATTTGGACCCATGTTTATTTTGCAATTAGGAAATTTGGACCCCATTTTTTCTCATTTTTATCTGTCACTTTGCCATTGGCTCATGTGGCTATGAGCTTTTTAGGTTATCTGGCTACTTGATTTGGCCAATTATTTGATTTCGATGTCATAATTTGAGTTGGTTATTTTGATTTATATTTGGCTATATTTGTTAATTTTAAATCTAGCCATTTGTCCATTAGGCTACTTTAGCCATTTGGCCATTAGGCCATTTGAGTCATTTTTCACTGAACTGCAGTATGAGTTCAGTGTAGCAATTCTGTGCTCGTGCATGGTCCTGGAGTTAGCAGAATCTGATTGGATTTTCTCATATACTTTGAAAGTTCTCCTGACAAAACCGAAGTCACAGTTTTATGTATCCTGTATCATGGTTGAATGTTTCCTACTTTTTTCATTCAGACTTTGAATGCATTTGAGTGATTTTTTCATTTTTGAAAAAATTTCATTTTTGCTTCTATGGTTCTCTGGTTTAGTTTCACCAAGATTATGTGAGGCTGTGATTCAATTTTCAGTTCAATTGGTATTTGATTCAGTTTCATACATGATGATTTGTGGGTGCTGCTCTCTTGGCAATCTAAATTCTGTGTGCTTTTTGTGTTCTTCAGTGTAGTGGCTCTTCAACTACAATACAGTTCTTCAGTCAGAAAGAGATATTCAGAGTTTCAGTTTTTTTGGTCAACCGGGTGATGCCTGTTTGTTATATTTCAACCGGGTGGCACGTGCTTTTTTGTTGAAATTCAGGTGATTATGGCTTTTTATGGTCATCCGGTTGATTGGTATATTTTTTCAACCGGCTGTCTTGCTTTTTTGAAACCCAGTTGATATTTGCTTTTTGTTAACCGGTTGATGGAAATATTTTATTTCAACCGGGTGCCAAATAGACAGACCCTTATTTTATTATAGTATCTGAGTTTGGCTCTGGGTCTGAAGTAGTCCTGGCAGTACGAGATCAAGACGGAAATTAGGCTCTCAGACTTGTTTGTAATAGAGTTGTTTTAATACGTGCACTGAAATGGACTATCGGTTTGTTAAATGCCACAAATTCAGCGACGCCTTGCATACGATTGAAGGGTCAGGTTACCCACATCCTTTCCTGTAGGATTAACTTCTAGTAGTACTCAATTGTTCAATTCTCTAGGCACAAAAATGAAAAAGATGTTGACTATACCTAACTCCTAAGTGATACTGTGTAGTTCACTTAATTGTTTGATTTGCTATATGTCTCAGCAAGGTAGACTGTAAGGAAATCAAAACTCATTCAATATCACTTCTGGTTATGGTGGCTGATTTCTATATGTACTCCTTGAGAGCATGCTCATCTCTTCAGTGAGCGCGACTGACAAATTGCTCTTATGTTTTCTTTTGTTTCTTTTCCAGTACAGAGGTACAGAAAGAAGAAGACCTTACAGATCAATTTTCCCATATGCTTACACATCAAACAAAACAAATAGCCATGCTGGTGCAATTGTTTCTACGTCGACTACAGATGGATTCTTTGTAGCTGTCAGGTAAGAACAGTTCCTTTAACACACACACTGGCAAGTAAGATAGATGGTAATAGAGAATTTCTGTTATAGGTGAATTTCTCAGCAACAGTGCATATACAACCATACATGTATAGGTGAATTTCTGTTATCTATATAGCACACATATATATCCACTAGTGTCATTGGCTAGTTGGTTATTTTGGTCAGGACATGTAGGACAAGTTTAGCTGTCTGATCCATCCAACATATTGAGGACCAAAAAATTAAGACTCTGCACCATTGGTTGGTGAGATTGGTGACGCCCATGGCCATGGTGAGTTAGTACAATTGTACTCCAGATCCATTGGTGTGGTCTTCACCAGCGTGGGTGCAATGCAAGAGTGAACATGGAGGCCTTTTGCATCCAAGCCGAACAGGATTTGCTTCTGTTTGGAATTTTGGATAGATCAATGTATTGTCCCAAGTGCAGAGGCTATGTCTAGGAATAGGTGCAGATTAGCATTCCTTTAATATAGCCCCTACTTGGAAGTTAAAACCAATTGCTTGTACAAACTAAACCTGATTGCCATGTCAACTTTAGGTGCAGCAGTTCGGTCCTTATACAGCCAACAGTGCAGTAGTGTTTGCTACCATTGTTTACTAATTTTTTTCTTCTTGACTTACTAGAAATGATCCTGTACTGGAAAAAAAGATCTATATGGCATGGACTGTATTTGTGAGGCTCAGTTCTATAGTGAACTATGAACGTGCATATGCTCTGTCATGTATTTTCCGAAATAACATCAGGTAGATGCTCCTCTGTATTGCATTTTTTATTCAGATTGCTAAGCCATGCAAAATATGTTGGTAAATAAACCACCAAGTAGCAGCTAGTCTATTGTGTATATTCTTCCCAAGATAACTGAACCAAGCTGCTAAATATGTGCTCTGATAATCTCTCAACTAGCTTAACTCATGCACATACTAATTTTGCGATCAGAAACCTTGCCATGTCTTTTTGTGACTTTGGACATTTTTGTCTACCAGTTGAAGTACTTTTGCAAAATTGATGAAGTTAGCGCAAATGGAGTTGATGTGTCAAGTCTTGACATATCAAATGGAGTAATGAATTCTTTTTATTCTAAACCTGACAATTTGTTCTGTGCAGTTGTAACTTTCTGTATATATTTAGTGACACTTGCTATACGTAACAAGGTTAACCATGTACTCAGTTCTGAATTAGGATGCTTGTTTGCTTGTGCTGCAGGAGCTGCAACTCCGTTCTCACATTCTCACTTGCATCTGTACCAATCGTGCAAAGCTGAAGTTTCTTGATACATCATGTAGTGTGAGCTATGCAATCTGTAAGTTTTTGTAGAAAGCATGGACCAACACTAGTTTGCTGCAATCTGTAGTAGTAGTAGTAATAACCTGTAGCAGCAGTATACTTATTGTAATAACATAGCACAAGCAAGCTTTCCATTTGCAAACTGCAATCTGTAATAGTAGACTAGTAGTAATAACATAGCACAAACATGCAATCTGTAGTTGTAGTCTAGAAGTAATAACATAGAACTGGAGTTCAAATCGTAATGTAAATCTTAAGTAATAACCATAGTAGCCACGTCCTTATGCTGAAATCATGACTTTAGTTGATGCTGTAAAGATGTCGGTTGCTTGGCCATTTAATTGAGTAACGTCCACTTGATTCTATTCTTTTTTAATATGTGGTCTACAGTTTCTAACTATGATACTTGTGACAGCTGAAGGTCTGCAGTCATCAACCAAGAGGATAATAATGCTTTTTGGATGATGACTTTTTGATCAACAGGATAACAATACTTGTTATGCGACTTGATGACTTAGCTAGATTTGTATTCAGCTATATATGCTTGTTTGTTTCCATGATGTCTTAGCTAGATTTTGTATTCAGCTACTATTTGCTTGTATGGGTTGCCTTGATGGCAAGAAGCTTAAGCTAGTGACATGATTATACATGTACTCATTTGATATGAATGAATGAGAGTATGATTCCATTTGTGTATTATTCAATATTGTATTTGTTTTGAATGTGATCTAGTTTTAAATATATGTGGATTATTTTTTTTTTCACCTATTCAATTGAGCTCAATGGATTGTCAGTTGCTATAAGTCCAATATTGCGATGGACCATCCGTTGCTAAAAAGCTCTAACTGGCTATCCGTTGCTAAAGCTTTATCGTTGGATGGTCCGTGGCTAAAGAAGGGTCCGTCGCTGTATATATTTAACCACGGCTTCATTAGCATCTGCAGGGGTCCGTCGCTGTAAGTTTTAGCTACGGACTGAAAGTCGCTGTACCTCCCATATAGCAACGGATTGCAAGTCGCTGATTAAGGGTTGTGGTGTAGTGTTTGCCGACAGAAAAAGCTTCTACATCAACCATCGTTAGTGCTAGCTCGTGTACGTGTTCTTACTTACAACACATTCAATTCTGATGGTGCACGCGTGTCGAGGCCTCTACGCAC
Organism: Hyparrhenia diplandra; assembly: GCA_015847255.1. Classification (NCBI taxonomy): domain Eukaryota; kingdom Viridiplantae; phylum Streptophyta; class Magnoliopsida; order Poales; family Poaceae; genus Hyparrhenia; species Hyparrhenia diplandra. The sequence goes on from JADLZK010002606.1 coordinate 222,139, forward strand.
GAGATGTACTATATATATATTCTTAGGGAGAAATTCTATTTTATTTATTTTCAGTGGTGCACGCGTTGGAGATCGATCGATGATGTTGATAATGTGCATATGAAAGTGAAAACGATCAGGAGGAGTTACTGCAATCTAAGGCCGAATCGAGCTACATAGCAGCTAAGCTTGTGAGTGAGATATAGTGTACTCCTACATTATCCATTGTACTCGAGTATTACGTAAAGTGGTCTCTGATTGCAACTGCATGCTGCTTTTTCATGCACAATGGAGCTACAAAGGTCGAGTGACTTTTTCATTATGTCAACTACTTGTCAAAGCTTCTCTTTTTCACACTTTATCGGCGCTTGAAAACAACATATATATACATGTCAACGAAATAAAGCGTCCCTTAATTTGTTGCGGAACAAATGTTGGGTGTAGGTTCGTCGGATGTGGTGAGCGCCATTTGGATCCAATCGGTTCGCGCCAGGATTAATTCAACCACATCCGACACCATAATACATCGACTAGTATATTCCTTTGCATATACACATTGTTAAATGTCAACTGCATGCTGTTTCCACTTTCTGCTCTTTAGATTATCACATGCAATTTTGTTTTGGTAAAACATACTAATCATCATTTGGAGAGCCACTTGAAAAAAATTATTTAGACAATATTAGATAATAAATTGCTCAAATGTATTATTATTATTTTTTTTATTGTTATTATTTATTGTTATTATTATTATTATTATTATTATTATTATTATTATTATTTTGACATATGAAAAGAAATCAGGTGCGCAGAGGAGAGAAATACAAATATCAATTCTGAAAACACTCTTGGTTTTCGTCTTGTGACTCAATGCGGAAAATCTTGTGCTTACTAGAATCGGATTGCAGTAGTGACGGTCACTCCAATTAGTCCAAGCTAGTGAAGAGATGCAGCTGGGCCACTCTAAAACATTTTTGAGCACAATGATTTGCCAGCTACCTGATGACCTGGGGCCCATTTCAGTCCCACCAAAAGTAGTGGCCCACATTAAAAAATTTAGCAGTTAGCAAATGGTGCTTTTAACATAATGCTAGTAAATTAAATTAGTGCCATATATATACCATGACAAAGAAAATCATTAACCTCCATTTAAAAAGCAATATAAAGAATTTTAATAAATGGGAAAATCAGTCAGTGATCCTCGTAATATCACTATCGCATAAATAAGAGAACCAGCGATGATGTACAGGTTCTGTTAGTGATTGTTGGTTCCGTAGCACTGCCCCATAGTAATCCAGGGTCCAATTATAAAGTTCCCTATAGTAGGATTGTAATCATGCAAAATTCCTATACTTTACCTTTATTATATATATATATATATATATATATAGGACTGCGCTTATTTGGTACCTGTAGGCGCTATATACTATATAGAGCACCGGCGAACAACCACCAGCTCCGCGAACTTTCCCCGTAATAGTAAATTTTCACCTGCAACCGTAAGTATTACTATCAACGTCATGCACGAGCCTTCCCGCGAGAGTAAATTTTCATCCCGCAGCAGTAAGTATTACTACCAAGCCATCCCATGAGAGTAATTTTTTATCTCACAACCGTAAGTATTACTACCGACTTCATGCATCAGTCTTTCCCACGAGTAAAACTTCATTCCACAACCGTAAGTATTACTACTCTCTCACAAACACATAAATGCCTATAATTAAGGGAAGTTAATGAATTTTTTTTTTCATTGAACCATTTGAACTGTGGTTCTTGCACGTGGGTGTGCAGAACGTGTACTTATTTTTATAGTATTCTTTACTTTTTGTATCTTGGTAGTAATTTTTACTTACATGTACCAACAACTTTCATGTTCCCGCAACTGTAATTTTTTCTAATTTGATGTAGTAATTTTTTTTGAAATAATGTATTACTAGCAGCATGGTGACCCTGCATGCATGTCTCAATTCCGTAGTCATAGGCAAACTCAAGTAGTAATATAGTAAGAAGATTTTTTTCCCAAACTTTCTCCTTGGTTAGTAGTAAGATTCTAGTAGTAATATTCTTCGTATTGTTCATCCAAATGATCGAAGTAAGATTCTCTATATTGTTCATCCAAACAGTCTTTTCTCCTTTGCAACCGTACATAGTTCATCCAAACAGTTAAATACACGGATCCCAAACTCCACAGTTTAACATTGTAGTTATTTTTTGGTAGTATTTTTACTTCCTTAGTATCTTGGTATAGTATTCTGAATCGCGTTGAGATCGAAGAGCTTATAGCCACACTCAAATATGATGTTTTAATCCGAGAAACAAGCAAAATTGAACAAAATTATTTTCATATAATCACATATACACATGGTACAGGACCTCTGGGAAAAATCAAACAAAAATGGCTCCGCAAAATCATCGATGCATGCTAATGACTACTTCGTCGCACCGCCAGCCGCCCGAGGAGCCGTCCAGGCATGTGCGCCGTAGCCGGGAGGGGTTCGCGTGGTCCGTGATACCCTGCAGCTAGCCAGGATGCCGTCATGGATCCCTAGCATACAAAATCATGTCTTAAGAATACAAATCAACATATACACAGGCGCGGCCGGAAACAAGACGAGCTCGTGCGGATGCGTGCTCGGAGACGCAGCCGCCGGTGAGGCGTGGTCCCGTGCGTACGTCATGTGGAGTCCAGGCCAGCGGCTCTGGCATGCTTGCATGTATGCACGCTAGCAAGCGGCCGGGCCTGCTGGACATCGAGGGCGTCCTCGCGTCGCCGGCCTCCACCATTTCCAGGACCACCAGGCTGATATATGCCGGCGAAGCCGCCGCCGATGCCGCAACAACCGGAGACTGGAGATGTCGGTGAGAAGAAGGCAGAGCTACTCACCGGCTCGCCAGTGGATGCCACAACAACCGGAGACTGGAGATGTTGGGCGAGGATGGTCGCGGCCGGTGGGGGGCGAGCCGTGCTGACCGTGTACACCGCTGCACGGATCGACGTTGGAGCGCAGGCAAAAGCCACGGCGGCGTTGAAGCCGATGAATGACGTACCGCTCGAAGAATATATAAGAGAGAAGAGAATTAATGATATAAGAGAGAAGAGAATTAATGCACGCTAAATTTGGGTGCGGGTTTGGTGCGACTGTTGATCCAACCGGTAGTAATACTTATGGCAATTTGTAGTAGCAATTTGTAGTAGCATTTGCTGTTGCGGAGTGCGGATGAAGGCATATAAAACACAGAGGCTCCTCCCGGTAGTAATACTTACGATTACTCGTAGGATCATTTTTTTATTGTGGAAACCGGTGCACATCCATGATTACACCGTCGATCGGGTGTGTCGTAGTAAGTATTACTTTTGCGGCTGGGTAAGTTTACGGGTCTGGGATAGTCACACCGCACAGACAACGCTAGAAGTAATGATTACTCTTACGGAGGATTGATTACGGGTGTGGGGTAGTCGCCGGAGGTGGGCGGCGCGCCGCCGTTGCTCTAAATATTATTAAGAGCACAGCTTCCTAAATAGCAGTTATATATATATATATATATATTAGAACTATTAGTCCATAGCTAGCTACAGAATGACTGATTTTGTAGCCAGGCCACTCGGCGCACCAGATGCGCACCTGTTTGCGTTGCATGCCGCGTTCGGCCCCTCAACACCCAGCCAAACACAATTGCATGCGTCGGTCAATTATTAGCTGGCAATAACTGGCCTTCCAACCCAGCTGCCAGCGCTGCCCCATTTCCTCTAGCTAAATCACCGGCCAAAACATCGCTAAGCGCCGTTCTTTATCTTGCTGACCACAAAACCACACCGCCGTGCCATGCTATTTGCTTCGTCCTCGGCCTGGCTGATCCCGTCTGATGTCTGATGGAGTGAGCGTACGGGCGTTGTACGAGAGTGCGTCGTCGGCAACGGCAGGATGGCCGTGGTCCGGTTCTCCGGCGATCGGCGGCTGCCCTGCGCGCCACCCCGCGATGCGACCGATGGCGACCCTGGCCCGTCGGTGACGTGACCGGCACACGCCAGTGGCGGAGCGACGCATCAGCAGAGAGCGCAGCCGCCACTCGTCGACCTCATCGTTGTCAGGCGACCCTTCCTCGACGCGCCCTGTTTCGTGGTGCCGCCGATCCCAGCGGGTGTTCCTGTACGAGCCGCCTGCAGCGGGGACATCGATGGCGCGAGTTCACGGCTTCACGCCGGCGGTGGCGCACCTCAAGAGCTCCATCGCGCTGTCACGCACCCGTGGCCGTGGACTGCACCGACGACACCGGCGTGGCCTTCGTCGAGACCGACGACGCCGGGATATGCACCATGGACTTCCGTCGGCTCGCCGGCGCTGATGCACACGACATCCAGGCGTTTCTCGCGCTGGTGCCGGACTCCCCACCAAAGTGCTCCTGGCGCCCGTACGTGCTATCCATGCAGGACAGGCGGATTCCAGCATCGTCCTCCTCGTGCTCTCTGTGCACTATGCCGTCGGCGATTGCCAGGCTGTGTGGCGGTTCATGGCTGCCTGGGTGTCCGCCAGCGCGAGGGAGGCCATCCACGTCCCCAACGGCGACGAGTCCGCCCGTGTACTCTGTCTATCCGGGAAAGTAACGAAGGAAAATTCTAGTGAATAGATTATGGTAACCACAAATGAAAAAAAGTCCTAGATTCTAGTAAATAATGATGCCCAATGGCAAGGATTCTAGTATACCATTGCAGATTCTTGTAAAAATTATTAGTGCAAATCTCGTAAATACTTATCTGAATCTCCAAAAAAAAATCTCGTAAATACTTCTTGATGTACATTATCGTAGATAATGCTAATGCGTAATCCTGTAAACATTTATTATTGTATATTCTCATAAATATTTTTAGTTCAAATTCTCGTAGGTGCAAATTATCCTAAATATATACTTTCTAATCACGGATTCTCGTGAATATTTGTCAATGCAAAATCTCTAAAAAATGCGTACTCATCAGTTTCCAAATTGTAAACTTTTTGGCTTTTTCTAGATTCATTTGATTTACTATATATCTAGACATAGTGTATAACCAGGTGCATAGCAAAATCAATGTATCTAGAAAAGCTAAAGTGAACTACAATTTGGAACGGAGGGAGTATTCTCTAAGAATTTTTATAGTACAAAAATTGTTGTAAATATTTTTACGGTATTACAGTTTAAAATTCTCGTAAATGGGACATGTGCTAATTATAGTAACCAGAGCATGTGCTAATTATCGTGAGCAAATCAAGGAGATGAAGTAGTAAATCGACATCCTAATTACCATACTAGCACGTGCATGTGCGCCTCCTGTTACCATATTAGGAACACAAAATTACGAAAACCATATGGTACGCAGCTAAATCGTATGGCTAATAATTAAATAGTGCATAATAATTACCATGCATGCATGATGCAGCGTTGGTCAACTGCATGTAGCGCATTTATTTTTTTCACCATTTACTGCAGCGGATGAAGGAATCACATTAATGTCGGCAACGCTGCTCAGGCCAGTACGCTTTGTTCTGGCTGGTGCGCCGGATGGCTTGGCTACCAGACCACCCGGCGCACCTGGCCGGGCCGGCTTGCCTAGGGCGTGATTGACGCCGTGCATGCACAGGGCGTAATTAAAGCAGATATCCATGCATGTCGTAATTACTCCTTTGAATAGTATTTACTCCTTTGAATAGTATTTTTGTTTGTTGCTAGATTTGACGTTGCTTTTTACGAGAATGGTTTTCCTATATAATACAAGAATTACGAGAATGCTTTCCATATAAGAATAATACAAACGTAATATTTACGAGAACTTGCATTCAGTACAAGAATATGTATTTACGAGAACTTGCTTTAGAGATACAAAGATATGTATTTACGAGAATTTTTAATATGGTACGACAAAAAAAAACGAGAATGACTGAAAGTACCGTAACATCAGCAAAGTTACATCACGTGTTACGAGAATTCTGTTTACAATAATTTTTATAATATTTACTAGAATTACAAAACTTCTCACCAAAAAATTACAAGAATTCTACATTACGACCGTCGACCGATGACCTCGCGCAAAGGCGTCGCCACGTTCCTCCTCGTCATGGCGGATTGCCGAAGCAGCGTCGCAGAAGAATGGCGAGAGATCAGCGGCCACAGCGTCGGGGCGGTTAGCAAGGACAGGGCCACCGGTTGCAGCGACGATGCCATTGGCTCCTCCGGGCGAGACCGGCTGCGCCGCCGTCGGGGATTGCCGTCGAGCCGGGCAAGACGGGCCGCCGCAGGGGCTACCCTCCACAAGAAGCTCCATCAGGCCGCACAGCCGCCGCCAAGGGGCCGCGTTGCGTGATCGACCTTGGAGCCGACCTCGCCAGTGGTGTGCACAGATACAGAGGGGCGTCGAGGGAAGGAGCGGTGCTGCCGTGCTTGATAGCTTCCGCTGGCACATGAGCCGGGAGGGCGAGCACGCTGCCGTCTGCAACAGGGAGGGGCATGGAGACGCGGAGGCCGCCGCTGCCGAGGGTACGTGTGCTATCCGCGCGGGCATCGTGACCGTTTATGGGTGCCGTCCCAGCGAGATCCACCACCATAGGGCGAGTCTCTGCTGCCGCCTGCCTAGATGGATGGATGCCTCTGCTGGCTTGCCTCTGGAACACACGAACGCGCGCTGAGGAAGAATGGACGGTGCACCACTGAATTCAGTAAATCTCTTGGAAGAAAAAAAAAAGCAGGATTTATCTCTGACGCACCGTGAATTGGAGCCACAGAAGTTGTTGCATATCCGGCCATCTCGGATAGACCTGAGCTGCTCCGCTTCTTGCACTGGTCCGCCGTGCGGCCACCAGTCACCATGGCGATGGAGCTGCGAGCTGCCTAAACATGCAAAGCTGAATTACCATGGTCGTGGATTGAGGTGCCCTGGTCATGTGCGGTGAAAGCGACGTTCCTAAAATCTATGCTCAATTATATAATAGCATGATTTGGGTGACAGGTCATTAATGAATGCAATTAATGCAATCAAACGGAAGGCAAGGCCTGGTTGCGTTTGGGTTGGGTGGGATGCGCACGCGCCTGCTCGGGTCTGGCTACAGAATGAAAAATATTTTGTAGCTAGCTACAGTGTAATAGTTATATATATATATATATATATATATATATATATATATATATATATATAATATATATATATAATAAGGAAGAGAGAAACAGTGTTGGGGAGGATATGGGGAGCTGCTTTTGCAAGCTATACCGACCAAAGCAGGAAGTGTGCCCAAAAGTGCCATCAAGAAGGGTGAGCAGCGAACCTAGCTGTGACCAAAAGATGCAATGCAATCAGGCAACAGCTTTACTTTTGGGCACCCATGCATAATTGCCGAACTTGGCCTACTAACTGGCGATCGACAAATAGAGATGCTCCATGTGGGAGGAAGGGGTTCTAGAGAATACGACGACCAACCCAACAGTACCCACAAGTGGATCAAGAATTGTTTTTTGAGACCACCACGCAGCAGTAGTACACGTCGTCTTCTGCGTGGTTACTCTGATTTGCTGATTCTGCTGGGGGTGTTTCTTTCTTTTTGTTGTTGACATTTTTTTTCCTAGTAATTCACATCAGTGCAATAGTGATAGTAATAGTCACAAGCAAAACACATCTTTCTCCTTGGTTATTTGCTAGGTGAGATTAGCTCTCCTGAGAACCCAGCGTGCCCAATGGTACTCAAACTTTACTGGTGTTAATCAAGCCTCATCAAGTGGATTCAGGGCATGTTTAGATACACATGGCTAGTTGCTACTTGGAGCTAAAAATCAGTTCAAATTAACTAAAATTGATCAGTTAATTAGTTGGTGTCATGTGCCAGGAAATAGGGCCTGAAGGACAGGCCCACGAGGCCCGAGGGGGGGGCAAGCGCGCCGCCCGGGGGCAGGCGCGCGCGCCGCCCCGCCCCGCCTCCCTTCCGCGGACTCTTCGCAATTAATTAGAGAATAGAGAAGGAAATTGATTAGGATTATCTAAAAAGCTTTTGGTGTGCAAGGGAATATTCCATCTATAAGGAAGGCCCTTATTAGGAAAATAAATAGGATTGCTTGTAAAAGGTATTCCAATCTATAAGGAAACCTTTTTAAAGAGATTGTTATGCGTTACAAGTCCCACTAGCCGGACTATAAAAGTAAGGGGAGTGTAATCTTTTCGGGGTAACAAGCAATAAAGAAAATTTATCTCCTCTCTCCTGCCTTCCAGCGCCGCCGCCCGGCTCACGCACCGCCTCCCCCGCCCACCCGCGCCGGCCGCCGTCCACGCCGCCGCCGCCGCCAGCGACGCCGCCACGCTGCCCACACCTCTCCTCAACGCCGCCCGCCGCCTCAACGCGAAGGGCGCAGCCCCGACGGGCGCCCCAGCGTGTCCACGCCCGAGGTCGTCCCCGGGTTGTGACGGTGGTATCCGGAGGCCACTACGATCCACCCACCACCATGGGCGCCCGAGGCGAAGAGATGCTGCCGAGTGGGGGAATCGGGTTCTCGACTTCACCGCTTAGCCTCGGCCGGCTTACCCGATCAAATTCTTTTGTCCTCCGGTACCGATCCGGCGAGAGGCAAGGTACCACAGCGCTGCTGAAGGAAGCTGAGGCGACAATGAAGTCATGCATGGAGGAAACCGCCGCCCTTCATCAAAGGCGAGGGCGGACGGCTGCTCGTCGCGACCGGGTCATAGCGGTGACACCGAGAAGATGTTGGACAACTACTCATCTTTGCGCTTGCCGCCGTGAGGGGCGCTGCACCCAGCCGCGCATCGCCGCCCCTCTTCCCCGTGAGCACTTCCCCGGCCTCGCACTCGCTCGTCTTAAAAGCTGTCCCGACGCATGCGCACGGCAAGTGACGACCTCTACCATGGCTGAACCATTTGCGAACAATTCTTGAAGGGGACAAGGTACGCCCAGCCACGTAGCAAGTCACGTACGCCTCATATCATCTCACGGGAGGAGCACAGCGGGGTACATGAGGCTGTCCTGTGAGAAGACGCTGCGATTGGACGAAGCCGCCAAAGACGTCAACGAACGCCGGCCCAGCTACAAGGTGGAACCGGCCGGGTGAGCGGGCATCGCTAAGGAAGACAGCACCGTGGATGAGTACGAGAGCGGTTCGGCACACGTGGTGGCCGCGCAGGACACCTAGACGACAAGCAGTGAGGTGAACATCTAGACGGTAGGACTGGGGAGCCGCTCAAGACGGACGTCGAACTGCGGGATCCACAGACATGGAGTCGACCATGTCCCTCGCCGTGGCATTTGAGCTCGCCCCGACCATCCTCTACAACTCCAGCAAACCAAGACAGCGGCGGGGCAAGGCACCACCAGCTCTATGGCGACCACACCTACGGTGCCACCATCATCAAGACTCGCTTATGTCGACCGCGGCCGTTCAGCGGCTGACACCGGAGGAGATGACGGAACGACGCAAAGGCTGGCACGTGCTTCAACCGGTGACGAGCCGTTCGGCCACAAGTGCAAGCACCTCTTCGACATCCACGATCTTCAACGACTTCGGTGGCGACAAGGATGGCACCACCACCGACGGCGTCGCCACGGACGGCGCCGACCTCGGTCCTATTCGGGGACTAACTCCCTGTCACGTGGTGCACATTCTCTATACCTCGTCGGCATCATCTCGAGGGATTGGCGTCAAGATCGTCGTCGACTCGGGAGCGACGCACAACTATTGACCCCCGTGTGGTGACCATGGCGGGACTACGATTTCGGCCGGTCGCGTGTGCTGATCCACCGGCACCCGGCGCTTCACCGACATGTCGGGCGGCCGCCTTCGACGTACCGCCGCGATCGACGCCGGCATCTTCGACATCGACGCCTATGTCAGGCGCGCGTGGCAACGACGCTGACGTCATCCTTGGCATGCCTTGGCTAGCAAGCCAGGGAAGGGTGACATGGGACTTTCGCCAACGAGCTCCGGTACTACCGCGACGGCCACCACCACGTTCACGTCGGGCGCCTCCTCCACACACGGGCGGGGACTGACCCGGCTTTCCGGGTCAGGCATCTTCGCGCGAGGATCCGGAGCTTCCCCTCGAGACCGCGGGGAAAACGTTCAAGGCATGCAACTGCCTTGGACCTCTGACGACACGTCGACTGGGGTCTTCGCATGCCTCACGACAAGCGATTTCGGAGGACCGGCGGCACCTGCGACGGATCGCCCTCGACGCGTCTACGGGCGCCGCCAATCCGCTGGGCGGTGGAGGGGATGGCCTTCTCCTCTTCGATGGCGCTTCTACCTCCCGGCTTCCTCACCGCTACTACCGGACCTGCGGAGGCCTGCGTCAGTGGAGGAGTTCGCGGGATGAACTTCCTCGCCTTGGGCGCCTGCGACTCCGCCCGACTTCGGCGGCGTAACCGCCATCCTGTTGGGCGGCATCGGCGGCGCCACCACGACCCGGCCTGGTCGTCTTCCTCGACGGCATGGACGCCTCTTCCTCACCATCGACCGCGTCCACATCAGCTACGATGCGGAACGGGGTACACATCAGCTATCTACGGTCCATGTTCGACGTCGCTCCTTCATGCGGTAGATGTTGAATTTGGTACGCTACACCTCCCACTTTCGCCGCGATATCACTATTTGGCGCCTTACGCGCTCTTCATCAGCGCTCACCGCCCAACGGCGCTTCACGTTCTGGAGAGCCCGCCTACAAACATGGTGCATCAACACCTTGAGGCGGAGTTCCACGGAGCTCTTGCTTTCGCCATTTCGACGGCGGCGTCCACAGCAGGATGGATATGCGCCGTCCACGACACATCTACCGCGGCTACATCGGAACCTCCACTACCTCTTGGAGTTCGCACCATTGCGAACCGGGGGAGAACATGATCCGGGGAACCCGGTGCATGGCAAGTTGATTTCGGGCAGGTTGAGCTCATCATGCCAGCGCAATGAGACCTTTCCCCGGTGTGACCGAATGGACATTCATCCAAGGCGAGGACGCGCCGGTCGAGAAGCGGGGGGAGATGTCATGTGCCGGGAAATAGGGCCCGGTGAGCCACGAGGGCCGAGAGGGCACAGCTGGGCGCCGCAGTGGCAGGCGCTGTGGCGGCCGCCGCCTTCGCCTCCCTTCCGTGAACTCTTTGGCAATTAATTAGAGAATAAAGAAGGAAATTGATTAGGATTATCTTAGGCTTTTTGGTGTGCAAGGGAATATTCCATCTATAAGGAAGGCCCTTATTAGGAAAATAAATAGGATTGCTTGTAAAAGGTATTCCAATCTATAAGGAAACCTTTTAGAGAGATTGCTTTGCGTTACAAGTCCCACTAGTCGGGCTATAAAAGTAAGGGGGCACGTAATCTTTCGGGGTAACAAGCAATAAAGAAAATTTATCTCCTCTCTGTAAGTGCAATCAAGCTCTAAGTGGGTTTTGGCGTTGATGACCACCGAATTAGGGGACTAATGAGATTTACTGAAGATGACATGCAGGAAATAAAATAAGGAGTTGATGTACAGGTCCAAAGGCATCTAATGAGCTAGATGGTGGTGTTTCGGATCAAGGCGTTTAAATTATTTCATATTTTGAATCTTGAGTTTAGGAAATGTCGTACTATCAAGAGGGATCCTAGGACTCTTGGCTACTGTGGACTATATGCTCTAAACTCCAATCCGACCACAAAACACATCTCCTAGCGACCCGGCCAAACCAAAATATCAAGTTTCACTCCTTTTTGTTGCCAGTAAACGCTTGGGCGAATGCAGCTATAGCTTGGTGCGGCGTGCCGCGTGTAAGTGCGGCAGTGCCACACTTACTTCCGACCGTTGGGTCCGTGGGGTATAAATACCTATTCTACCCCTCCCATAACGGTCACTGGCTCATTTCTTCTTCCTCCCGACTGCCGGCCCGAGGGAACTCACCTCTTGCTCTCTCTCTCTCTCCTCCATTGAAGCACCTTGAGCTCCTTACTCAATCCCTCACTTTCCACCACGGATTTTTGAGGGAAAAGGCAAAGAAGCGCTTGTGGAGGCGGGATCTACTACTTCCCCAACTTGAAAGAGCATTTGGTTCACGTTTGGCGGGAACCCTAGGGTTCTTTTCTCTTGGAGCTTGCTCCTAGACGGCTAGGGCGTCGCCCTTGAGCTTGCCCCCTTCGTGTGGCAGCCTTGGGAGGTTTGTAACCTCACACAATCATCAATACATTACCCCACATCTCTGGGGTTAACTCCCTAGACTTGTGAACGAGGGGAAAAAGCAAGCCGGTGGGCAAGCTAAGCCTTGTGTGGTAACCTCAACAACGTGGGACGTAACCCGGCCTTTGTGGCGACGGTGAACCACGGGATAAATCCTTGTGTCACTTGTGTTCTTTACTTTATTGCATATATTCTCTTGTGAGCTAGGGTTTCGTCGATCTACTTTGTTCTTTGCGTTTCTATCATATTTGGCTAGTTCCCCGTGAAGTATTTGTGTGCGTGAACAAGTGTGAATCACTAGCACCAAGGACACGGCTCTCTCGATTCACCTCGAGGTCACCCTCGTGAAGTGACCCGCAAAGCAGCGCCTGCCTCCGGCAGTCATCCATTTCTGTCTCTCTGTCTCGCTCGTTCAGTTTCGCGCGGAATGCCGTGCCTTTATCTTGGCGAAGGCGGCGCCTCTCTATCAGACCGACAGGTGCTATAAAGTTTTTGATACAGGGTCGATTTTTGGGGGTCGACCTATTCACCCCCTCTAGGCTTCCATCAGATCCCACAAGTGGTATCGAGCTGGATACGCCGGCTCACGCTTCACCGGCGTGAAGTATGGACAAGCCGGAGGGTTCGAAGAAAGGAGGCAAGTCCACTGTCCCCCATGGAGGAGGAGGAGGCCAGCCAGCGACGAGCTCTCTCTCTTGGGACTGCCACCGAGAGCACTCTCAAGGGGGATGCCACCGATCCCGAAAGAAAAGCGGCAAGACAAGCAAGACGAACCGCAAGAAGAGGAGAGCGAGAAAGAAAGAAGCTTGAAGAGCAAGCTAGCATCAAGCTCGTAGAAGCTTCAAAGAAAGGAACAAAGAAGAGTGGTTCGGGATGCTCGTGCGCAAGGAGGGCAAGAAGAGAAAAGCAAAGGCAAGAAGAAGAAGCGAAGTCAAGTGAGCTATCAAGTAGCTCGACGATGGAGATGATGATGTCTCCTACAACAAGAACAAGAAGAAGGAAAAAAAGAAGAACGATGAGGGCAAGCGTCAACAACAACAAATTTGCCGCCATATCCTTTAACTACTCCTCTTATTTGACTAACCGCGATAAGAAGTCTTTTTATCAATGTGCCCCGGGAAAGTTGCCCGTTTCGATGGGACCAACTATGCCAAGTGGAAGCACTTGATGAGAGCCTATCTTAGCGCTCTTCACCCCGGTCTTTGGGAGGTTATGTGCAGTGGATTTCAGCCGCCGGTGAATCCCAAGGAACCAACAAATGAAGAGCTAGCAGCTGCCCACATCAACGGTCAAGCCACAAGCATCCTCCTAAGTGCTCTAGAAGGAAAATGAGTACAATAGAGTGATGAATGTCAATGATGCAAAGAAGATTTGGGACACTTTGGTGCTTGCACATGAAGGTGTAGACAAAGTGA
>JADLZK010002607.1:0-59353 GCA_015847255.1 Hyparrhenia diplandra
TATTAGTAGTCGGTAGAGAAGTTCTAACAAAATACTTGCAAAAGTTCTAACAAATGTCACATTGTTTTTTATAAACTTGATCATTTGAATTATCCAAAACTTAGAATTGTATTTGAGGGGAGACACTCATACTCATACACGTACACGTAACATACACATACACATACACATACACATACACATACACATACACATACACACACACTCTTAGATTTATAGTCGAAGAGATATTTGTAGTGAAAGAAAAGGTGTGTTGCGACTAGCATAAGAGTTTTTAACATTCCAACGCACCTAGTTTTCCATTGTTGTAGCAAACTTGTTAAGGTTTCCGGGTTGTACTACCTCTGGATGATCAGGAATGTCCGAAATGGAATTATTTTTTTTAAAAACAAGGCTTGTAGTATTGCTTATTGGAAACATGCATGCGGGCTCTCAAGGAAGAACTTGGCTTGGTGTGCATCAAGGCCAAGAAGAACATTTCAGATTCACTTTTTGTGTGGAGGGAGAACCATTTGTAATTTTCTTTTTCTCTCCTTTGGGGTTTGCAGCCTTGTAACTTGTATATAGTCTAGCTATATATTATTTGCATTATTTTTTGTTCATATTAATATAAAGACAAAAGAATAGGTAGGGAGGTTCTCTTCTGTTTTCCTCATAAAATGGTTGTACTACCATGTGCACATGAATTCAGAAAACATGTGGAAGATTTGTCTTGTTGACGTGGAGTGGAGAAAAAAAGTCACGGAACTTCGTTGCTGGTTCAAAAAGTGCGCCATTAGGTATGAAGTAGCTTTCATATGTATTGTAGTTAAAGTTAGCTAGTCACAAGGCCTGGTGACATAGAATATATGGCACCTTGGTGTTATTGGTCGTCCGTGCTTTTTTAAACAATTTGTGATTATAAATTGCTAGTGATTTGTACGCGTGCAACAAGTTCCTTTTGGAATTTGCATTGGACTCCACTGATCCAGGATATGTCATGGAATTTTCTTGCTAGTAGCCCAATAATTTGCTTGACGTACCTTGCATAAGAGAAATTAAAGTTTCTTATAAATTGACTTTGTTAACAAATATATATATGTTTATAGAAAATTAGTGTTAAACCATATTTGCTCACAGAGATGAAAATTCATGAATCACTAGTGACATGCATGTGACTACGTGAGTTACCAGTACGGAACGGAATAGTTTGTCGAATTCAGGCACATTTTGCAGTAGATATACTCATCCTTTTTTCTTCAGATTGCTAGGAAGATAGCTGGAACTTCTCATGCATGCATGTTTCCGATTGAAGCCATCTTGTAGAGTCAAGGATCCAAATCATCACGAACATATACTACAACTATACCCAGATGAGAGCTATCGTAAAAAAAAAAAAAATCCAAATCATCGAAAACAAGTCGCACTTGCACAGTTTGCAATAGTATTGTACTACAGCAATAATGGATGGAGGTGCTGGGTGAACAAGAAAGACCAAGATGCCCTGGGATGTTGACTTCACTGACGACCTTCCTCATGGCTTTCTATCTAAAATGCAGATTGAAACAAATCCATATCCATACAGTGCAAAATGGAATCCCATTGGAAAAAAGGTCGATATGATGTGAGTGAAGGATCAAAGAACTTGGTTGGATATGTGGTAATGAATCTCTGACTGGGTCCACCGTAACTGCAAGTGATGAGATTCCCCAGTAGCAGGCATGTCGCTTGTCATATCTTCCTTTTACCCGCCTAATGGTTGCAGAGTAGGATCTACTCATCGTTGAATTATTAGGTAATTTTCAGATTAATTTCATAATATAAATCATGATAAACAAATCTACTAGATAAAGCATGTCAAACATATTAGCATAGCATAAAAGCATATCACAGATCATAGCATGATTCAATAGCAAATAACATATCATGACAGATGTAATCACAACTAGCACACTAGATAGATTGGATAGATTGAACATGACTAACACAAAGATTGGATCTTGGGAATACACCTTGACGTTGAGGACAACGTAATGGGAGAGGTTCGAAAGCGGCCGAGGTCCTCAGGTCATTTGTCGTTGTCGCCGATCAGCGGTGGCGGAAGAAGTCGAAGAAGTTGACGATGAAGGCGGCGGCGAGGCGGTCCTCCGCGTGTCCTTCCCGAAGACAAGCCTTGGCGAAGATCGGGAGCAGTTGCGCCGAAGAGCACTTCCCAAAAACTTTATTTGCCTTCTCGGTGTAGGATCGTAAAAGACCAAAGTTCTGGATACCCGCTCACCCGGTCGGCTGGTGCACGCAGTTTATCGGGTCGAGATTGGATGCGTTTAGCATGGCCCGGTGGTCTGCTTATATAGTCCGGATAGACCGACCTCGTGACCGTCACGATCTAAACCGTTAGAACTCTACTGTTCGTGATTCGTTTTAGAACTCTGCTGTTCGTATTCGTTTTAGAACTCTGCAAACCAAAAGACCAAAAAACTAAAACTGCAAAAGGAGACCCGCAAGGCAAGGAGCCGAATTTTTGGCGGACCATACCACTCGAGCTGCGACACAAGGTACCTGAACGTACACACAAGTGACTTGCGAGTTACGACATGAATCATCGTCTATAGAAGAACAAATACACAGAAAATCTCGAACATGTAGTGCCGCCAAGCACCAATGGTGTTGCAGAGACGCGATCCATACCACTCGAGCTGCAGCCACCATGCACAACTTCAAAGACTAAGACTAGTATATTGCCCGTGCTAACGCTACGGTGATATTTAGGTTAATATAAATTAATAGATAACCAAAATATTTCTATCACCGCCTGATCATTGAAGATGGATACCGGATCCAATTTCTCAATGTCGTTGACATCAGAATCACTTGGCCAACGGAAGAAGCTTCAACTCACATTCTAATCTCTGACTTATGCGAAATCAGTATTCCTTCTCTGGACGTTTTAGGTAATCTCTTATTGAAAATAAACTTCACACCTCGAGACAACAAAAAAAAAAAAAAAAAAAAAAACAGTATGCTTGTCAGGAACCCGATGTCCCAATGGCACTACCGCTAGCAGCTTTATTATCATGTAATTAAGCAGCATCAAGCTCGTGTGTCTCTTAACTATTTCTTTCCGTCAAGGGGCTCATGGCTCAATGGTAAAGGCCATTGGTTAGGGGCTCCCACCCGTGGTTCAAATCCCAGGTGCGACACTTTATCCCGAATTTATTTCAGGATTTTTCGGCGCTATACATTAAGTGGTAGGCGGCGTCCCGTCGATAGCGGCGCCCAGTGGTGACTTCGAACTTCAAGATTTGCCGGCTCAGTCCTTGAAGGTGCTCATAGGGGTAGGGTTTACGCACACGTGTGTTCATAGGGGTGAGCGCGCGTGTGCGTGTTGGCGTCGCGTTGTACTGTGTAATCTCAAAAAAAAAAAAAAAAACTATTTCTTTCCATTGGCACCAGCCGCACCACCGCCATCAAAAACATTTGCTTTTCGTTTTCATTACCTATTTCTTTCACATCTGAATGCAACTCAATACTTTAGAGCCCACCCTGTAAACCTGTGCACCTTTGCACTTGCTTCTGCTTTCAATACCCATCGCCTTGGGATTCCTGAAGTCATTCATGCAATCTTAAACATATAGGAGAATGAATTACAGTTGATCAAATATGTTAGTCAAGTGGACCTATTGGATTGGGTAAAAACTCTTGAATAAAGCATGCTATACTTGTGAGTTTTGAACATGTAATCAGTGGAGCTATTTCCAACAAACTTAATTCTGACCCATGAAGCTCACTACATCAGCAAGTCTAGTCGAACGTCCCCTGCATACACGATGCGAGGAATGATGTCCGGAGCGCAGCACAGGTAAAATCCTGTGTGCCCTCAGACACAATCTTCCTGATCAATGCCACAACAGAAAGCAGCTCATCCCTGTCACTCAAGCACCAAATCGCATCCACCGCCACGCAGAGCACATCTTTGAGCCCTTGTGCATCAGACTTTCCATCCAGCCCATCGGCGCTTTACCAATGATGTGATCCAAATCTACTAATGTGGCCAATAGATCTGCAACAAAAAATAATATTTCTAACTATTGGAGTCACGAACAGCTACTATCCAGATGGTTAATCAGACAAACGGAATTAACTAAATGACTAATGAACAATTAATCAAGAATCAAGAAAGGAACCTACAGGAGTCACGAACCTGAGGGTTGATGGATGGACTGATGTGGCTATGTGCGGATGCTCTTGGGAAGATCCCGTCCCGTCTGTGCGGATGGTAGATGAATGGAAGCCCATAATCCATCAATCTAGGTTGGCAGTAAACCATATACTCTTCGATCTGCATAGAAAGGTGACAGGAAAAATTAGATCCAGAATCAATAAATCATAAGAAAATCTGTCATTCCCGCACCTTATCTTCAACCAAGATCCATGCAACGGGGCTGGCCAGTGCCCACCGTGAGAAGGCGAGCCGGATCAAGGCGGCGCGCCTCTCCTAGCAGCAGGCTGTCTCCACCCCGATCCCCAACGTCCGCTCGTGATGATGCTGGTGATGTAGCAGGAGATCGCGGCAGCCGGTGGCCTCCCGACCGTGGGGGCGGGCGGCGGAATTGCCGAATGGATGAGTTCGCCTTTCGCGGTCGCCCTCGCTCGCATCTTTTTAATATACTAGGTAAGTGCCCGTGCGTTGTTACGGGTTTTAAAGTCCACACAAACCTAGACATTTTCTCACTAACACATCTGAAAAAATCATGTGCATCATGGCTTTGATTTGATTTTTAGTTAAGTGCCCGTGCATTGCTATGGGTCGAGGCTCATAGTTGGAGTGGTAAAGGTCATTGGCTGTGGGGCTCCCACCTGAGGGTTTAAATCCTGGGTGTAACATCATTTTACACCGTCGGGTATTCCCCTACAGTTTTCTGTCAAAAAAAAATATTACATAAGATACAACGAAACAAGTGAAATATATGTAGAATTCATGTCATCACAAAAATTAACATTAAAATGTATAATTCAAACTATTGTCTTGACATAAAGAAACCACAAAGTAAACGACAATTCATTGTTTGTGAGACTGGAAAGGAGAAAAAACACGAGCTTGAAGAAGAATGAATCAGGCAAAACTGTTTTTCGTCAGTCATGCTACCGGATCACCATAAGAATGCATCTCGAGATAATGTAAATTCTTGATCTCTTCTCCCTGAGGGCTCTGCCGAAGCCTTCTATCCGTATTGCTAGGACATGGATGCATCTCTTTTTTTCTCTCTCTCTCTCTCTTTTTTTTTTTTTTTGAGCAATCAGGAAAACCACGGGCTTGATCAAAGTGATCTTGAAGTTTATCCATACAGAATGTAGAGAAACAAACATGAACAAGTCCTTGTGCAAATAAATTCTGAATAAATCCATTTGAAATGGCAGATAGTAAATTAACCTTGCATGTAAGGGCTCCTTTGTTGAGCTTGCAACTATTTTTTAGAGCTAGATTGCTTCTTCTCATCCTCATGAAAGAGATATCGTACTTGATGTACTTTGCAACCTGATTAAAGGGAAAATGGAGTTAGTAGTGGTCTGACTGATAAATAGGAATACATGAAATTCACAATTTACCGAAAACGTAGAAACAGGACAATCCAGGTCAAGGGCCTTTTGTTTATCGAAAATATAGAAACAGGGTGTCATGTTTCTACGGATTGTCTAGACTGAATCATAATTTGTAGGTTCGAACAAGGCACCATCATATTCTATATCATTCTGTTCTATAGATTTTGGCTGAGCGGTTTGTTTACCGGCTGACTGTGATCTCATCTTTCTACCGTGGTCCCTGTTCTTTTGCAACAAACTTTCTCAGCTGTTCTCATCCATATTGTTATACCTCTCTCGTTTTGCAAGGGTCTTTTGCTTTTTGAGCTGCCAACTGGTGACCAATAGTTGGACAACATTGTCATCGTGAGTTGAGTTGTACATATATCTGTACATATTGAAAATGGAAAAAAAAAAGCAGGATGGCACTTGGGAGTTGCATCACTTGCATCCAATAGAGTGTATCCTGCTAGGTTGTTCATAACAGAAGAATTATCACAGGTTGGTTGTTGTCGGATTCGGCCAGATTGGGCCAGAATTGACACATGATTGCTGATCGTCGGGTGGTGAGGATGGCGAGGGGAGCCACGGAGGAGGGGGCGGCGGCGGCAGCAAAGATCGTCGGTGACATAGATTGATGATGAAGGTGAGGTAGTAGACGACGAAGATGACGTGTAGCAGCAGAGAGAGAGAGAGAGAGGAAGGAAGGGGCGGCGCCGCTTGGTGGAGGAGGCGGCGTGGGGGGCGGCGCTGCGCCCGCGCGGGCGCGGTGGCGGCGGCCTGGCGGCAAGGCGTGGAGGAGGGGCGGCGCGCGCGCCTGTAGGGTCGAGATGGGGACTAGGGGGGGGTGAATAGTCCTTTCTAAATCTAATTGCGTCGGCTAAACAAATATAATGCGGAATTGAAACTATTCGTTTAGCCAAGACTTCACCCCTCTAGCTATGACTCTAAATCACCTCACAAAAAGATCCTACACAAAGCAAATGAGGTGATAAGCCTAGCTTGAGCTCCTAACCGTTTCTATTGCAAGGTCACACAAACCTATGCACTAGTACTTCAAACAAAGGTGAGCTCCTACACAATTCTAATGAGCAAAAGCACAAAGCCAACTTAAGCTCAATAGATGCACCAAGGACAAGGCGACACACGCCTAACCCAAAGGCTCAAATTACTTAGCTACACAAACTAAGCAAAGCAACTAACAAGCTACACAAGCTAGTAATTGCAAGAGCTACTCCACAAGCACAAGCATACGATATATATGAAAGTAAATACAAAGCTTGTGATTTGGAGAATGCAAAACACCAAGAAGAGTAGACAAGTTGACACCGGTGATTTTTTACCGAGGTATCGGGAAGCTTGCCAACTTCCCCCTACTCCTCGTTGTGTTGACCAACACCTTGGGTGGTTCCTTTGGTGTTTTCACCTAGATGGTTCTTCGGTGTGATTCTCCGATCACTTGCCCCTCAAGGCACGCCCCGCAAGGCACCGCAAGACACCACTCTCAAGTGAGCCTCTCAAGGCACCGCAAGACACCACACACACAAGGGAGGTACTCACCGACACGCTCTAGTAGTGATGCTCTTCACGATCCCCGCGAGGTGAGCTCGAACCTCTCACAAATCCTCCTTCGGAGCACCGCACAATCTCCGTTGCGTGCTTCACGAAGTCTCTTGCCACCAAGCCGTCTAGGAGGTGGCAACCTCCAAGAGCAACAAGCACACCGGCTTGCAACACGATCACCTAGTGCCACAAATGCGATCTCTCAACGCGAATGCACTAGAATCACTCCTCACTTTGATTTGGATGAACACTATCAATCACAAGTGAGTGGGAGGGCTCTCAAGCACCACAACACAAGCCACCAAGGCCCAAGTGTGCTCAGCACCCTGCCATGGCCGACCAAGGCAAGTATATATAGGGCCCAAGTCAAATAGAGCCGTTGGGAGGAAAAATCCATTTCTGCTGGCGTCGGCCGGACGCGACCGACCGGACTCACGGCCCGAAGTCGGTCCAGCGTCCGTCGCTCCCTTCCGCGGCGTCCGGTCGAACGGACAAGGCCATCGGGCCCCGGCTAACGGTAACCGGCGTCGGTGCACGCTTCCGGTCAACCACCGGAAGCGCCCGGTCGATGCTTCCGCCAAAACGCCATGACAAGCTCTACGCCAGACGACTTTCCGGGCGCGGCCGTGCATGCGTCCGGTCAAGGATCGCTTCGGTCCGCCGTCCGGCCGGGCGCTGGTCCGTCCATTTCGCCTCGCGAAACTTCATCGCGTTTCTCCGTCGCCTTTGCTTCGACATGCTACCCAACAAGTATACCAACTTGAACACCGGGAATAGCACGTATTCACCACCAACTTGCATCCGGCGCAATAGAAAATATGCATCTCATTTTCTCAAAACGCCGAATTTCTCAAAAAACCACCAACTAAGCAAAGCGGTTCCCAAACCCAACTCAACCCTCGCAATCACCGCCGCCTTTGCAAATGTGCCAACACCACCAAGTGTACATCACCATGTGCATGTGTGTTAGCATTTTCACAATCATTTCAAAGGCCCGGTTAGCTCTTACCACGCCACTCGATCCTAACACATCGCAAAGTTAGATCGCTCAAGTGGCACTAGATGACCGATATGCAAACAAGTTTGCCCCTCTTGATAGTACGGCCATCTATCCTAAACCCGGTCATAAACTTCTCTAAGCTCCTCATGACCGGCGAAATGAAATGCCCTATAGGTTATACCTTTGCCTTGCGCATTTCCATTCCGCTCCATCTCCAAGTGCCGATGCAACACATGCACCAACACGATCACCAAATGATATGATCCACTTCATATCATCACGTGACACTATTGGTCCATCGATCTTGACCTCACTTGCTCTTCACCGTTGCGTCGGTCCGTCGGGCGTCAAGTCTTGCCCAAGCTTCACCGCCTCGCGGTCCATCGCTTCACCGCCTCGACTTGCCCTTCACACTTGCAACCGGTCCATCAAGCCAAGCCTTGTCTTGATCTTCACCACCTTGGTCACATGACTCCATGTCATGTTTCATATGCAATAAAAGCTCCTTCATTGCGTCATCATGAGTGAACTAATCTCCCCGTGTATTATCTCAATCACACATATTAGTTCACCTAATGTTGACACTCAATTACCAAAAACCACAAGGGACCTTTCACGCGGGAGGAGGAGAGAGAGAGAGCCTAGAGTCGGAGAGCTGTTGGGAGTTACCCCTTTAATTTATTTCTTCTTAAGATTCAACCGGCTACATGCCCCTTGTATTTATAGTCCGAGGGAGACTTGCATGCTAAGATAAATCTAGAGGTTTCCTTATAGATTGGAATTCCTCTTTCACAAGCAACCTATTTATTCCCTATTTTATTCCTATCTTTATTCCTTAAATATTCCTTACTTAATTGCGGAAGCAACCGACGTGGCGCGTTCTTTCAAGGGACGATGGCGGGCGGCGGCCAGAGGCGCGCGTCGCGCCAGGGGGCCTTGGGCCCTAGGCGGCGGCGGTTCCCCCCTTGTTGGGCCCTATTCCGGCGATCTCTTTTTGGGTCATGACATTTCTCCCCCTCGCCGACAGCCCCTCGGCCGCCGTTTCGCACTGTTGTCGTTGTTGATTTGCCGCGAAGATGGAGACGCCGACCATTGCCGGGCCGCAGAACACCCTCGTAGTACCTTTGATAAGGCCATGACGTAGTAGCGATTTTTGCCGAGGAAGACGATCTCCATTGTTGGCGCCCAAGCATTTGCTCGGTTGGAGCTTGATGGTTCCAGCGATGCGAAGTAGGTTGTCGCCAATTCGTGTTGCCATTTGATGAAGGATGGGAGCCCGAGGTAGTGACAAAGCCGCCGAGGTAGCGGGTTGATGTGGGTGGTATGTACCTCTTATCGTCGTCGGTGAAGCTCACACGCCGAGGCTTGTCAAGATTGGAGCGGCGGTAAGTCTTTTGGCGAGGTGGATCGCCGTTGTCTCGGTGTAGGGTGCCTCCCGGTGTATTTCAGCCCACGGCTTGTTGGCGTAGTCGCATCGAACGTAGATGTCGTTGAGGAACAAGGGAGCCAACCGGTATGGCTCGAGTCGCCCCTCGCCGCCAAAGTCGCGTAGTCGACGTCGCGATGGTTGTTGGTGTCGCCATTGAAGGACGCCCCAAAACCGGAGAGTGGGGCACCATGGTATGTTGTCTCCGTTCTCCCGTGGCGCCTTGGTGATGCAGAGGAGCCAAAGAAAGAGGAGTGCCGTTGTCGCCGGGTTTGGTACCGTGGTACTTGATGTTTCATGCGTGCGTGGTAATCGATGATGTCGCCTTTGCCGGAGCTGCGTTTTGATTGATGGTGTTCTCCACCATTGTTGATGTCGGCCGAATGTCCAGCAGGTGTAGTAGATCGTCGGGCGAAGGTCGGCGGGTGAACGACCTTCTCCTTGGTGGCGCGGGGGCGCCGGTGTTCTCATCGGCCGCGGGCGCCCATGTGTGGAACGCCGTGGTTGCCAATGTCGAGGTTGGCCGCGAGGATGTCGCCGTGGTTGATGCCCTTGTAGTTGCCGCCGATTGTAGGCATGGTGAAGACGTAGTCGACATTAGGGGGAACGTCATTGGCGTTTGGCATCCTTGAGGACGTCGTTGCCGTTCATGGCGCCCATGGTAGCATCCTTGTCGTTGTCAATGTCGACGATGATGCCGGGTCGAAGACGTTTTGGTTGACGACGTCGAGCGACATCGTTGGATCATGGGTGATAGAGGTAGAAGCTCCTTGTTGAATGGGAAGGACTTGCCACGGTGATTGTGGAGCGTGTGATATCCCCGGGTCGGAAGTTGTTGGCGTTGTAGTTCATGTCGCCATTGTTGTCCGTGATGTCGTGGATTTCGGAGTTGAGATTAGCGATGTCGGTCACGACGTCAGCGGCGTTGTTGAGTCGTCCTTGTTGGCACTCGGATGTTCCCAATGTCAAAGATGATGTTGGTAGTGACCGGGAACTTATTCGTGCCATTGTAGTAGCCCGTGAGACGTTGGCCTAGTTGGATAGGCTTTTTTCGTCGGTAACCGGTGGACGCCGGTGGTAGCCTCCCGATCCGATCCGAACCGAAGCCGCGCGACATGGTGCGCCCTTGGTGTAGGCGCATTCGGTACTTGTAGCATCACCGATCTTGAGGGGGTGACGAGGCGGCGCCGTGGGCCGACGTCGCCCGCCGGTGGCGCCATGGAAGGGGCGTCGTCGATGGCGTAGATGACGCCGAGGCGCTGCACGCCGGGCGGCAAGGCCCGCGTGCTGCGGTGTTGTTACCGCCGTGGGCCACCGGGTCGCCGCGGGATGTCGATGGGAGCGCCATGGCAGCGACGGCGTTGTTGGTGGCGCCCGGGTCGTGTCGCCGTTGTGCGTTGTCGGGCAGTCGCTCGCCGAAGCCCGGAGGGCGTTAAGTTGGCCCGATTTTCTTGAAGGAATCAGCAATCTCGCTAAGCTCCATCCGACCTCGTGATCGTGGTGGCGGAACATCGATCTTGGCGTTGGTGGTGGTCGGAAGCCGCCGGTGGTGGGAATCGCCCCGGTCTCCGGATACTACTGGGCCGGATTCCGGCCAGATTGGGCCGAATTGACACATGATTGCCGATCGTCGGGTGGTGAGGATGGCGAGGGAGCCACGGGCGGAGGGGGGGCGGCGGCGGTAAAGAAGATCGCCGGTGACGATTGATGATGAAGGTGAGGTAGTAGACGCACTTAAGATGACGTGTAGCAGCAGAGAGAGAGAGAGAGAAAGGAAGGAAGGGGCGGCGCCGCTTGGTGGAGGAGGCGGCGGGGGCGGCGCCGGCGGCGCCGCGGCGCGGTGGCGGCGGCGGGGGAGGCGGCGCGGCGCCGTGGGGGAGGAGAGAGAGAGAGAGAGCCTAGAGCCGGAGAGCTGTTGGGAGTTACCCCTTTAATTTATTTCTTCTTAAGGTTCAACCGGCTACATGCCCCTTATATTTATAGTCCGAGGGAGACTTGCATGCTAAGATAAATCTAGAGGTTTCCTTATAGATTGGAATTCCTCTTTCACAAGCAACCTATTTATTCCCTATTTTATTCCTATCTTTATTCCTTAAATATTCCTTACTTAATTGCGAAGAACCGACGTGGCGCATTTACGGCGGATCGATGGCGGCGGCCGCCAGAGGGCTACGTGCGCCAGGCCTTGGGCCCTAGGGCGGCGCGGTTCCCCCCTTGTTGGGCCCTATTCCAAATGATCTCTTTTTTGGGTCATGACGCTTGTCTTATCTGGACATAATTATGATTCCTGCTATGTAGCCAATTCATGTTGTGATCAGGAACTCTTTCAAAAAATGTTGTGATCAGGAAAGACATTTTCCTTGTCTTGAGTGTTTGATGTTACTGAGACAGACAAAGACAATTCATGAGATCATTTTTTTCTGTCCAGTAGTTTTACTTACTATTGTATCATAAGAACCGAAGTCAGAACAACTTTGAAATTTAACGGAGTACTTGTCAAAATAAATAAATAAATAAATAAATAAATAAAACAGAGTAAAGAGTAACATTGCAGACAATACCATGATGAGATCCAATTTAACGGTGACAGATAACAGGCAATATGTTATTAGTTAAAATTCTACCCTACTAATAAATAACCATTGTCATAAATGGTTAAATTGATTGATATCAAAGTCGTTAGATTGAAACAGGACAAGGACATAGATAAATAAGTAATATTGGCATTGACTCAATCGCTTCCCTATATCTTCAGAAGAAATGCGCTGGAGAATAGCAGTGGGGAAAAAGATTCAGAGAATTAGGGAAGGAAGCAAGTGAAGTTTTCTTTTTTGAAAATTCAACAGGGGAGGAGAGGATCCTTCACGTGATTATATTGCTTTAGTGGCTCAAAAGCCTGATTGTACAAGAACCGAACATACACATGTCATGAATGCTTACATTACGTTAGGAAGCAACTGAAGTAGCAGGCGAACTAACTTCGATCTGCAGATGAATGCGTTTCTCAGAGCAAACACGAACGCATACCAGTTGAGTGCGGCGCCGTGGCCGTCGCCTTCACCGTGCGTGCGGGTCCTGTGGCCGGTCCGCGCTCGTCGTTCCTCGACGCACCCCGCTGCCTCCCTTCGTGCGTAACTGCCCGTGCGGCGAGACCAGGTCGCCACGCCCTACATCGTCGGTGACTCGCCGTGTCTCGCGTCCCACCGCCAGCGATAACGGGCCGCCGCGCCCTATGTCGTTCGCGACTCGTCGTGCGTCGCATCCCTCCGCCTACCTCGCTTCTTACGTTGCAGATCGCCGCCGCGCTCTACGCCGTTCCGCTCTCGCTAGCATCGAGGCACCCTCTGGCGTGGCCGTGTGGGAGGAGAAGGGGCAGGGGGCGACGGCGGCCGGAACTGTCTGGACGAGTAGGAGTCGCGGCGTCTCGGGGGCGCGTGGCGGAGGGCATCCATCGTGGAGAGAGCGGGGTGTGGGCGGGATCCCGGTGGCGGTTAGTGCGCGCGTGGGCAGTTTTGCCGTGCTGAAGGGATTAGCGCGGGGTGATTACGATCGGGGTGAAGCGATTAGGGTAAGCAGACGATGACATTCGGGTTTTTTAGTAGTAAGAAAAAGAGAGAGAGAGAGAGGAGAGGGATCGATCCCTGGCCGCTTCGTGCAGGTGTGCGGAGTCAGGGTGGGGGATGCGAGAGACGTAAGACCTCTGGACAAACTTGAAATCTTGGCCCTTGGTTCGTGGATCCGTTGGTTGTTGTTTGTCAGTCTAAAAAAGTAAAGAAGTGTGCAATTATAGTAGAGATTCGTGCGGTGTGCGGAGTCGTGGTGGGGGATGCGAGAGACGTAAGACCTCCTGGACAAACTTTGAAATCTTCGCCCTTTGTCGGGATCCGCTTTGGTTGTTGTTTGGGCCTAAAAAGCGAAAGAAGTCGTGCAATTATAATGTAGAGATTAGCCAAGCAACACCATGATGGGTCGATGACACACACCTCGCCCCCTGCACGTCGCTACGGCTCTCCGAGTTTGCCCGCGCCTCCCGCCGCAAGTGGCCGAGCTTACCCGCGCGTCATTGATGTCGTGGCTGGGCTCCATTCAGAGGGGGATGTGAGAGATGGATTGAGGAGGAGATTCGTGAAGGGACGCCAAGATCTCAGGAAGACAACATGGACATCTTGATTTTATTGTTATTGGAGCTTTGGAGATGTATCGTGGATTTTGTTCTATGCGACTTCGTCCATCCGTTCTTCTCCGCGTGATTCACGGCGTGAAAGTACTCGGAAGCAAGGGGCTGGCCGCTCGATTATTTGTTCCCTTTTTTTTATTTTAGAAATAATGTTTACACTAGTTAAACGCCCAAGGCTGCTACGGGATAATTACATTTTATATAAAAATACATGGATCGCAGGATAAGATAACAATACTGATTGGCGCATCTTTCAGGGCCTCAAATGCCCAAAACTCATCAGAATCTTCATTGTAGTGGACTTGTGAGGATTAATTTTGAGTTTGCGTGTGTTGTGGTGTGCTCCTTTCAATCTCTAAGTATTCAGAGTCCCCAGGATGTTCTCTTTTTCATGGATAGAAAAGTGCTGGTGCGTTGCTACAGATAAGAAAATATTCAACAGGATAATAGTCATTTGAAAAAAAAAATGCAAAATATAAACCAAATATATAATATAATCCAAAATCGTAGCTATGGCATAGTACGACACTATTACGAAGGCCACACTCCAAATTCTGTCAAGCAAAAAAAAAAACAATCTTTTCATCTATAAGCATCCAACATTATTGTGTGAGACCATATACAAAATATCAAGGACACTGATTCACGAGTAGGGACAAAACATAACGTAAAAAATGCATAAACATTTAACATTAAATTCTAGGTATTGACCATAATTTATTCAATACAAAAATCTTTGAAATACATGATAAAATAGCTCAAAACCCCACTCAGCAAGCAAGCTACGCTGATTAGCTAATCTCGTCGGTTCCATTTTAATTAGAGACAAAGCTCCTCTAAGCGCAATAAAAATCACATAAACATTCAACATTACACAGAAAAGCTAAATTCACTCGTGTAGCACAATGCTTATGCACCATCACAATGCCACATGACTTGCTTGAGAATCACTTCAGGTTTTCAGCACAATGAGTGAAACATCGCTGATGAATATGCCCTTGCTCACATGCAGAGCCTCCGTTTGCCCTTGCCACTCTTACCGACCTGAAAAGAAACAAAATCATGGTAATTTACTTGATAAATTGCAATTACAATGATACTGACATATACTCACTGGCTATCAGAATGGCCGAGTAGCTGCCCAGATACAGTCCCACCCTGCTTGCTTCAAGTCCATCTCAACAGGATGTAGTGCTTTCTTCAAGCCCAGATCTCTCCATCTAGAGAGGTTAGAAAAAGGTACTTTCTTCAAGCCCAGATCTCTCCATCTAGAGAGGTTAGAAAAAAGGTATGTTGATGGTAATTAACTGCGCAATTGAGCAAAGCTCCTCTGCACAAGAAGCAGAATGTCTTGCTTGCTAAGAATGGTTGCAGCTGATGGTCCAATGGTAGAAACAGCATTGAAGATTTTATTATGACTTATAATCAACAAAGGCTCTATATTCCCAAAGAAAACAAGTGACATCCAAGGAGAAGACCCAGCCCTGCTCGCCATCCAGAGTGGGGAACAAAAGGATAATTAGATACTCACTATTACTGAAGCAAGGTGTAAACTCCAAACACTCATTGTTGTTTGGAGCCATGTTAGGACTTAGGAGGAGACATTGGCAATGCGTATTAACTGCCACTCCAAATACGAACTGCCAGCCACACATAAGAATATTTTCCTGATACTAACAAAATTTCAAAGGTCAATCCAAAACTATTAACTACTCTTGAAATAGCATTAGAGCTATATGAATTCAGCTCGTGCATTTTGACAACAATGTGACAAGAAAAAAGTATCTAAGAAAATAAGTGTTAACTGTATCTCTTGTCAAGCACAATAGCATCATCACAAAATAATAGTAAGGATAAAAGAGAGTTATAATTTAGTATCAATAAGGCATACTGCAGATTGACCAGCATATGTGCGGCTTTTTGCAGATATATCTCCATACATCCAATACCTGCATACTGGAGCTTTTTAAAACATAGATAATCATAATCACTTATGATAGGGTATACTGATGTTTCTTCATCGAGCATAGAATTTGACACCCCTCTCACAGTTATCTGATAAGAAAATGATTATTCATGTAAATTTCCTTGATAAATATCAATGTCATAACATAAGTGTACTACCATAGAGAAGCATATAATTTGATGTCGAGCATTAAAGCAAAAGAAAAAAAAAGATATAAGTAACCTGTAAACTGAAATCCTGCTTAAAAAAATGAACAGCACAAGGATTCAGGAACTCAAGACACAAGAGGAGGTCCAAAGACAATGGATCAAGGCCCAACATACCAAGGCAGTGACACAATTGATATGCAAAGCAAAGGCACTCTCTTCTTCCATTGTTATCAAATCTTGAGGGGCAATATGTCACAGATCAGACTGCCATACTGAAACTGATCAGATTAGTATGTCTACCATACCAATAATTTCGCCTAAAGAGTTAGCAATGGCCAGTTTAATAAGTTTAATCAGGTTCTGAACATTGAGCTAGCTCAGATCATTGAAGAAAAAACAGTCCTTCAGATTGTAAGCATAGTCTCTATCCATGTAGTACTGTTGATAACTGAAATAAATCAGATTAATGCTTGGGGATTTAAAATCATCCTTAGGAAGTACAAATAGGATAGCTCTCTATTGATATTTCAAAAACATTTAATTAACACAATTGAATCAAATAATAGATGGAACATCCTATAGTAACCTTTATAAACATGTGAGCAGACAGTTACACGGAGCAAAGATTGCTATCGAAAATAGTATAAGATAATTATAAACTCACAAACCTTTATAAACATGGGTGTAATTGCTAATTCTGAAAAACATCCTAAACATTGTGTGAGCAAAACTGTCATACTTCAATCAATGCCTGAGTGCACCTGGAACTGCAGAATCTATACTCAAACACGCATATAGGCAAACATATGCTATTTCCTTCAGACATGATATATGGATATAAGAAATCACACCATATATACGTATATATATGTCACAGATGTACTAATTATTAATCAGGCATCTACAACACTCATTTCTTATCAGGCAGATCTAGGAAGCATGATGCCATCTAGGAAGCTAAGCCAAAATGTACATTCAGTATTCATGTATCTGCAAAATAGAGGAACATATTGCTGCCAAAGAACAGTGACAACGCAATGTAAAAATCCCCAGCTGAACTCTACTTGAATAAGAGGAAATCCAATGAAATCGAATCTGAAAGAGACAATACAATTCTTGGAAAAGAGCTGACATGCACATGTTTTGGAACTGCTCGTGTCAGGTTTCATCGGAAGAGAAGGGGTGACATACCTGTTCGACGTTCGGCACCGTTTAGCAGCTGCCGCAGCAGCAGGGAGAGCGTCCGGCCGTGGCGCGCCCGGATTGACGAAGCAGAAGTAGTCCGACGGCGTTTCGTC
Organism: Hyparrhenia diplandra; assembly: GCA_015847255.1. Classification (NCBI taxonomy): domain Eukaryota; kingdom Viridiplantae; phylum Streptophyta; class Magnoliopsida; order Poales; family Poaceae; genus Hyparrhenia; species Hyparrhenia diplandra. Next base: position 17,139 of record JADLZK010002607.1, read on the forward strand.
CGACGCAGAGCGCCCGTCGTTGAGGCGGCGGCAGCAGCTTGCGGGCCCGTCCGTCCTCCGGCGGCGTCTCGTCCGATGCTTGGGGCAGGACGACGATGACGTCGTGTCCAGGTTAGCCCGACCGGCGACAGCAGCGTGTCCGGCGGTGGGGACCGAGACCGGGGAGAGGTCCAAGGCGACGACGGGTTGCAATTGGAATCCGGCGGTCGAGGGCTGGGGCAGTTGTGGCGCGTCGACGTCGTCCTATTGTCCGGCGGCGACGCTCGCGGTGGTGATTTGGACGGTGTCGGACATTGTGGTTTGCCGTAGCCGTGGCGCGTCGACAGCATCCTGTCGGCCCGGGTGGCGATGCTTGCGGCGGCGAGATGGGCGGCGGTCACGGATGGGCGCGTGGGGCAGCGGCGCAGCCTGCTGCGGGCGGGCGTGGGCGGGGAGGAGAGGGATCGATGGTTCGCGAGCTGAGGTAGAGGCGGCGGCGTTGAGAGGTATCGGGCCGGGCGTCGCAGGGTAGGCGAGGAGGCCGGGGCTGGGTTACGGGCCCTACCTGGCGGCGCCGATTTTTTTACGGAGAGGGCGCGGTATCGCACGGATGGGGAGGCGGACACAAAATTTTTACCGCACCAAAAATGTGTCCCTTCCATCCTTTATAAAGCAAAGAAAGATTTGCTTCTATTATTCTAAGATAATGCTACTATAACATGTGAAAGAAATGTTTTGATATTTTATTAGTCATTTTTATTTTTATATATTTCTATGTGACGGTATAGCCCACAACATAAAGTATATTTCTCTGTGATGTAAGTTGATTTCACATTTCCTATACAAGGCTATAAGTATACACTGAATTCGACAAACCCATATGTTGATGCATTTGTTGGCATCTGGCCATTCCTAATTATAGAATACTACATAGTTGTCATTTCCAAATATGGCTTAACATTCAATTAAACATTCCATGGAACGGAGACTCCATAGGCTGACAACTATGTATATTCTATACTTACAAGTTTTGAAACAATATATTGCACATCTGTCAGTCTTAATCTAATTAAGTTATTCTCTATGTAATTAAATAAAATTTTATCGCATACCCGCGACAACGCGGGGAATCCTCCAGTTCATAGAACGAGCCAAACCAAAAAAGAAAAAGAAAGAGACGACCACAAACAAAATTAAACGGCCTTATTGGTGCTAGCCTTCCAGGTGTCCTTTCTCCTATTAAATAGATTAAGCATCTTAGGACAAATATGTATATATTCTCTATCATCTAAAATAAAAAAATCTTCTTCAAATATAAAAGCGAATTGAATGCACGACAATATTACGAGATACATCTTCCGCCCTCCCATGTACTATATACGAACTATAAGAATGCTAGTAGAGCGTGTCCAAACATGTTATAAAGTTTGACTCCAAGATGAACAAAATGCACATGACACAAGATTTATGGTCTTGGACAACGAAGCACGGGCATTTTGCTAGTACTTTAGAAAAAAAAGTCGGTCACCACTTGTTTGGTAATCATGGCATCTTTAGGCCTGTTTAGATGGCTAAAATTTCTAACCTTTTGTTCTCTGGCCGGACATCAGAAGACGTTTCGTTTGTTTGTGGTAAATATTATCCTACCATGAAGTAACTAGGCTCAAAAGAATCGCCTCGCAATGTACATCTAAACTGTGTAATTAGTTATTTTTTTTACCTATATTTAATACTCCAAACATATGTCTTTTGGTGTATTTAATGTGATGTGATGAAGAGAGAGTGAAAAAAAAAAGGTTAGAAATTTTAGCAATCTAAACAAGGCCAGTTTCATTTCCCAATATGATTGTTGCTGACATGATCAAACACTACCAATCTCCTGCAGCACAAATCTAAAAGCGGGTCTGACGTCACAGCTAGCCATCGCCGCACCACGTCGCATCAACACCTGTTTTTAATCTTCTCCTAGTGCATTTTACTTGGTTGCCATGATTAGATGACGTCATACCATAGACTGATTGGGACCGTTCCATGGTGCGACTTCAGGAGCCCACAACTTTCCAATCCTGGTCCAAGTTACAGCTAGGCCGGTTTTGCAGTATTTGTGCACGGGTAGAGTCGAAAGAAGTTTGGAAGATCCTTATAGGGTGATTAAAGCAATATTTGGAAATTCATATATGCCGAAGTGTCACAAACCGGTTGGATTCCGGGCGTGATACGTGGCTGCCGGCAGCGTTGGGGGTGGCAGCAGCAGGCGGGGGCGGCGTCGGGCGGTGTGACGGCGGTGGTGATGGCGATCGGGCGGCGTGATGACGAGGGTCGATGAAGAACGACGAGGTAGAAGATGACGACGATGACGTGCAGTGGCTTCCTGGGCGGTGACGAGGGGGACGGGCGAAAGACGGGCCGGCGCTGGGCCGGCAGCCCGCTTGCGGCGGAGGTGGAGGCGTGGCGGCGCGCAGGTAGGGTTGGGTGGGGGGGGGGGGGAGAGAGCTAGAGAGACAAGAGCTGTTGGGAGTTACCCCTTTAATTTTTCGATTAAAAAATCCAAACGATTACATGCCCCCTGTATTTATAGTCCGAGGGAGACTTGTTTGCTAAGAAATATCTAGGAGGCTTCCTTATAAATTGAATATCTCTTTTACAAGCAATCTTATTTCTTTCCCTAAATATTTATTCACTAAATAATTATTACTTAATGATGAAGTAAATGACGTGGCGAAGGATGACGACGGCGGCGGCGATGGCACTGGCCACACCCTAGCCGTGCGCGTGGTGCCCAGTTGGGCCTCCGCCGTGGGCCTCGTTTTGGTTCATGCAATTTCTCCCCCTTTCCCGAACAGCCCTCACGCCGTGGTTCCGCACGGCCGTCGTTGTTGATGGGGCGATTGAAGTAGCATGGTCCGTAGATTGTTGCATCCACGTGTAGAAGGGGAATGAGCTGGACGAAGATGAGGTTGGTAACCTTTTCCGGCGTTAGTCCGATGGATGGAAGTCTGTTGCTCTCCCGCCCCATGAGAGCGATGTTGATGCCGGGCGAGGTAGTGATTGTTGTCGTCGAAGAAGACCGTCACTGATGGAGAGAAGCTATGTGGTAGCTTCTCCAACAGCAAGTTGCTTGTCTTGAAGCCTGGCGAAGTCGTCGGAAGGTGAACGCCAATCACCATACTTGGCGCCCAAACTGGTGCCCTCGCCTGGGGCTTGTTAGTTCCGGCGATTCCATGTAGCTTGTGGTCGATTGGTGTAGCGAGTTGGAGTAGAATGAGAGCCTCCGGGGTAGCAATGAGACCAACGAGGTAGGAGATCGATGTGCTTGGCATGTACCTCTTGTCATCATCGGCGGAGCTCGCGCTTTGGATATCGTTGAAGGTGTTGTAGGAGACGGGGGCGTTGACTTAGCACGCGAGCTGGATCGCCACGCTCAACGTGTAGGGCGCCTCCTGGTGCATCACAGCCCACAGCTTGTTGTAGAGTCCATTGGTGTAGTCGTACTGGGCGTTGATGTTGTCGGGGATCGAGGGAGTCGGCTGGATCGGCCCTCGAGTCGTCCTAGCTGTCATAGCCAAGTCATCCATGGTGTTGTGTCTGTCGGCTGTCGTCGAGCCGTGTGACGAACGTAGCGAAGGGGCGTCGAGCAGACGAGTGTGTTGCATCGCGTTGTCCATCGTGCGGGGCGCCATGGTGTTGATGAACTTGAAGGTACCGATGTAGTCATACGAGTCCTCGTCCATTCGCGTTGTCGCGAGGTTGCTGGTGAGGTCGCCGTAGATGGACAACTTGAAGCCGTGAGGGAGACACCGTTTGGAAGTGTCCCAGTCCTCCCGTGTTGCTGTGCTTGGTATGTAGATGGACCAAAGAAGTACCGCTTGGATCAGGTGGATAGCGGCATACCTCCCGTATTTATTCGGGCTGATGTTCCGTTGACGTGGTGCTGGGGGTGCCTTTGCTGGATCTGCAGCTTGCTTGATGGTGTTCTCCGCCTTTGTTGATGTCGGGAGGATGTCCAAGAGGTGCAATGGGTTGTCGTCGAAGTATAGCAAGGGGACGATCGTGTCATCGGCGGTGCCCGGCGAGGTGTCGTTGTTCGCCCTTGGAGGTGTTGTCGATGGTAGGCATTGCAATGTCGTGTCGACGTCGGGGTTCGTCATCGGCGTTGGCGCCCTTGAGGGCGTTGTTGACGTTCATGGCGCCCATGGTAGCGTCGTCGTCGTTGTCGATGTCGTCGATACCGAGTATGTTGTGGCTAGCGACATCAATGGCGATGTCGAGGATGTCGTTGACGTTGTTCCCTCCTTTGGCCGCGCTTCGTGGGGGCGCCCGTTGTTGTCATCGATGGTGCGGTGTCGAAGACGCGTCATGGCCAACGATGTCGATGTTGACATCGAGTTGACGTCGTTGTGTCGTCCTTGCTGGTGAAGACGTTGGCACTCCAGTTGTTCCCAGCCAAGGATGATGTTGCTAGTGACCGCGGAACTTATTCGTGCCATTGTAGTAGCCGCGAGACGTTGGCCTAGTTGGGTAGGCTTTTCGTCGAGCAACCGGGTGGACATCGGTGGCGCCTCCCGATCTGATCCGATCCGGGTCGTGGACACTGGGGCATCCTTGGGGTAGGCATGCTCGCCGCTTGCAGCGTCCGTGGTCGAGGTGGGGGGACGACATCGGCGGCGCCCTGGGAGGCACCGTTGTTGTCGGTGACACCCGTGGTAGGAGCGTCGTCGAGGAGGTCATCTAGCTTGACGTGGTTGCCGTTGGCGCGCTCGTCGGACAGCATGGCCACGGTCAGTGGCGTTGCTGCAGGCGTGTTGTTGATGTTGGCGTCGCCCATAGGGGTGTCGTCGCCGTCGGTGGCGCCCATGGCGGGGACGTTGTCGATGGCGGTCGTCGTAGCAGGCGGTCGAAGCTTCCAGGAGGGCGGTGACGTTGGCCTGGAGCTCCCTCACGAGATCAGCACACTCGCAGATCTCCGCTCGAAGCTCGGGCGATCTTGTGGCTGTCCATCGATCTTGGCATTGGTGGTAGTCGGAAGGCGTTGGTGGTGGAATCGCCCTGGTCTCCGGATACCACCTGTCCACAAACCAGCTTGATTCCGGCATGACACGTGGCTGCCGGCAGCGCTGGGGGTGGTAGTAGCAGGCTGGGAGGCGGCGTTCGGCGGTGTGACGGCGGTGGTGACGGCCATCGGCGTGTGATGACGTAGGCTCGATGAAGAACGACGAGGTAGAAGATGACGATGATGATGTGCAAAGTGGTTCGGGCGGTGACGAGGGGGACGGGCGGCGGCGCTGGTGGTGGCGGCGCGTGGGCGGGCGACGGCAGCGGCGTGCGGCGCGTGGAGGCGGCGCGCGGGTAGGGTTGGGGAGAGAGAGAGAGAGCTGGAGAGACAAGAGCTGTTGGGAGTTACCCCTTTAATTTTTTTCGATTAAAATCCAAACGATTACATGCCCCTTTGTATTTATAGTCCGAGGGAGACTGGTTTGCTAAGAAATATCTAGGAGGTTTCCTTACAGATTGGAATACCTCTTTTACAAGCAATCTTATTTCTTTCCCTAAATACTTGTTCCCTAAATAATTATTACTTAATGATGAAGTAAATTACGTGACGAAGGATTACAACGGCGGGCGGCGACGGCACTGGCCATGCCCTGGCTGTGCGCGTGGTGCCCAGTTGGGCCTCTGCCGTGGGCCTCTTCTTGGTTCATGACACGGAGGCGTTGCAAGGTTACAGTCTCCCTAGAGCGATTAACGAGAGATATTTGAAGAAATATTTTTCGAGTGTTCAGCAGGAAACCCTAGAATGATTTACAAACAATGACCGATAGATGTATCGTCTTTGGAACAAATATGGCCGATGTATGCATCATCCTTGGATTCTTGGTAGCTGACGATTTGGGTATCATTGCATATATAAAAGTGTGGTTAGTGTATCTTAAAAATAATGCAGGCTTCATGGTATCGAATGATCTCCTATATTTCTAGTAATGAAATATTAAAAACTGTTGGAGACGGCCTCTCAATATACACTTTTTGGCGAGCTGGAAAACTCTCTAGAAAAAAGTCTTGAAGACTCTTAGAGATGCACTTAGGATTTGTGATAGAAATTAAACCAAGTTCGGCACCAATAGACTCTAACACATATAGATTGAGGTAAATACAAACAGTGTATCCAAACAAACAAGCCCTTGGTAGTACACTAGCTAGCACAGTACACTTCTTTAGGGCGTCTGGTGATGCTCTCTAGTGGTAGGGGCGGCTGGTGATGCAAACCGCCCCTCTTTGTATGAGCCGCCCCTACAAGTGAGATTTAGAAAATCGCGTTTTTTTTTTTTTTTAAAAAATACCAAAACATTTTATTTAATCGGGAGGCCCCCACCGCTCTTGCCTCTATATTTTTAGAGAGTTTTGTGCAATTGGTTTATGTTATGGGGTTTCGAACCCAAGACCTCTCGCTCTCGCTCTTGCGCGGAGAGTCCCCACCACCGCACTACACATGTTTTTGTATCTATATTCCATTTGGGATCCCCACATATTATACAAATCCGAGTGTAAATTGACTATTTGAGGCCCTAAACGGATTCAAATAAAAAAGTGGTCAACTACAAAGTTTCATAACTTTTTGAGATCTACATTTCATATTAAGAAAGTTTTTTTCGTCCGAGGTCGTTTACGAAATTTGAATTTCAAATTTGAGACATTTGAGCACAGCTTTTGCATGACTAGATGATTTCAAATCAAAAGTGGTGAACTATAAAGTTTCATAACTTTTTGAGATCTAAATTTCATATTTAGGAAGTTTTTCCGTCCGAGATCGTTTACGAAATTTAAATTTCAAATTTGAAACATTTGAACACAACTTTTGCATGGCTAGATAATTTCAAACTAAAAAGTGGTCAACTACAATGTTTCATAACTTTTCGAGATCTACATATCATATTTAGGAAGTTTTTCCGTCCAAGGTCGTTTATGTAAATTTAATTTTTAGTGCCTCATATTAAAATTCGGCAACTTTGTATGGGCGCCTCAATATAGAGCCGCCCCTCATGTGTAGATCACAGTAGGGGCGACTGGATATTGAACCACCCTTACTATTAGTAGGGGGGCTCAAAACAAAAACCGCCCCTATTGTGGTCAATGTAAGGGCGGCTCGTAACATGTCCACATTAGGGGCGGTTCATATCACAGTTGGGGCGGCTCAAAACAAAAACCGCCCCCTACACAAGAAAGGAGGCGTTCCCATAGTAGGCTTTTGTAGTAGTATCAAAAAATATTCAAGCCTCTCCTAGTCCGATGCACGTTACTTGAGATTAATTCATTATTACAAAGTTCTAGTAGAAACCCAACAGTCGAAAGATGGAAAATCTCAACACAGTCCTGTAATTGTCAACTTACAGTAATAATAAAGTAAATTCTAACAATAAACCGTTACCCATTATATAAATGTGTCCATCATATATAATACTGCAGTCTTCATTCAAGCGGCGACGTAAGTGTCTCCGCCGTAGGGGGCACTAGATCTGATCCGTTTGTAACAGGGAGATCGAGGGAGCACTGGTTAACTTCAAGGAGTACCGACACAGCCTTGCCACCAGCAAGGAGGTACACACGCACCGTAAAATCCACCGCCTTGGCCGGCATTTAAGTCACAGTAGTTGGTCCCTTGATCACAGCATTCGTCGCTATAGACACAAGGACTCCACACTGGATAACAGTCTTTTTGCAGAAGGCGTCGTATACTTATCTTGGGCCTGGGCGCGATAGCCTTGGTCTGCTTGGTGACGCCGTAGTCCGCCGGCTCCGGCTTTGAGAAGGCCATGGCCGATGGTGGTGCTATCATCGGCACCATCATCAGCACCATCAAAACAAGTGCCTTGTTGCTACACTTGCTACACTCCATTCCCTCTCCCTCCTGATCCTTTTTGCTTGGTTTGTACCGATCTTACATACCCTGCTGCATACTACGGTACTATATATAGCCACCACTCTACCCCTTGATCGATGCATTGCAAGGGATCGGACAACATGAGGGAAATATATAATTATGGCTTGTAATAATAAGATTGGATCGTAGGCCGGCTCGGCCACTCGAGATTATTCTTAAAAAAAAAGATTGGATCACCGCCCTCTCTTTATGGCTTCTAAGATTGGATCACCGCCTACTCTTTCTTAATTATGGCTTCTAAGATTGGATCACCGCCCTCTCTTTCTTAATTATGGCTTCTAAGCTGGAGAGATCGGATAATCACTGCCTATATTATTAGAAGATTGACGAACGAGTACTGGCCATGTGGCTTTCAGAGAGAAAGTCAGCACTACTGTTTCTGCTCTATTCCATGTGTGTGTGTGTTGTGTGTGTGTGTGTGTGTATGAAACTAGCATGGAGCCCCGCCCAGATGCGCGGGCTAGGAACCAATAACTTTATAAATTTGGAGTATGTAATTTGGTGGGATAGACATATTTTGTCATATAAATGAAAAAGTCAATAGCAAAGTAGATTTTATTATCAGGTGGTGCCTAGAATTTGTTCATACAGCAAGTCTCAGGCAGTTTGATATGTTTCAGCATGTCTACTGAAATAAAATCAACAACAGGGCTATAAACTAAGTACATTAACAAATGAAACTCTCAGCTATGCCGGGTGCATTGTATGGAGCTCCAGTAATTAAACTTAGAGACTTGTAGGGTGTGGTCAGTTCCTTGTAGTCTTCGATAGGAACATAAATCCAAGATGGCAATCTGAAACATAAAAGTAAAAGACAGTTAATTTCAGTATAGAGGTGAGCTAACTTTGGCTCGCAAAAAAAGTGAAGTATTATGTAGAGGTCGAAATATATACACAAAAAATGTGGCAATAAGTAAGTATCATCGAACTGCAACTAATTTGAGGAGCTCTGTTTTTCGCAGACAATATGTTGCTCTATAGATGACAAAATTAGTAACTGCATGACGCAAACAAATATTAGCAAACTGCCTAGATAAGGCACCGGAGCATCAATGACAACAAATCGATTTGTAAAAGCTTAAAATCGAATTAAGGGCACTTTTTTTCACTACTACTAAAATGAACTTCCGTGACGGTCTTTTTGATTTTCCGTGGCGGTTTTTAGAACCGCCACGCTAGTTAGGGTCACGGTTAATCGACGGATTAACCGTGGCGGTCATTTTGCTGCTCAAAAACCGCCATGGAAAATATTAACCGTGACGGTTATTTAACAAAAACCGCCACGGTTAAAAAGAAAAAAAAAAAAAAAAAAAAGAAAAGAGGGCCAGAGCTCCGCCATGAAGTCTTCCTCTCGGGCTGCTACGTCAAGTGCAATGAGGATTTGGCGATTGTCAAGCTCGACCCGTCGGTGTACAAGGGAAGGAGGGCTTCAAGCATTTGGCTGCTGGGCTGCACAATTTCTTCCAAGGAATCCATCAGGTTCGAATCGATGAAATCTAGCCCTATGCCCTTGGTGAAGCATATGTCCCATTTGCCAATCTGATTGACAGAGAGAGGTTCTTGGGCCCGGTTTTTCGTTTTGGAAATTATGCATTATCTGTGATCAAGCACGATGAATCTAACAATGCCAGGGCCCTAGATCTTGATCGTGAAGCTTGGCTGCTAGTCGTCAGCTACCCTGAAGATCTCAAGTCCTGCCACGCCATTGCCAAGGCAGTCTTCGGCTTTGGCATCATTCTCCAGTGGTACGAGCTGGACAACCTTGCTCGTGTGGTTGTCCAACTGTACCTGAATGATGATTGCAAGCTCCCTACCTCACTCAAGCTCAATGCCGGCATCCCCACCAGAGGCAAATCCTGGACCTGCCCCTGCTATGTCCTCAAACGCAAAGGTATTCCTGAACTCAGAGACGAGGATGGTTTTGCTACTTTTGGTCCCCTGCACCTAGTTCCTCCACCAGCAGCCCATTGGATGGGCCCCATCTCGCCTGCTGGATCTGCTTTCACCCTGGGTGGTTCCAACTCTGGAGTTGGAGGCAATCAGGATGGCCATGAGGACAACAATGACGGCAATGTTGTTGACGATGACAACTTTGATCGTTGGGAGCAACACATAGCTCCCCTGGTACTTAATGCCCCTGCTGCTCAAGCTACTGCTGATCCTACAACTCATGTTGGTACTGTTGCCCGAGCTAGTGCTGTTGCTCGAGCTAGTGCTGTTGCTTGCTCCCTCTTTCTTGGTGCAGATGGACCAGGTGAACCCTCAGCTCGTCGAGAGTTTCTAAAGTCTGTGATTACTGGACCTGCTATTCTAAGGGACCCAAATGACCCTCTGATCATTGTTGTACCTTCGTTGTTCATACAGGTATCAATTATGATCCCATCTAATCCATCACATGTTTTCTTCAATTTTTTATCAGCTATGGATATCAACCCTGATACACATGTGCCAAACTTCATCACTGACATTAATCTGCTTTATTTCCTAGCTTCAATCCTCTGCCCACAGTTAGATGGTGATGCACTGCATAAGATCTCTCTAGGTTATGTGACATCTGCTGAAAGTGATGATGAAGATGACACACCTGAACCTGTGATGGTAAATGAGACTGAGAAGACACTGGCACTATTTGTTCCTGGAAAGCAAACTGAAGAGGAAGATGCAAATGTAACACCAGTGGAAATGGATGAAGAGGATGATCTTCAGATCCTTGCTGACACCCCAGACATGTTCAAAACACCTTCCAAGAAGAGGAAAACCCTGAAGGTCAAAGAGAAGCTTGATGACAGCTTCTGTAAACGTAGCCGCAGGCTCTCCCTCAAGAGGAAGGGGTACAAGAATGCTGCATCAGCTAAGGAAGTTGAGTCAAGCCATGTGCCTATGGAAGAAGAGCCCATCCCCCTGGCCATGATCCCTGCTCCAACTGTTGACCCTGCTCCCTACCTACCCATGGATGTGCTTGAGCGTATAGGGACTGGCTTCTTGCAGATTCAGCCTGAGAGTGTCTCAGCTGCTCTACTGGTTTAGGATGACATCGATGAATAGTGTGTGTTGATATTTCTTACACGATCCAAATTAGGAAGGCGAAAGAAATATATAAGGTATCTATCTAATCATGTTAGCTTGGATGTGGAATTAATCTCACGATCCAACAAAGGTGGAGTTAGGCGGTGTTAGTTGTGGGGTGTAATCTTAGCATCATTATCCATAGTGGAGTTAATCTCACCAGGATATGTACTCAAGGTATACCACTTATTTCTAGGCATTACCTACACACTAGTCTGTCACCCTAGCAATAACGCTCTAAGAAATGCGGGTATGGTATTCTTGATAGGCCTTGATAAAGAATGAACATGATATCTGCAAGCGCACAGATAGAAATACCACTGTAGCACTTCACCGGGAGTAATCCAGGTATCGTATTTATATTTTACCACAGGGAAGGGGAGTCTATGGAAAGTAGAGAGAAAGGGGTAATGATTTAGATTGTGATTTACTTATGAGATCCACTTGCAGTTGTATAATGTAGAGTAGCCATATGCATCTAACAATACTCATTAATAGGATAAGTCACAAGATAAAGATAATTGAATAATTGATAACTACCCAAGTCTAAGATCATCATATGCCACTAGTATCATACGAGCTATTAGCATGTTATAGAAAGAATAGAAAGAATATTCCTAAGATACTCCTAATCATATGTCAATGAATACTACAATTAGTGCAATACATCTAGCTATCATTGGCAAGGTTGCAATACATCTACACATGGTAAGCAACTACCAATGACAATCAAGGACGAAACTTGATTATCACCGTAATTATAGCTTAACTTGGCCTAGCATTTGGAGGGTGGACTCCAAAGGACTCAACAGATCATCACTCCCACGAACTACCACACGTCCCGGAATGTAGGGTGCAATTGCAGATAAACGTTGTATAAACACCATGTTTACACATTGCTTATCACCCACATAGTGATCATCTACATGGATGCTATACAATTCCATGCATAAGATATAAGACAAACATACTAAACTAAACATATAATCATAGCATGCATGGATACATATCAATAAGAATATAATCATAATATAGATCAAAGTCATATCAATTGTATTTCGATAATAATACTTACAGATCGAATACAAGAGAGAAGCCACGAGAACGATGATCCCGCTACTTCTTGACTATCGGGAATCAAGATGAATTTGACTTCCTCTAGAACTACCTAGGTAGCTAATTACTTCTAATATGATGAACTAGGGCTTAGGTCTAGACTTGGTTGGACTTGAGTTGAGATGAACTCAGCTGGTATGAATTGATAATGAATTAGTATGAATTAGGGTTTAGCCCTGGGGTCAGGTGGTCTTCTTATATAACACTTGGCGATGAATAGGGACCCTTGGATCAAACCGACCTCCAGCAATGGTGTAGATACAACCTCAAGGTCGGTGGTAAACTGACATAAAAATGTGAGGTCGAGGCGACCCCCCGGCGGCCGGCCTAAATAAATGGCTCGGCGGCCGCCAGGGTGTGGTGTCCCCCTCGGTCTCTCGTTTCTTCCCGTGTCTTTGGTATCTTCTAGAGTGTTTTAGTCCACATTTCGGGTTGAGTTACTTCACGGTTAAGTCTTGTCATCATATGGGATGTAAACTCTTCCGATTCTCATCGATCTTCTCTTTTTTATCACGTTAGTCCCCGCAAAGTCACGTAATACCAAAACTCATGGAAATATATTAGTTAGACCCTAGACTTATGTTGATATCCAACTTGAGCCCTTATTTCATGTTAATTGATTAATAATATTGTCGATGTTTTACGACCGAGAGCCTGCCATGGGGTGAACCGGGCAGTTTGTTCGGGCCTCGATGAACCTGGAGCCCGGCGGTTTGTTGCGCAGCTGACATTGAGAGCGGGATTTTTATACTGGTTCGGGCCCTCGATCAAGGATCGAGTAAAGACCTTTACGCCTAATCGGCGTGAGCCTGTTTTTGATTGATGGGGTTCGGCCGAGAAACGGCCGTGAAGCTGAGGGTTTGATCGTGGTCAAGCTTGTGACGCGTGGTCGCGCTCGTGTTCGTGCTCCCCTCTACGAGGTGTTCCTTGGCCGCCTTTTATAGTCCAAGGGGCCAAGGAACTTGCTACGGTCCTAGTCGATCAGAGAGGGTTGTCCGTAGAGGGACCGAACACCCGAACTCTAAACAAGGTAACCGTAGCTATGCTTCCATTGCCTTCTGGGAGTTGTTTGTGGCCGCAGGCTAGGATAGAACCCTGCGTACAACTCGGTAGAGTTCTTTGGTGATCCTGTATCCACAAGCCCCTGAGCATCTCAAGGTCGAGTCATGAGAGTTATCTTTGCTCTTCTCGGGCGAGGCCTTCATATGGTCTTCAAGATCATCTTACGGAGTGCAATTTTGAAAAAGTGCACCCGTAGGGTGTAGCCCCCGAGCTTCTTGCTTTTTGGCACAAAGAGCTGGAAGGTCTTTGAGTTCTTCTCCTCCGTCTTCGAAGTTCTTTTCGTCGTCGGAGCTCTTTCTTTTTGATAAAGAGCTTTGTCCCGCTAGCCCCCGAGCATCTCAGGTTTGAGTCATGAGAGCTTTCCGCTCTTCTTGGGTGCGTTTTTGATGCGGCCTTTTGATAGGGTTTGGCCCGATCTTCCGTGAGGTATGTGGTAAATCGATTGGTGGAGAACTCGACGTTGACGGTCCGGCTTCGAATCAACACAAACTCGACCCTGCAACCGCCTACACCACTGCTCCAATGGTTATCAACCAAGCACGACTTGATTGACCTCGCCAAGAAGGCTTTCCTGCCAGCGAATCGAGAACACAAGCAAGAACAGTTAAGAACGCAATCTGAATATTGCAAATATGATTGTAGAATTGAGATGATGGTGTTCAAGTTCAGATCACAAAAGGACTAATCGCCACAGGTGTGGAGAACAAGAACAGGGGCCCACGGATTACTGTAAGCGGAATAATCTTTCACGGTTACAATGAATCAATCAAGTTTCTCGATGGAAAACTCAAACTAAACAAAACCCGACTCTAACCAGCGGCGGCTACTGAGTTTATAACGTGGGGAAGGAAGCTAGGGTTGAGGGCGACCAACACGGAGGCGCCCACAACTTGGGCTTAAGGCCCGACACGATACATGGCCAAATTGGCCCAAAAACAGGTGACACAGCACCTTGCCCTGGTCACACAGAATGATCCACGGGCCATCTGGAGCTGGGACCAGATCCAAAACGACGGCGTCGTCGTCCCCTTTCCATAGAGTCTAAGATCGCCCCATTTCGATATCATATGAGGGAGTTACGACCGAAACATTGACGACGTGTCTGCTGAATCCGAGGGTGACGTGGCAGCTGAGTTGGAGATGAGTTGCAACTTGGGGAAGACTGTGGCGTAGGCGTGTCCAGCGTAGTGATGTCCTCATCATCCTCCCCTTCTTGAATTGGAGTCGCCCTTGAATCCATCTTGGCGATGTCCTCATCATCCCCTCCTTCTAGAATTGAGTCGCCCCTCGACTCCATCCCATCATGAACGAACTCCCCGCAAAATGTTAGTGACAAAGCAGGGCAATGCACAAGACATAATAGGTTGAGAGAACATAGTATAACATGGTTGTGGATACAGGATCACCAAAGAACTCTACCGAGTTGTTCGCAGGGTTCTATCCAAGCCTGCGGCCACAAACAACTCCCAGAAGGCAATGGAAGCATAGCTACGGTGACTTCTGTTGTAACTAGGATAGAACACTAGTCGTTACCTTGTTTAGAGTTCGGGTGTTCGGTTCCTCTACGAACAACCCTCTCTGTATCCGACTAGGATTGTAGCGAGTTCCTTGGCCCCTTGGACTATAAAAGGCGGCCAAGGGACACCTCGTAGGAGGAGAACGAACATACAGGACACAAGCTTGGCCACGACCAAGTGCTGTAAGCTACACAGCCGATTCTCGGCTGACCCCATCAATCAAAAACAGGCTCACGCCGACTGGACGTAAAGGTCTTTACTCAATCCTTGATCGAGGGCCCGAACCAGTATAAAAACCCCGCTCTCCATGTCACCTGCGCAACAAAACCGGGCTCCCAGGTTCGTCGAGGCCCGAACAAACGCCCGGTTCACCCGTGGCGAGGCTCTCGGTCGTAAAACATCGGCAACCGGGCGCGCGGTAGGGGCTCTTGTCGAATTTCAGCACGAGTCCGGCGGACCACGACACTATGAGTACATCGGGAGAAGGGACGATCATCTTCGGATCATGGGCTTGCGAGATCGACGGCGACGGCGAAACTCGAAGCTGCACCATCATGGATCCCCGGGCCAAGAACCGAACTCGTCGAGAAACTCCAAAGAATCGACGATTGCCGGCCGCCTCAAAGACGGAGAACAAATTCGAAGCTTCGCACGGGAACCAACGCGGGAGGGACCCAAACCCAGAATCAACTCGGGGAAGGTGAACAACCGGGGCTCGAGCTCGGATTCGAAAGCAACTCGAAGTACAACTCCAACTCCGACTTGGATAAGGGAAGCTACTCCAACTCGGCAACTTTTTTCAGCCAACACTACTCCAACTCGGAGAAAGAAGGCGAATTTGGATATAACCCTGGACACCAGTCCAGATTACCTTTTCAGTTTCCTACAGGACTACGCAATGCAGCATACGCGTATTCGAGGAGCGCCAAGACTACTCTGAAGAGAAGATTGGAGATTCCTTTGAAAGGCGCGCAAAGAGGGCTCATATTGACAAGAACCCCAGAGGAATGCATCATCCACTGGCCAAGAACCCTCAGCAAAGCCGATCGTCAAGCAACAGGGGACGACCAAGGAGGGCCGACAACATAAGGCCTACCCAGACGGAAGGAGTGGCGGCCCAAGGCTACAGCCGCTAAGGAAGTCTTTATGGTGGCTACAGCTCGCGCCCCGCTTACCCGACCAGAAGCCCCGGACATCAGGTCCACTGACAAAGGCCTATCCAACATCTCGGCGGACGAAAGAACCCTTAAAGACGAAGAAGAATACCAACGTCAAGAAAGGCTGAAAAGGAACAAGCTGAAGGGAGGACGCCGAATCGGGGCGAATTCGCGCATGCAAGCCCCGAACAAATATCAAGCCAATCTACATGAATACGAGAGGCTAAAATCCGAAAGAGAAGCTGAAGATGATCAACGAGCAACCCGAGAGAGACTACAAGGGTTGATTGACGCTCTGAAGATCGGCACATCGACCTAAATGATGAGGAGAGACTCATCAAGGAGGCATTACAAAAGCTATCCGAGAAAGAGATCCCAGGCCATCGCAGTCAAAGGCAAACAGCTCTCATAATCCAAGAAGTCGATCCAACGTCTTTGAAAGGCTAGGAAGGCCAGAGGGTTCCAACAACTCCAGGCCACCCCGGAGGGATGGTAGACAGTACCAGAGACCTCTGAGGGAAAGCCCCGCGCCAAGACTAAGCCGACAGGAAGAAGTCGCGGAATCAACATATCGACCTTTGGAACTCATCCAAGAGGAGGAAGAACCTCGGGAGGATTTGAAGAAAGAATGACGGAAAGCTACGACAGGTTTCCTTGCTTCACTGAAAGATTGTAGGAAGTCAAGCTACCTTCAAAGTTCAAGCCTTCAAACCATTCAAAATACGATGGGAAAACAGAGCCCAGACAATGGCTCAGAGTCTACTCATAATCCATTGAGCTGGCTGGAGGAGATGATGACGCGAAAGCCGTCTTCTTTCCCATGGCCCTAGAGGCTCTACCGCTCCAATGGTTCGACAAGATCGAAGAGGGCTCAATCCGATACTGGGAAGACCTACAGAAAGCTTTCTGTAGCAACTTTGCAGGAATCATCACCCATCCTATTACTCAGGCAGAGCTAAAAAGCGTCAAGCAAAAACCAGGAGAATCCCTAAGAGATTACTACCGAAGATTTGGAGAGATGAGATCCCAAGTGCATGACATCACGTAAAGGGAAGTGATAGACGCCTTCAGAACGGAATTTTCTCAAGATGGCGCTTCGATTTCTACAAGGACAACCCGAGGACAAACGGACAAGTTCAAACTTATTGTTGAGAAGATGATCGGAGCTGAAGAAAGAACTCGAGACCGCTTCCAGAAAGAAAGAACTCGTAAGCCCCGAAGAAAGATCGTAACAACTCAACAGCGTAAAAAGCGAGGACCGAGATAATACCGTCGCAATGGCGGAGAAGTCAAAGAAACCGCACAAACAGAGGTTCAACAACAACAACAATGGCGACAGGAACAGAAGCAACATCAAGCTAGAAGACCTACCCTGTATCTATCACCCTGGAGCTCCACACACACTCGGAAGCTGCACCACATTCCAGGAGAAATACAAGGGAGGAAACAACTCTGCTCAGAAGGGAAACAATCAAGAAAACAGAGAAGAGGCCAGCGAAGAGCCAAAGACGGGGACTTTCAGAAAGCAACAAGATCCTTGAACGTCATATTCTCTCGAGTACCAAACTCAAAGAGCAAGAGACAAGACAAGCTGGCACTCCGATCAATCATGGCAGCAGAACCCGCAGTACCACGCTACCTTAATTGGTCCCAATACCCGATTCAGTTCACCAGAGAAGATCAATGGACAAGTGTGGGCAACGCCGGCTTATATCCTCTGGTACTAGAACCCACGATAGCCGGAGTAACTGTCACCAAAGTTTTGATCGATGGAGGAGCAGGGCTGAACATTATATTCTCAGAAACACTGGACAAGATGGGACTGGACCTCTCCGGGCTAATCGCTCCTTCAAGCACTCCCTTCTATGGAATAGTACCCGGACGAGCAGCCATACCCGGTTGGACAAGTCACCTTGCCGTTACATTCGGATCCCCATCAAATTACGGACAGAAAGTACATCAAGTTCGAGGTGGCAGATCTCGAGTCACCATACCACGCCATCATGGGAAGACACGCTATTGCGAAGTTCATGGCTATTCCACACTACCCGTATCTTCTACTAAAGATGCCGGTGCCTTTTTGGGGTTCTTTCCATTAAAGGAGACCTCAAGAAAGCTTTTTCGAGTGTGACGCACAAGTAGAGATTGCAAACAAGACAGGGAGCTCTTGGAGAAAAGGAACTCAACCGGATGGCAGAGGATACAAATCCGTAAGAACTTGAGATACCGGCCAAGAAGCAAGCAATTCGATTCCACGGTAAGAAACCGACGTCAAGCACATCGATCTACAAAAAAGGCGACCCATCCAAGACGGCAATAATCAGCGCCCACCTATCTCCAAAATAGGAATTCGCGCTCACCCGCCTTCCTAAGGCAACACAAAGAAATATTTGCACGGAAGCCGCCAGACATGCCCGGCGTACCAAGGGAGCCGGGCCGAGCACGCAATTGACATCAATATGGGATCCAAACCCATCAAGCAAAGACTAAGGAGGTTCTCGCTTTAAAAGAAGGAAGCCATCAAAAAGGAGATCATAAAACTACTCGTGAGCGGTGATTCATCGAGAAATCCTACATCCCGACGTGGCTAGCCAACCCGGTTCTCGTTCGAGAAAAAGAACACCTCCGACCGGGCGAATGTGTGTGGACTACATGCACTGAACAAGCATTGCCCAAAGGACCCCTTCGGGCTACCAAGAATTGACCAAATAGTGGACTTCACAGCAGGATCAGCTCTACTATCGTTCTTGGATTGCTACTCAGGATATCACCAGATTGCACTAAAGAAAGAAGATCAGAGCAAGACCTCTTTTATCACCCCCTTCGGTGCCTCTCGCTACAAAACAATGTCCTTCGGATTGAAAAACGCCGAGCAACATATCAAAGAGCGATCTGAGACTTGTTTAGGAGAGCGATTGGTAAAAATGCCGAAGCATACGTGAGACGACGTGGTGGTGAAGACTAAAGGGCCAGAAACTCTGATTCAAGACCTGGAAGAGACTTTCAGAAACCTCAACAAGTGAAAATGGAAGCTCAATCCAACAAAATGCGTCTTTGGAGTACCTTCGGGACAACTATTGGGTTTCTTGGTCAGCAACAGAGGCATTGAAGCTAGTACCAAGCAGATCAAGGCAATCAACGAGATGACATAGCCCCGAAGCGTAAAAGACGTCCAAAAGCTCACAGGGTGCATGGCGGCACTCAACAGATTTATATCCAAGCTTGGAGAAAAAGGGCTACCCTTCTTCAAACTCATCAAGACAAAAGGAGAATTCAAGTGGACAGAGGAAGCAAACAAGGCATTTGAAGAACTCAAACAGTACCTTACAACAGCTCCAGTCCTAACACCTCCAAAGGATCAAGAAGAACTCCCGCGCTATATATAGCAAAGAACAAATACTGATGGGTCAGCTCAAGAATCATCGTGGAAAGAGAAGAGCCCGAAAGCAACCCAACAAGGTCAAGAGGCCGGCTTTACTATGTGAGCGAAGTTCTATCTCGAGTCCAAGGCTCGATACCCTCACGCACAAAAACTACTCTACACCGCATCGATCACATCAAGAAAGCTACGACACTACTTCGACAAGTCACAAAATAACGGTGTGGTAACCGACTCACCACTAGGCGACATCCCGAGGAACAGTAGATTCAACAGGCCGCATATCAAAATGGGCAATGAGAACTCGGAGCAATGAATCTAGAGTTCACCCCAAGAAGAGCAATCAAATCCCGTGCACTACCGGATTTCATAGCGGAATGGACGAGCTCCAACAACCCATATCCGAGCGACATCAAGAAACATTGGAACATGTGCCGATGGATCGTTGAAGCTAGGGGAGCAGGAGCCGGGATTTTATTCATATCTCGGAAAGGAAGACAACTCAAGTACGTCTTTGCAGATCATGTGGCAAGCTACAAACAACGAGGCGGTAATATGAAGCACTCATCCATGGCCTCGGGATAGCAAGAACTCGGGAATCAAGAGACTACAAGTATACGGCGACTCCGCCAATTGTCATCAATCAAGTCAACAAGGACTGGGACTGCACAAAGGACAACATGTCGGGCCGTCGCCGATCATTGGACATAGTGGCACTTTTCGGACCCTCGATGGCCTGCGACCTAGGCGGGCTGATCCCAACGCCCTCTTTTTTTTCAAGAGTCGAAGTTCACGATCTTCCGCTAGGATTTAAGGTGTGGGACGCTTATTCCGCAGCTAGGGCGTCGCGTGGTTCCACCATTGGAATTTGGCGTCCGTTACGGTGGTCGGGTTGCCTTCTCTTGGTCGACTTCTTCTCGTGAAGCGCCAATTGGCCGTTTTGTTCATCTCCCTTGGGAGGCATGCGCTTTGATCCGGGGCGATTTGTTCTTGTTGAAGTGCGATAGCCGCGTATTTGGTGACCTTTTCCTTTGTTGGATGGTCCGGAAGTTCTTCTCGGGCTTGATCTTCTTCTTCTTGAAGTGTTAGAGAGTTGTTTTTGCATTCTCGCTTCTTCTCTGCTGCCTTGAGTTCCTCGATTATGGATAGAACCTTTCGAGCTGGCTTATGTGCCAAGAGTTTCGATTTCTTCCCCTTGCATGGTCATCGCCTTGTAGGTTCTGGTCCCGTACTCCTTTGACGATGTATGGTCCTTCCCATGGAAATTTGAGCAATTTGTGCTTGCCTTCCGTCTTTTGATTTCTCTTGAGTACTTGATCTCTGGGTTGAGTTTTCTTGGGACGTGTGCTTTTGTCATAGTGCCTTCTTAGTCCTTGCGAGATATCTTGCGTTACGGAGGATGGCATTTGATCGACTTCTTACGCACGATCAATTTCTAGTCTTCTTGTGCGTTTCTCCTTCTCCTTCTTCAAATTGCTCGATCCTTGGAGAGCTCCATATGAGGTCTGCGGTAGAACGACTTCGATCCATAGGTTAGGAAGAAAGGAGTGTAGCCTGTTGCTCTGCCGATTTGAGTTCTTAGGCCCCTGGGCGACTTTTTGGAAGTTCTTCGATCCATTTGGCTCCGTAGTCTTTGAGTTCTTCATATAGTCTTGGCTTTAGTTCGGCAAGGATGAGTCCATTTGCTCTTTCGACTTGTCCGTTAGCCTAAGGATGTGCCACAGAGGCATAGTCTATATGTATGCCACAATCTTGTGCCCAATCTTCAAATTCTGCCGCCGTGAACGGTGATCCGAGGTCAGTGATGATCCTGTTGGGCATCCCGAATGTGTGCATGATTTCTTGGATGAACTCGACCGCCTTGGTGGAGCTGTAGTTGATCAATGGCTTGTAATCTATTCATTTGGTAAATTTGTCGATGGCGACAAAGATATATTCGTATCCTCCTTTGGCTCTTTTAAGTGGTCCGACTTGATCAAGTCCCCCACGAAAAAGGCCATGATGGTGGTATGCGATTAGGTTGTCACCGGCACATGCACTTGTCTTGCAAACATCGGCATCCTTTGCATCTTCTCGACGAGTTCTTCTGCGTCTTTGAGAGCTGTTGGCCAAGAGTATCCAGCTTCGAATGCTTTTCCCACGAGGGTTCTTGATTTGCGTGGTTTCCACAAGCATCCCAGTGGATTTCTTGGAGGATGTCTTTTTCCTTCTTGAGCTTATGCATTTGAGTAGTACTCGATGATCTTTGCTCTCTTGTAAAGCTTGTCCCCGATGAGTACGTAGTTCTTGCTTCTTCTCAAGATCCCTGGTTGCTTCAGCTTTGTCATCGGGTAGCGTCTTGTTCTTGATGAAGTTAATGATGTCTTCAATCCGGGGAGTTGTTCTGCGACCTAGAGATTATCATTACTCCGTTTAGAGCTGATTGCTCCATGTTGTCTTCATCTTGGTTCTCCTTGATGGATGGCTTCAAGAGTTCTTCGACGAATACTCCCGGTGGGACTTGGGCTCTGTCGGATCAAGTTTGGCTAGCACGCGTCTGCAGCCACGTTCGCATCCCGAGCACGTGTAGGATTTTGTCGATGTTTTACAACCAAGAGCACGCCACGGGGTGAGCCGGCAGTTTGCGATTTTGTTGGGCCTCGACAAACCTCGGAGCCCGGCGGTTTTGTTCTTGGTGACATAGAGAGCGGGGTTTTTATATGGGTTCGGGGCCCTCGATCAAGGATCGAGTAAAGACCTTTACGCCCGGTCGGCGTGAGCTGTTTTTTTGATTGATGGGGTCACCGAGAATTGGCCGTGACGCTCGCGGGTAATTTCGGAAGAAATCTTGCCCAGGTATCCCTGTAGCCCCGGCGTCTAAGAGTTCTTTCGAAGATAGAGCTCTTAGAGGTTCTTCATTTTTCTAGGTTTTTTGACCGTTTCTCTTTTTTAAATGCGGGTACTTCTTTTGTTGGGCTATTGTGACGTCCGCCAGGGGTTCTTACGTCTTGTTGTCGGATTCTTCCTTGCCGACTTGATCCGCTTGTCTTTGTCTTGATGTGCTTCGAGGATGTTTTCGCGATGCTTGCCGGCATTTTTGAAGAGTTCTTTTTCTTCTTCCGAGTTTTCCGACCGTTGTGTCGGTCACATTTGCAATCGTTTCCGCATAAAAAGGAGTGCCGTTGTCACTTCAAATTAATTTTGAAGTTGTAAAGGCTCCCGTTACATAGAGTTTTGTTCTCAGAACGGGTGGGAAAATCCCCTCCATAAATACTTGGATACGGCCGTTTCTTTTCCTCCGCCGCTTTTGCATCCACGATTAGCAATCTTCTTGCCCTAATCCCTTTGCGCCGCTTTGTTCCTTTTGCCGTCGCCGTTGCGCCATTCATTTTCTTCCGTTCTCGCCGCCGTCCTTCATCATGGTGAAGAGCTCTTCCTCTAAGAGCGCAAAGGGGAAGGCGGAGATGGTTCCCGAAGTGGAGGCGGCCATGAAGATCGGCCGGAGTCCTCCGGCCGACCAATTTGGAGATCTTGAGGACTTGGAGCGGCGCCCGGCTTCTTCCTCCTCGAGTCTCTCTCGGTTGGAGGCTCCCAACGGTCATCGTCTTCCCGCTCCCGGCCCTCTTGAGGTTGTCCTCTTTCTCTCCTTTGTCAGTGCTGGTCTCTCGCTTACACGCTTGGATTTTTTTCCATGAGTTTCTCGCAGTCCTATTCGATTGCTCTTTTCTCATCTTGCCCCCAATGGGGTTCTTCTTCTTTCTATCTTTGCTCATGCGTGAGACCTTCATAGGCATCCCTCCTTCTACGAAACTCTTTTCGCTATTTTTCCGCCGTCGTCATGGTGGCGATCTTTTTCTTCTCTTGGGTGTGTTTCCATCCCGGGCCCGCCAGGCCGAAGGGGCTTTCTTTGATTATGAGCTCCCACGACTACATTTCGGCCGGGCGCGTTCGGGTGGTTTTATGTGAACAATCCTCCTCCTCGCCTTGATGGATCATGACTCGATGAGTCCATTGATCCCGAGAACACGAAGGTTGACTCTCCGATGAGTCCGAGGTTGCCGAACTTGTCAACCGCGTCAAGATCTTGAAGCGGGGGTGGCCTTAGTGGTCTTTGGAATCGCCGCCCGGCTTCGGCCGTCGTCGAGTTCAACCTTTGATGGCGAGGGGAGACGCTTTTGGCTTTGAGTATTCGGTCCCGAGGATCCCTCGCGTGTTGGTGGTGATGCCTGCGAGCTGCACGAGGAGGAGTTGATGGTATCTCTTCACTCCTTCTTGAAGGATGTGCCGATGACTCCGATTCGGGTTGTTGAGTATTCTGGCGACAACCCTCCTCGGTTTGTGAGTTCTTTTACTTTCTTTGTCCTATTTTTTTTGCCTGTTTAGGGTTCTTTCGACTCTTTCGATTTTTCAGCATCTTGGTCGGAACTATTCCGAGGCTGCCGTGGTGACCGTTGCTGCGGATTACTGTTCGGTGAGTTCGAATCCCTTCCCGGCATCGGCATTGGGGGTGCTTTGTATGTTCCCTTTACTCCGAGATCCGCGGGTACTTGCCCTTATAGGTCGCAGCGGCCGGGAGCATTCCCTGGCCGAAGAGCCCACCGCTTTGCCTGCTATTCGTGACTCCCAAGAGGACTCGCTCTTCTACTTCTCGGACTTCTTTGCGGAGCCCACGGGTAATGTTCTTATAGGTGAGGGTGTTGATCTTCTATCAATCCCTTTCTTTTTCCATATAAGCTGACTGTTTGTTTCTTTTTTTCGGATGGAGCTTCGCGTTTGCTTTTTGAGCATGCCGAGGAGCGGTGGAGTCTCTTGCCGGAATCCGTGAGTTCTTGTTTTCACTTTTGATTACCGGGTTCTTTTGGTATCGTAGCCTTCTCGTGCTTGTTTGCAGTTTGCCATCTCTGCAGGTTGAGCCTTCCCGAGGCTTCTCGGCCAAGTTCCCGATTTGGCTATTGAAGTGAAACCTTCTTACGCCTTGCCCCCTCGTCCTCGTCTTTCTTTTCGGTGAGTACTCTTTTTGCAAGTTCTTTCTCTCCGTTGATTGTTGAGGATTCTTATGCGGTTGGGGTTGTTCTGCGGGCGTCCTTACGTGAAGTTTTTGAGATTACTTCTCCGAGTTCTTCGATCGTCTGGCGGTGGCGGTCATCTTCTTCGGCTTCGTTTGTTAGGTGGAGTTCTTGGCGATCTTCCTCGGGATCCTTCTCTTCGACACGAGGGCTCTGCGGACTCTGTTGTTTCGGAGTTTGATTTGGCTTCTCGGGTTCTTCTTTGTTGGCGTTTCTTAACGTCGCGAGAAGAATCGCAAAGCGTCTGAGAATTGTCGTTGTAGCTTTCACCCGGAAATATTGAGGTATCGTATTTTCCACGAGGGGCCAGTGCGAGAGGGCCTTTGGATCTGTGTCTACCCTAGGCAAGGTTAAGCTTCTAAGAGGAATGAGGTATCTTTATGGGTTGACACTCTCGAGGCAAGGATCACTCGTCAGTTATCTCCTCACTTGAGACCGGCCCACACCCAAAGGGCGATTAATGCGGCAGTGCGCTGCGCCACACCCGAATGTGGGGGGATTACAAGGGACGGACAAGGTTGTCACAACCCAGCCGCCTACCCCCCTCAACCGTGGGATGCGCCACAAAAGATAGGAAACCACTAGTCCAAACACCACGTTTGCACCGATGATTACTACTCGAGTGTGATATCGAGGCTTACCCGATCCCCTCGGGTCCTTCACTAGAGTACCGCCCGAAGGAACGACTATCAATCCCGCAAGATTATAACGGCTAAGATAATATGCTCGAAAGTAATAACCGAAAGAGGAACACAATCTGTCTTACCAAAGTGTAAGTAGATTGTAGAGGTATAAGCGAGGCGGGTACCGACAAATCCGACACTCCGACCTCCTAGGAATCGCGAACACAGGGGCACTCCGACAACTCCGGGTAGAAGGAGCCAAGTCTCCTTCTAGCTCTTCCTCTCTCACTCTCTAGAATTAGAATGGGGATAGAGGTAGAAGACTCTCTCTCTCTCTTGCTTCTCTTGTACTTGTAGCTCCTTGAGGTGTGTGTTGAATGAGGGGGAGAGGGCCTCCTTTTATAGGTAGAGGAGAGGGGGCTCATTGGAAAATGTCCCTCCCCACATGGAAGGAGCCAAACTGTCCTTGGACACCTTCCAAATCTGCTTGAACCGACCATCCAATGTCGGCACGGCCCGATTATGGAAGGTAACAAACCGCCTCCCGGGCCGGGCAGCGAATCGCCAAAGTCGGTGCGGCCGCACCAGGTGGGTGCGCAGCGCACCCGCCGGGCCCCATTCGGCCGGGCTTTGGCAGGTCGGCGTCTTTGGGCCTAAAAAGTTGTATGGCGGTGTTTGCTCGGCCCGTTCTGCGTGTTTGATCCATTTCTCCCTTGGGCTTGATGTTCTTCAAGAATGCGCTTTCGAGGAGACGCCTTTTGGTACATTTTCCACTTGTTTCTTATATAAATCGCAAAATAAAATACTAGACACTACAAGTGGAATTTTATTAGTGATAAATGTATATGAGTATAAAAGGTATAGTTTTACTCCCTTTATGGTAGTAAGTTGACGGGGAAAAATATGTCGTTAGTGACCGTCAATGCATTTGCCTTGTCGCGGCGTTCCGGACTACTTCGGGCACCTTCTCTGCTTTTGATCAAAAGTTCCAGGTATGCGCCGAGTTCTTTTTTCTTGGCTTTTCCCTTCTTCTGTTGAGGGCTGTCTTGAGTTTAACCTTGTCTTTGGTTGTAGTCCTTTGTGCGGGACCTCCACGTCTTCCTTCCTGCTCAAGAGTGTGATACCTTGCGGGGGCGAGGTTGTTCGTCTTCGAGGGGGTTGAGCGAGATCTTCTTGCCCAGCTCCGGGATTCACGTGCTACTGGCGATGGACCGACCGAGTCCTATGCCAAGGTTACTCGGGAAGTTGAGGGTATGTCATACACTTTTTGATCCGTTATCGCATTTGCGAAAGCTTTTTTTCTCGACTTGTTCGTTTGTCGCTCTCGGGACTTCGGGTGACCAACTCTGGTCAGGCGGCCACTATCTGCGAGCTGTCGGCTGAGCTTCAGTCAAAGAGGGATGCTCTTTCGCTCTTCGTGCGAAGTTCTCCGATCTTTGGCGATTTGTGTATCCTATTTGGAGGTTATTCGCCTTCCTGAGGATCATGGTGTGTCCTGGAGGGACTTTCTTCCTCGGGTTCCCGATCGTTTACATTTCTTTGTGGGAGACGACTGCTGGGTGGCTGTTGAAGAGCTCGCTCTTCTATTTCCATCATCTTGTGCCTGGACGCCCATCGCCGCCGTTGTGTGGATGGGTTTGCTTCTGATGAACACCTCAAGATAATGGAGGAGGAGCGCCCCGAGGTGGATGCGGCCATTACCACTCTTGCTGGTACCATCGACCTTGATTTTCCGAAGCCGGCGCGCCCGGACTTTGATGCGGCTGAGTGCACGGGTGGTGGCTTCGTCCGCCTTGTAATGAACAATTCTTTTTTTTGGTGGCCTATTGGTTGTGGGCCTTAAATACTCTTGCTGGTATCCGCCTTCGTGCGGATTTTAAATATCTCTCGATCCGCCTTCATGCGGACTTGTTGCGATTTGTCTTCTCTTTCGCTCTTGATGTGGTCTTCCGAGTTGTTTTCCTCGGATGACTTGCTTAGATTGCGCCTTTAGAGTTCTTCCTTAGGCTTCTGGCTCTTATGTCCTTCATGTAGGTTCGTGCCGAGTTGTTTGGAGTCACTCGGCGTTGTGACACCGGTGTTGTTTCGGTGATGATCCGGCTTGCCTTTCCGTAGACTTGGTTGTTCATAGTATTGAATTCACGCCCGAGTCGTCGGGGTTGTTTTCCCGACTTGTCGCCTTGTCTTCTTGTAGATCTCTTTGAAGGTATCGTAGGAACTTGTCCTTGTGTGCCTTTGGGTTGTTTCTTCCTTGAGGCGCCGGTGTAGTAGATTGAGTTTTGCTTCAGTATTTGAGTTCTTTCTCTCCGAAGGAATCGCTTTGTTTACGTAGACTTGGCCGAAGGTAGTTCTCAAGTTCTTCTCCTGAATTCCGGTCTTTGTTTTTCTGGAGAGTCAACCCGCCTTTTTCGTAGACTTGGCCGAGGGTAATTGTAGAGTCATGCTCCGGTTTTGTCGGGGTTGTTTTCTTCGACAACCGACTTATGTCTTCTTCTTGAGACTTGTCATGATGAGAGGAGTCTTGCTCTTGGGTTCCAGAGTTCTTCTTTCTGGAGTATCAGCTTCGTCTTATCTGTAGACTAGCTGAATATAGTTGTAGAGGCTTCCTCCTGGTCTTCAGGGTTGTTCTTCTGAAGATTCAGCTCATCCTCTCTATAGATTTGCTGAAGGTGATGGAGTCTTGCTCTTGGTCTTCAGGATTGTTCTTCCGAAGATTCAGCTCACTCTTTACGTGGACTTGCTGATTGTAGTTGAGTCTTGCTCTTGGTCTTC
This sequence comes from Hyparrhenia diplandra, assembly GCA_015847255.1. Classification (NCBI taxonomy): domain Eukaryota; kingdom Viridiplantae; phylum Streptophyta; class Magnoliopsida; order Poales; family Poaceae; genus Hyparrhenia; species Hyparrhenia diplandra. Next base: position 44,791 of record JADLZK010002607.1, read on the forward strand.
AGGGTTGTTCTTCTGAAGAATCAGCTCGTCCTTTCTGAAGACTTACTGATTGTAGTTGAGTCTTGCTCTTGGTCTTCAGAGTTGTTCTTCTGGAGAATCAGCTCGTCCTTTCTGTAGACTTGCTGATTGTAGTTGAGTCTTGCTCTTTGTCTTCAGAGTTGTTCTTCTAAAGAATTAGCTCCTCCTTTCTATAGACTTGCTGATGGTGGTTGAGTCTTGCTCTTGGTCTTCAGAGTTGTTCTTCTGAAGATTCAGCTCGTCCTTTCTGTAGACTTGCTGATGGTGGTTGGGGCGTCCCCCGTTTTGCCAGGGTTGTTTTCCTCTGGCGTGTGACTTGCGTCTTCTTCTAAGACTTGTCACGATTGTTCGGAGGGTTTCTCCGGTCGTTAGGTTTCACCTTTTAGGCCCTCTAGCACTTGTCCTTTCTTGAACATGCTAGTGTATTTTGGTGGAGTCGTGCTCCCGAAAGAGTTGTTCTAACTTTCAGGGGTTGCCTCTTTCGGGCTAGGGCTCTCCCATACAGTCCGGTGGACTATCGCATGACATCCCTTGAAGGGTTCTTAGTCCAGGGCCCATTTAAGTGCACCGCTGGATGAAGGTCAAGATGGTTGGGTTCCTATTTCATAACACTATAATCCACCTTGCCCGCGGTTTGGGCTGCTCGCTTCGAGAGACTTGTGTGAGATGATGGGTTTCTATTTCACAACACTACACCGTTCACGCCCGATTCGAAAGGCCGTCGTCCCGTCATTGGACATAGTGGCGCTTTACGGACCCTTGATGGCCTCTGCGACCTAGAGCGGGCGATCCCAACGTCCTCTTTCTTCAAGAGTCGAAGTTCACGATCTTCCGCTAGGATTTAAGGTGTGGATGCTATTCGGGGCTAGGACTTGGCGTGGTTCCACCCTTGGAATTTGACCTCCGTTCGGTGGTCGGATTTGCCTTCTTTTGGTCGACTTCTTCTTGCGAAGTGTCAATTCGGGCTGTTTTGTTCTTCTCCCGTAGGAGGCATGCGTAACTTCACCTTAGGCGACTTGTTTCCGTTGAGGTTCCCGGTGGCTACGTATTTCGTGACCTCTTTAGATGGTCCGGAGTTCTTCTCAGGCTTGATCTTCTTCTTCTTGAAGTATCGGAGAGTTGTTATTGTGTTACGCTTCTCTTCTTTTACCTTGAGTTCCTCGATTATGGGTAGAACCTTCGAAATTTGGTTTATGTGCCAAGAATTTCTAATTTCTTCTCCTTGCATTGTCATCGGCTTGTAGGTTCGGTCCCGCATACTCCTTTGACGATATATGGTCCTTCCATGGGCCGAATTTGGCGGTTTGTGCTTGCCTTCCGATCTTCGATTTCTCTTTTGATCAACTTTTTATCAGGGATTTATTTATTTTAGATAATATTTATTATTATTAAATTTTTTTGAGAAAATATGGGCTTTATTGCTATATTATTATTTTTTTTTTGGAGAGGTGGGCTCTACTCGCCCTAGACTTTTGTCTTTTATTTCTCTCTCTTTTTTTTTTTTAGAGATGTGGGCTCTACTCGCCCTCGGACACTTGTCTATTTTTTATCTCATTTTTTCTTTCTCTTTTTTTAGCATAGCCCATATCATTTCTCTTTTTTTTCTTTCAAAGCGAGATTCGGATGTCAAGTTTCTCTTTTTGGACGAAATCATAGCAAATCTATTTGTACCATATCATACTTGGCAACAACTTAGACTAGATAGAGCTTATGCAACCCACTTGAATCAGGTTTTTCAGGATGAGTTTTTAGACTTAGCCACTAAATCCAAACTTTAGAGAAATTCGAATTATAAACTAGGCAATGTGCAAAACATAAGACAGAGCAACTATTCATCATTTCAACAAGGGACTAAGACTAAACATTTTCATAGCTCATATATATAGACACGAAGGCAATGGGAAGAGCTACTTATTCTATTTTTTTAGATGCAAGATTGCTGAAATTTAAATATGCTTTGAAATAAAGTAAAATTTGTTGAAAGCAAAAAGAATGCAATGCAATGATACTCAAGGGGTCCTCCCCAAGCTATCTGGAGGCCCGTGGGTGACTTTATTTATATATATATTTTTTTTTCAGCATGCCGATAACTCATAAATCATTTTTGAAATAAAAGTCTATTCTATCAAGCTCTTGGTTGAGATCGGGCAATGGTTCAAAGAAAAGTTTGAGGCGTTGACCATTTACCTTGTGTATTTTACCTGTGTCATCTTGGATTGTGATTGCACCGTGTAACGAGGTATTGATGATGGTGTATGGTCCTTTCCACTTGCTCCTCAACTTTCCTTCGCCAAATAGTTTCACCCGGGAGTTAAATAAGAGTACCTTATCACCCCCCGGTGATTTCTTTCTTCTTTTATGCGCGCTGATCATGCCATCTCTTCATGCGCTCTTTGTAGAGTTTTTGAACTATGGCACGCCTTCTCTCGCCATTGTTCAAGTTCAGAAATTTGCTTTTGTCGATTCTTTCCAAATGAGTTTGACGTCCGTGTTCCATCTCTTGATGGCCCAATGAGCTCGATGTTCCAACTCAACTGTAAGTGGCAAGTTTTGCCATATACCGCTACCGATAGGGTGACGTGCCGATGGGGGCTTTGTATCTTTGTCCGATAGGCCCAAAGAACATCGGGTAGCTTATTTTTCTAGCCCTTCCCCATCTCGTTGACCGTCTTCGCGCAGGATGTTCTTTATCTCGCTTATTTGACGTCTCGGCTTGCCATTTGGTTTTGCGGGTGATAAGGGGTAGTGTTGACACCTGTTATAGCATAAAATTACTAGTCAACTAACATGAAATAAGGGCTTAAATTGAATATCAACATAAGTCTAGGGGTTTAACTAATATAATTCCACGATATATATTTTCGGGGACTTAACAGATAAATGCAGAGAATAATGGAGAAAGTTAGGAATAGACATCCCATATGATGACAAGACTTGACCGTGAAGTAACTCAACCTGAAAAGTGGACTAAAACATTCTAGAAGATACCAGAGGACACGGAACAAACGAGAAGATGAGGTGGCACTCCACACCGGGCGGCCGCCGGTGCCACATAGGCCGGCCGCGGCCGGGTCCCATGTCATCCTCACTTTTTTATGTCGGTTTACTACCGACCTTGAGGTTGTATCTACACCGTTGCCAAGGTCGGTTTGATCCAAGGGCTATCGTTCATCGCCAAGGGCTATATAAGAAGACCCCTCGACCCCTGTGGTGAAACCTAATTCATTATCAATTCATTCTATCTCATTATCTCGCGGTTGTAGAGGGGTCCCTTGTAAGGATCAACTCTCTCTAAGAGATTAGTGAATTAGAATGTAATTAGAAGCATATTAGAACTACAATTAGAAGAGTTAGTATGAGAGGATTAGAACTCATTAGTTCTAATCTTTTAGAACAAGAGAGATAGAGAGAGGGAAGGAATTGGAGGAAGTGCTTACTGGCCGGTGCTATCTCCATATTTTACCTCAAGTGGAAGTTAATCTACACTTGGAGTTACTGCGGTAATCTACTTTTTCTTTTAGTAAGTTATATTGTTTATATTAATTCTTATTGGTCTACGAGTCTCTCTTTTGAGTGCTTTAATCGGTACCTAGGTTAGAGTAATACTCGCAGTGCAAACGTGGTGTTTGGACTCGGGTATCTCGTGAGATACACCCTACCTTCAGGAGCGTGGTAGTTCGTGGTAGTGACAAGTACCATTGATTCCTTTGGATTCCACATCCGGTTGGATAGGACTAAGTAGGAACAAGTTTCTTTGGAGGAATAGTGAGTTTCGGTCCTTACTTTCTTTTGAGTACATCCCCATAAGAATAGTATCAACATCGCTACCAAATTAAGATTTAGCTATCTTAGTAAACCTCTCTATACCCTCAATCTTTTTTAGTCTTGTGCTACTCTGGGTTAAGATTAGATTGTAGTCTCCCTCACCCGTTTCCCCGTGGATTCGATATTAAACCCTCTCTCGGGTGAAGTGCTCACCCAGTATCCGTGCGCTTGCGGATTATACAAATTATAAATATTTCTGTGGGCTTAACAAATACCAACAAGCATTTCTGGCGCCGTTGCCGGGGAAACGGTTTGCTAAGTTGACTTTGAATCTACCTTATCCTTGTATCATATTCTTTTCTTTTTATTCTTTTATCTTTTTAACTCATCTATTCTTTCCTTTTCCTTTTCATTATGAATACCACGCCTATCTATAAATATCTTATACCCTCAAAAGCTTTTAGGCAACCGAGAATCTTCGAGAGCCTGTGGGGATCGATATTTAGGACGATTAAGGACTAGCTCCCCGCTTTCGACATCTACAAGCTAAGAGCCCGCTCGGGCCAGCGCAAAGAGCTTCGCTATCCTCCAAAAGAGCTCGCGCCCGTGGGCGAGCTCTCGCCGTCGCGGGCGACGGCGCACGAGCTCTCCGAACCAAGGGACACATCCGCCTCGGCGAGCTCACCCCGAGTGAGCTCTCATCCGCATGACGACGACCTCTCACGTGAGGACCTCTTCCGCCTCGCCGAGCTCGAGCTCAAGCTGGATTCGCGACGGCGGAAGAGCTCACCGATCTTCCGCGCGAAGCCAACAAGTACACGGAGTTGGCCAAGCGCTCGATTACGACAAATCTTTGTAGCCACGTAGTGCTACGGCTCTGATAGGACGTCATTTCCATCACGCCTCCATACCCCATCGACTCCAACAGCGCCGCCCACGGCTTCCTCCTCACGGGCGGCATGCGTCGCCCCATCCACGGTATGGCCGCGCCCATAACGGCGGGATTGGTTCCTACCACGATTAAGGACTACACGGACGCCGGCAAACCGTCGCTCAAACTCCGATTCGGCGTACGCCGGCGGCCAATTTCAACGTCAAGCCTCCAAAGAGCTCGAAAACAACTCATGCCCGGCCAAAGAGCTCGACCCGAGAGCTCCCTTAGCCGTACCCGTCACATCCAACGACTCTGCTTTGCAATCCCCCACGGATGCATGCGGAGCGCATCTGCGTCGGCGATGGCATGGCCCCCTCCCATACGAAGAGATGGGCGCCAACCACGATGAAAGCAGTGACACTTGACCGTCACCCGGACCCGGATTCAGCGGCACGGCGCACGACCGGCTCCGACGTTCAAAGCCATCGGCCTTCGAGGAGAGCTCTGGCCAATCAACAAGCTCGCTCGAAGAGCTCCTTCACCTACCCGTCGCTCCGTGGTTCCTTGTTCTACCCCACTCGCCTCAACTCGGAGAGCTCATGTCCGCTCCCCTTGTCACTATAAAAGGAGGGCGGGGCTCTCGTGAGAGGCGAGGGGAGGGCGAGAAAAAGAACGACACGCTCAAGCTTCCACCCAAAAACACCCTCATATTGGCACTAGCCTCAATCCGCGAGACTTGGGAGCCCGCTCCCTCTCGATCCGCTTATACGCACCCGGTATGAGCGTTTGAGCTCGGATAGTGACCACACTTGGACTAGGGAGCCCTGATCTTGCCCCGAACCAAGTATAAACATTGTGTCATTGTCTCTAGAGCTAGGCCATCTGGAGAACGCACTAGCATTGATTACCGATCTGTGGTCTCCGTGACAGCGGACCCATCACGGTTGGCGCCCGGTAGGGGGTGCGCTAGTGTGACTCCACCACTCCGTTGGCCCTTCCTTCGCCGCCTTCGGCGGCGCCGTGATCCTCCGGGCCGGCTCCTTGAGGTTCGTGGCCACCGGCGAGGGCTCGCGGCACGATCCCCCCTCCTTTCATCCCACCCCGGCGGGCGGCGCGTTTCGACGTCCCGCCCCCGCCGTTAGCTTCGGGGACGCGTCCGCCTCCCCGCCGACGCGATGGCACCCGCCTCACTTCAACGACATCCGCGCCCGAGACGCCACTTCTGGATTCCGGTTGGCGTCTCCAAGACCACCGACGACTTCACGGCGCCGCCGACGAGGCCGACCCGGTTGGCCCGTTCTTGACATCCGCCTCGTCGCCCGTCACGCGATGCAGGGAGCGCCGGGCCCCCCCCCCTCCATCATCCGCAAGTCCGCGTCGCTCCCTCGGCGCCGCGTGCACTCCGAGGCGTCGGGCCCCTCACGGCGCGCCGCATGGGGGAACCGGGAATGCGGCACGACCCGCCGCCCTCGGCCCGCCACGCCGATCTCGCGTCACCGCCCGGGCGGTCCCGGCGCCACGCCCACGTCGCTCCTCCAACTCGAGACGAGGCGGCGACAACCCGCAGGGGACCGCCGCCCCGGCCGGCTCGGGCTCGCCACCGACGCCCGTGGGCGACCGCGGGACGACACGACCTCCTCGACCGGAGGCTATATCGGCCGCTGGAGCGTCCGTCGACGCAGCGTCGCACGCCTGCCACTTGGCCGGGCCGACGATGGGCCGCCAACCGTCCCGATACGCGACCTGGGACCCCAAGCGCGGCCCCGTGCCTCCCGTCGTGGAGCAAACCGCCGCTTCACCTCCGAGCCGCCTTCCGCCGCCCGAGCAAAGGGGGGTGGCCGTAAAGAAGGCCTCACCCGTCCGAGGCCCCGGCCCGGGATCGCAGTGGGCGCTGCGTGGTCGCCCCCAAGCCTCACCGGTTTTCCATGGCTCCTCGGCGGAGGAGGAGGAAGCGCGAGGCACGCCCCGCGCGGTCACCTCGGCACGCAAACAACGGCCCGTAAGATGGAGGGGGGACGACGGCCGCCCGCGAGCTCGATCATCTCGACCTCGGCCTCCGCCTTCCCGGGGAGCCCCAATCCAAAGGGCAGACGGCGGCGAGCAACGAGTTCCTCTTAGGATCTCTAAAACCGTTGCTTTGTTCTCAACGCTCCCATGCCTATGGGCCACGACCTTCTCAGTTCACCTAGATGCTATGTACCCCTCTAGGCCGTGTTAAGAAAAATGTCCCCGATTGCATCGATCCGTTTCAACTCTCGAGCTCATTTTCTCGTTAACAAGTTTCTTGGGCAATGACTGGCCTGGACGGCGAGGTCGATCTTCGCTCGAGGGGGCCACAGAGATCGCGCGCCCACGATGTTTGCAAACCATCTCTTCACAAAGCCGCCAAATCTGAGCGGCGGCGAGCTCGAGCTCGCAAACTCACTCCTCCCCTCAAGACGGGCAATGCCCCGAAACGGCTAACCTATGAGCTCATCGCGAAAGCACGACACGCGACCGCCCAACGACCTTCGCGCCCCGCGCCCAAAGAAGGAAGGCCCGCCGTCCGCCCGGGGATGCGAGCTCAGCGGAAAGGTCGGCGAGGGCACGGAAAAAGAAGACACAGGGAAGCGCAAACATCCACCATGCCATAACTACCGAGCCTTTGCAACTCGCCTTAATCGTGAGGACCTAATCAGGATCACAAAGGGAGGCCGAGCCACGAATCTCTATCCTGCGCAAGGGGTCCCTCATCCACCGGCGGCATGCAGACATCACGGGTGGCCTCCTCCGCGCCGGATCCCTCGTCCGCTCCATCTTCACCAACGGGATGCGAAGACCTCGAGCTCATCGGCGGCCATCTTGAAAGCTCGGTGGAGAGCTCCGCGGGGCGACCTCGGCGGCGGCCGACCGCTCGGTGCCGACGCCGTCGACGCCGGAGCCCACCGCTTGCACGAGGTCGACCTCGAAATCGGGGTAGTGGGAGAAGACGACGCTGACGCCTTGTGGGACGATGCGGCGCCCGCGTCCTCCGCCACCCAGGCGGAACGCCAAACACCCGCAGTCAAGTCCACCGCGTCTTCCACTCGAGGGATATCGCAGACGTCCCCGACCGCGGTGGCAAGGGTCCCGTGAGCGCATTCTCGAGCTCGGCCTCCTCCACGGCCTTTGCAACATGTTGGGAGGCCTTGAAGCGAGCCGCCGTCCGGAGGCTCGAGGGAGCGCTGCTTGAGGTCCGCCTCTTTCCCCCTGCGGGCGAAAGGGGCACGCTCGGGCGGACGCCGGAGACGGAGAGCCCGCGCCTCTCGGTCCTCGGCCTCTGCTCCGCCTTCTCGGGTCCTCTCCTCGACTGAGGAAGAAAGTAAGGGGTCGACACCCAGTCGTGAAAACCCGAAAACTTGGGGGAGACGGTCCTCGCTTTTGCCCGGGCGCGTCGAAGAGCCCCCGCTCACTATGCAGGGACTCATAACCTATGGCACCGAGCGGGTCCTCTCGCTCCGAGGCGCGGGGTTGCATCACTGCTCGAAACTGCCGCGATCATGAGCGGAGCTCCCGACAATCAACCCCGAGAACCCAACGGATAAAGGAGAAAAGGAAAACCACGAGACAAGGGGAGAAAGTGCTCACCGCGAGCTCGGCGTCGCGGCGATCGAGCTGTCCTTTGAGCTCATCCTTCTCTTTCCCCGGGGGTCTCGGCTATGTCGAGCTCGAGCCCCCAAGCGCCGAGCTCCTTCCCTCTCGAGCATCTGCGAAGGGAGTCCAACTCCTCCCGGGTCTTCGCCTTGCGATTTATGGGAGAGCTCGCGCTCCTCCTTCCCTCTGGGCCGTTTCACGCAACACGACATCCACCCTCTCCTGCGCCTGGGGGAGGCCTGGTCTTCTACTCCGCGAGCATACCGCGTGACCTCGTCCACCCGGTGCTCGAGGTATCGATGTCTGCCGTGTCAATGGCGTCGATCCCTCCACGCATATCGGCAAGACGCTGGCGTCGCCCGGCTTGCTCACCAGCCCGCTGGCCCTCAACGAGAACGTCGGCTGGTTATAACCGCGAAGGGAGTCCCCGCACTCCCTAAAGGGTCCAAAGGCATGTGAGCATCCCGATAGGACACGAGAGGAAGCAATTGAGTACCATCACCAAGCCGAACTCGGGGGAGGCGGAGCGCCGCCGACGTCGGCCCCTCCGTCTTGCGAGAGGAGGTTGAGGCGTCATCGGGACGCAGTCGCGGGAGTCCGGCGTCCGCGCTAGGAGGAACCTTCGCGCGACACGCACTCCTCCGCACCCATGCCCCGCCGGCGCCCATCATCGTCGTGGCGAGAAACGGCACCGCACGCGTCGGTGGCGTTGGGCCCGACGCCGCTCACCAAGAAGCCCTCCACGAAGCCTCCTCTTCCACCTTAGGACGGGCCGCCCTGCGGGCCGCGCCTCTCACCTCACCCATCGCCCGTTGCCGCCGTAGGGGAAGTTCAACGATGACATCCTCGAAGGAGGTCCGTCCGGTCCCGCGGGCCCTCACCCCCGCACTCCGTGATGACCCCCTTCTGGGAGCTCAGCGGCAGTCGCCGATGAAACGCCAGCGGCGGCGTGAGCTCCCAGACGTCGGCATGGAATCGGAAGACGGGTTCCCCCCGAAGAAGGCGGCGGCACCGTCTGCGATTTCGTCGCTGCCGCGGCCGCCGTCGCCACCGTCACCGGAAGCTTCGCCCCGTGGGAATCATCATCGGTGGGCGCCATCGTGCTTCGTCATCTCCGAGCATGACGACGACGAGGCTTCGGGATCGCCCGCAAGATCGAGCTCACCGACGACGGCAGCAAAGAGCTCGCGGCCTCGAGCCCAAGGTCGCGTCGCTCAAACTAAGCCCCTCCGTCCTCGACCGCTTCCGGGGTAATCTCCGCCGCCCGAACATGGAGGAGGATTCAGCGGACACAACCACGTGCCACATTCGACCTCGACATCGAGCGAAAAAAAACTCACACGGGGCCACCCGCTTCAACCTCCTCTTCCTCGGCGCGGCTCGACGGGTATTTTCACCATCGCCGGAGAAGTCGGCTCTGCGGTCATGGGCTCGGTCACCGCGCGGGCGAACCCGCGGGGGAGCGCCGGCCGCGCCCCGACACCACCTCCGGTGTCCGAGAACTTCAGCGGGCCCGCCGCCACTCCTCGCCGAGCACGTCTTTGGATGGCGATGGGCGCCCGGCCTCATGGGGAGGCGGGAGGCCCGAAGGGGCTCACCGCCCCAACCCGGGAGCACGAGCTCGTCGGACAAACCTCGCGCTTGAAAGTGAAGGAGAGCTCAACGAAAAGAAGGGCACTTACCAACGCCGACGTTGCCGCACTGGGAGAGCCGGGGCCCGGCCTCCTCGTCCCCGTCGGGGGTCACCAACCCCAGGAAGAACTCCACCGGTCGTCGCCGAGGTCACGGGCGTTCACGGCACCCTCAAACGGGGCCTTGTCCCCCGTCATCTCCCACATACGGAGAGCCGATGCCGGAGCGGCACCGCCTGCGGGAGAGCCGGGTCTCGATGATGTGGTTCACCGTCAACCCGGCGTCGCGCCCAGCCGCCTTGATCTTGGCCATGGCCGCCGCCACGTCCGCCCTCGCCAGGCAGAAGGGTTCGCGCCATAGCTCGCTCCTCCCTCGGCGAAATACGTCCGGCAACCCGCGGTGGGAAGGAGTCGCCGTTCTTCGTAGAACCACTCCTCCTCCAACGGGCGTTCGCCCGCCTGGGGGTCGCCCACGGGAAGGTCTCGCGAACCTCCCCGGGAGCCGCACGGCGCAGCGATCGGGGCATCTCGCCGCCTTGGTCACGGCTGGATCTTGGCAAAGATGTAATGCTTGAAGAGCTCCCGTTGGGGCGGAATTCCCAACCAGCCCTCGCAGCATCGCTGCTAAGGTCGAAAGAGCAGCATTCCATTCGGCGGCGGGTGCTGGAGCTCGACGCCCGAAGACGTGACCAACCGGCCGGGAGGAAGTCATCCGGCGGGCATGCCCAACCCCGCGCCGTGGAACGCGACGAACGAGACGGCGAGGCCGGCGGCGGTCGGGCCCGTGTGCGTTGCGTAGGGATGATCCACTCCTCCGCCTCCGTTCGCGGGAGCGGGCGGCCCCGGCCGCGCACTGCCGATCAAATCCTCCGTCACCAACGAACGCTGCCGGGAGCCCATCTTGCGCCGAAGAAGGCCCGCCGGCAATGCAGGGAAGATGGAGGGTTGAATCTATGGGCCGATCGCCGGACTTCGGACTCCTCTTCGAACTCGCGTGGGAAGGCAGTAACGGGGAAGGTGAGCCCACCCCACGATCTCCCGCCATTTATAGGGCCTCGGCGCAAGGAAAGGGGCGAGGCGAAACCATCGGGGCCCGCCACGCGCCACGTCCACGTAACCGACTCATGCGAAATCGACAGCGCGCGACGGCGCTCGGCGGAGGCCCAACCGACGCCGTCCTAGTGGGCGACTCCTCCCCAGCGGTAAAAATCCTAACGGAAAGGCCCCAACGGCTGTTTTTACCCGGCAAGCTAAAATCTCGAGGGCTCGACCTAACGGTGCGGTGCCCGAGCATCAGGAGGAAGGCGAGCTCGCAAAGATAGGTTCACCGACCTCGAGGTCCCGGCGGTCTCGAAACCCAGAACCCGGCGTCGTCCCGAGACACCGCGTGCAAGGGGCGCGCCACGGCAGCAAGCCGGCGGCCGAGCTCTCGGGCGAGGGCGGTCCACTAGCCGATCGAGCGAACAAACCAACGAGCTCAAGCCCGTCCGGTCCGCCCCGACAACCGGCGGTGGAGGCAATGTTTTCCTATGTCCAGATCTCGATAAAACCGGTCATTGCTGCAGGTCGAGCACATACGAGCCGGCGAACGGCCGCAGAGCTGGGACCCCACCGAGCGCAACTTGTCCTAGGGTTCAAAGGCCGCCCCCACGGGGGGTTCGACGGCCGCCGAACACACCACGGCGAGGGGCACCAAGGTGAGCGGCATCGGCGGGCTCGCCCGGCTCGCGAACGAGCTCGGGGGCTTCCGCCTAAAGCGCGTTTGGGTTGCCAAAGGAGACGAAAAAGATCGACCTTAGGTTATCCTCACGATGAGGAGACTCGAGTCCTCGAGCTCCCGAGCGAGCTCGGGAACCGTAAAGGTCGCGCCTTTGAACGCGAGGTCGGTCCGCTAGCGACCACACCGAATGAGCACGAGCTCGACCTCCCCGAACTACCCGCTGTCGGCTCACCAGCGCTCGATTTCAGCCGACGAGGCAAAATCGAGTTCGAGCTCACCCCCACGGGCCACCCGACGAGGGACGGTCGACGAGCCCGCGAAAAACTCCGACGGGGTCTCCACGAGAATCCGCCTTTCTCACGGGACCTCGGCTTGTGTAGAAACATCGCCGAAATAATGCGCGCCTTTCAAGGGACATGGGGTCAGGGTCCATGGTCAACCACCTCTAAGCGAGCTCGCTTTGACCTCCTCGAACCATTCGCGATCAAAGACATCAAAGCGCTTGATCCGGCCAACGAGGTAAAAATCGGATCCGAACTCACTTTTCGCGATCTTATGCAGCAACAAAAAAGAGGGGGAAAAGGGGAGGAGGGGGCCATTTAGGGGCCTCGAGCGGCCCGACGCCGCCCCGCCACGACGACGAGCACGAACTCCTCGTCAGAAGAGTCGCGGTCACACCGCCGACCACAATCAAAACCTCGCCTCGGCCGCGGAGTCAACAACGGCACCGAGCTTTAAAGGAACATGTCTCAAAGGACTAACCATCCCTTTGCGAAAACCTTTTTTCATATATGGATATATGTGTACATAACCCAAGTAGGAGACTACGGGGGCATCCAAAAGAGCACAAGAAAGGTCCTAGCTACAACGACCTCGGCGACGGCGACGCCTGCGACTACATCGAGGCTCACAAGCCCTGCGACAGAGCAGCGCCTTGCGGTTCTTGTCGAGCTTCAGCCGGTGATGAAAATCTAACTGGGGGTCGCCCCCGAAGCCCGACGCCGCCGCAAGGTCCGGCGGGCTACTCCTCCGCGAAGGAAGCCGACGTCGACATTCGCCGCCACCTCCTCGCGGTGGCCTCAAACTCTTCAACGTCATCGGCGTAGGTCGCCGGGGACTCCCCAGGTCCGAGAACCCTCGGACTCCCGTCGGCGCCGGCCGCCGACGACGCACTCGCCAGGCCGCCACCGCCCCCACGACGAACGCCGTGGCGGCGACCACCGGCAGCCCAGCTCCGCAAAGTGATCCGCCTCTTCCGGCGTGCCGCAAAGAAACACCGAAAAGTCGGCAAATGAAAGCCGGCTCGAAGATAGGCCGAAAGAGCGGACGCCACCGCTGCAGAACCGGTCGGGCGTTCTCGCATTGGGATGCGCCGTGACGCATAAGCTCTGCTCCAAAGTACGAGCAGCCCGCCCTCACGCCCTCGACCTCGCCTTTCGGCCGAGGGGGCGGCTTCGGCGATTGTCGCTCCCGAGAGCGGGGAGTGGGAGGCGGCGCTGAGCCGGAGGAGGAGGCATGGCACCGGCGGGCGCGGATCGGCCGGGCGCGCGGGGTTTGCGACGCGAGGACGAGCCCGCCTCCCGCCGATGGCGACGATCCTCCTCCCGCCCGCCCGCAGCCAAGACCCCACGCTCCATATCTAAGACAAGAGGCCTCAAGGAAAGAAGAAAGACGCAGGGAAGAAGAGAACGATGCCACCACCTCACTCAAGTCCCCGGTTTATAACCGGGAGCGACGTTCGCCTCCCGCACACGTGGGGGACGCCACGGACCCCACATCTCCTCCCACGACGCACGATCCACGAGCCGCCGCCCCGCAACGGCACGGCGCCCGCCATAACTACGACCAATCGCAGAGTGCACGGCGGCCGCGATTAAATCAGCCGACGTGACGGAACGGCCGACGACGTTTCAAATTTCAAGAAACTATCATACGAACAGCCCGCCTGAGCTCTCAGAGGAGCTCACCCGACACGGCCGTTTGATCCGCCCCGACGAATGCTTCGCCGGCTAAAACCACCTACAAGCTCTCTAGAGGCCTCTAGGACCGCCCGAGCTCCCCGACAACGAGCCCCGCGCGGAGCTACCCGAAAGAGTTAGCCCCGGGGCGACGAACACAAGGGTTGGCCGCCAACCTCTCGACGCCGACCACCCGTGGCAAATCATTGTGACCATACAAGGCTGCGGCGGGACGGAGAGGTCGGCCAATCATATCGTCGCACCGGCCACCCAACGGCCGACGGGTGCACGACGCATCGTGACCCCCACGTCAAGGAGACAAGCCCGACTCGACATGACAAAGCCCCGCCTTCCACCCACGCAACGGCGAGGCGCCACGCAACGGTCGAAACGCGAAGCACGGAGCTCGTGGTGCGAGCTCACCGCCACGAGGGTCGAGGTCAAGCTCAACTCGAGAAGAGCTCCTCGCGCCGTCCCGGCGGCATCGGGCGCCCACGCTCCGAGCACCCGAAGGGCCGGGGCCTCACCGCCGCTGGCCCGGCATCCGAGGGGTTTGCGAACGACTCCGAGCAGGCCCCTCGGGAGGAAGCACCTCGCCTCCGGCAACCCCTGGGGGTTCGAGAGGACCACGGGAGTCGTGCCCTCGAATCGAGGTTGATCCGCTTAGTCGATCGTACGAACGAGGTTAACAAACTCGGGCCTCACTGACCGTCAAACAAATGTCACAACGCTCGATCTTGGCCGACAAGGCTAGATCGGGTTCAAACTCACCATCTCGCATGGCGAAAAAACAACGGGGCGATGAACCCGTGACAAACTCAGAAGCCCCTCGCGAGCCCACGCCTCCGCAAAGCCTCGTGTTGAACACGCCCGAGGTCTTCGCGCGCACCCACGTCCAAGACATTTCCGGCTCGAGAACCCACGCAGAACAAGAACTACCGTGCAAACAAAGATCCGGAAGAGACTCCCTTCTCTCCCAAATGCT
>JADLZK010002608.1:0-64325 GCA_015847255.1 Hyparrhenia diplandra
TGAAAGAACTCGCCATACTAAGGGTATCTCGCTTTTACGGTATGCAGGGTCGGGCGTGGCGGTCGGTGGCGCCGAAGCCGCCGCCGGATCCGCGGGCGCCGGCCTCGCGCCAACGGATCCGGTGGGCGCCGAGGTTTCCGCCGCGATCCATGGCGCCGAAGCTACCCGGCCACACCGTTTCGTCCGATCTGGCCAAGCAAGCTCGGGCTACCGCCACACATGCGGGCGCCAACACGCTATACCTACGGTGCCGCTGATTGATGGCGCCGAAAGCAAGGGGTCCATATAACACACGGAAACTAAAAAGGGTGGATTTGAGAAAATCTTTCAAAAGGGCTTAAATTGCAAAAAAGACGGGTCGCCGCTTTAGTTGGCACCGAAGCCTGGCCGCCCGTGATGATCCGCACGGCGCTGCTTTTTCAACTTTTTTTTTGAGAACCTGCTTTTTCAACTTATTCACTCGTGAGGATACGCTTTTCAAACTTATTCACTCGAGAGAATACCGGGTTTTAAATCACCGTGAAAAGAATAACTTGTAAATGGAACCAATGGCGCCTCACTTAGTAGCTCCTTTTGAGAGTCCAAAAATAAACGTAATTTTTAGACTTATATCATGTTTGACCGCTCGTCTTATTTAACTTTTTTTATAAATATTATCACTTTTTGTTATGACTTACTATATCACTAATGATGTTCTAATAACATTTGATTTGTTTTATAATTTAAATAAAATTTTTGAATAAGACGAGTAGTTCAACGTGAGTTTATAAAATTCAAAGAATTACGTTTATTTTGGGACTGAGGAAGACTAAGGGTGTCGTGGGTCTAATACCACCGCCACAAGAATGTTCAAGCACGCGCGTTCCACGCCAAGCTTCTAGAGATAATGACACAAGATTTATAACCGTTCGGGGCAAATCGCGCCTCTAGTCCAAAGGTGATCACTATCCGAGGTCAAATGCTCATACCGGGCTTAGTACAAGCAAGATCGAGAGAGGGAGGGGGCTCCCAAGTCTCTGCGGATTGAGGCTAGTGCCAATATCGAGTGAGTGAGAGCGGGTGCTATGTCTTGAAAATCTTGAACCCCCGCCCTCATTCGGGAGGGTCGCCCCTTTTTATAGTCGCAAGGGGCGAGGCTCGAGAGCTCTCATCGAAGCTGGAGGACTTAAAGAAAGTGAAAATACATGTACGTAGTGTTGATGCAAGAAAAGAGCTCCCAAATGAGCTCACGGGCGCAGACAGAGCTTCCTTCGAGCTCCCGGCGCTTTGGATGCTGAAATTGGTCGCCGCCGACGCGAGAATCGGGGTTTGGGCAGAGGTCAGCGCCGCCTGCCTCTAATCGCAGTTCGAAGACGCCCTTCCTGCATGGGCGCGCCCATACCGCCGATGGGAAGACGATATGTACTTGCTCGACATCGCAGCGGAGTTGTTGAGCCGACGGGTATGGCGAGGTGGCCGAATGACCTTCTTCCCTCGTAGCCGTAGCTCTACGCGGGCTACGCCGGGCCCGGCCGTGGAGTGGTTGGGGTTGTCGGAGAGTTGCTGACCAACTCCCCGCACTGTAGACTTCTTCTGGAAGGCAAAGGCCGAGCCCCGCAGTCGCTCGGGCTGCCGCAGGAGCTCGAGCGAGGCGAAAAGAGGTCCTGACGAGGCTTGACGCGCCAAGACGAGGAGTTCGTCGCCTCGAGACCTCGAGGCGAGCGGAGCGATGGGTCTTCGTCCGAGGAGGAGCCATTTGCGGAGCCCGAGCGAGGCGGAGGTCTCGCCTCTGCGCGGAGAGCCTGGCGCGCCGGGCGAGGACCTCACAAGCTACTTGGCGCCTCGCTCGCGGTTATGCCCCGAGACAGGGGCTCGGCCATGGATATCCCAAATATCGATCCCCACGCAGGCCCCTCGCTGCCGTTTGGGAGAGATGAGGTCCAGAGGCATGCTATCTCGCGCGACGGCCATCGTGGAGGCAGCCCTTGTCGGGATAGATGTTTGCGCGGTGGGTGCGAGCGAAGCGACCCGCGGTGTAGTTTCGAGGGCCGCTGAGAACAATGAGTTCTCGCGAGGTTTTTAGAGTTTTCGCGGGCTCGTCGAACACCCATTCCTCTTTGCGATTGCTCGCAGGGGTGGCGAGCTCAAGCTCAATCTTTGCCTCGTTGGCCACGAGATCGAAGCGCTCAGGAGCCGCCATCTGATAGTCCAGTGGATTCGGCTCGCCACCGCTCGCTTGATCACCGGGTGGATCAACCTCGCTGGTGGTTCAACCTCCGCGACTTTCGAGCCCCGAGCGATGTCCGTGGGCGAGACGCCCTCGCTGACGAGATAACTGAGGCCGATCATAGCCCTCAGCGACCCGGGACGCCAAGACAGTTTAAAGCCCCGAGCCCTTTCGGGAGCTCGGCGTAGGCCGTCTGGGCGCCACTTTCCCGTGGCGCTCCGCCGTGATGTCCCCGGCGGCCTTCTCGCTTTCCCAGCCAGCCGGCTCGAACTCCCTCGAGGCGCTGATCTCGCATTGCGAGCTCTGTTTTTGGAGCTCTAAGAATCGACAAGAAACCGCTGAAGCTTTTGATTTTTACCCCGTGTAAAAATAGCCGCGGAGATCTTACCGTTGGGATTTTTACGCTGGTGGGAGTTGCCCCATTAATGCCGCGCCGCTCGCTTCCGCCAGATGTCGCTACAAGGCGGCCGATCTCGCGCCGGGTCAGTAAAGCGGACGCGGTGCGTAGGGTGGGTCTCGGCGGTTTCACTTTCGCCGCCTCCGCCGTGATCTCGAAGCCTATAAATAGGAGGAGATTGGGGAGCGGATTTACCTTCCCATCTCTTGCCTTCCTCCACGCACGTAAAGAGAGTTCAATCGCCCGCCGCCGTAGATCCAATCCCCACCTCCCCTCGCTCCATCGGCGCCTTGCTTCGGGTTCGAGAGATGGGTTCGTGGGCGCTGCTCCATGGCGACGGAGGCATTGATCGAGCCGGTGCAAGATTGCCGGCGGCTGCCGCACTCGACGGGCGGCGGAGGAGCGGATCATCCCGGGCCGCCGCCCCACGCAGGTGCCGGACCCACCGGGCGCGGGGTACGCCGCTCCTTCATCGCTTCCACGAAGCGCTGGTTCTCCGCATGCCCGCGGATTTTACTTTCCGACCGCCATTGCGCATCAATGCCGAGCTCCAATGACTACCACGCTAACGGGTGCTGTTTCCTCTCCGCCCCTTCGATGCTCTACGGGTGGTGGTGGGGATCCCCTCCAACCTGAGCTCTTCAAGCACTACATTCGCAAGATCCGTACCGCTGCCGGGAGGGAGGCGGCCCGACGCCGACAAGGCGGGTGTCGATGCACGATACGCTGGGAAGGTCCAGAGACCTTCCCGGAGGATCGCATCCCCATCGGCGTAATCCCGGTGGCGGAGGAGTGGTTGGCCCTGAAGAACAACTCCCTCCCATCCCTCGCCGCAAGCAGCACCGCCGCACCTTCTTCAACAAGGGGAGCCGCTTTTGGCGTGAGGGTCCGCGACGACAACATGGCGGGAGGACGCGGAGGCGCCGGCAAGATCAAGGTGCCCGACGCCGGGCCGACGGGTGAACTATATCATATCAGGCCTGTTCGCAAGGCGGTGGTGCCTCCGGCCGAACTCTTCGGATGTGGGAGATGGTGGAGGAGAAGGCTCGCTTCGTGGGGACGGCAAACGCCCGGTCTCACCGCTCGACCAAGTGGAGTTTTGATGAAGGTGTGACAAAACGGGGTGAGGGCGCCGTGAGCCCCTGGCAGTCCTCCCCACCCCGCAGACCTCGCGGCTGGTAAGCATTCGCCGCTTCGGGCCAACTCTTGTTCGCCGCCTTGAATCTATTCATGAGCTCGAGCTTCCACACGCATGGCGGGCGCTGCGCCGCTCACTCTTTTCGCTGGGTCGAGGCCGAAGCCGGGCCATCACCGGCAGCCAGCAGAGCCCCGCCGAGCGAGGGCGGGTCATCGAGCGGGCGGTGGTGAGTGGCGCGGTCAGGAGGGAGACCGCCGAAGCCGCAGGGACCCTTCGGCCGGCGACGCTCTCTCTCGACCGGAGAGGTCGGGACCTCATCGGGCCCGCGAGCCCGCAGCCCCGTGGTGGTGGCCCTGAGCGCGGGGAGCCCGCCCCGCAGCCCTCGCCGCACCGGGCGCCCGCCCCCCGACGCAGCCTTCCGCGCGCCGATCGAGGGCGACTCTGGCTCGGAGCGGCCGAGGCACAAGAAGAGCCAGCAGAAGAGGGTGGCCGCCAGGTAAGCTCTTCATCTTTCGCGGTTACCGTTAGTTGTGATGGTCGGCCGTGGCGTACTGACTCCGGCCGCGTTTAGGCGGCGGGCGCGCATTTCTGCGGAAGCGCCCGCGAGGATGTGCCGGAGCTCGGCTGGAGCAGGCTCGGGCTTAGGATGGCGAGCTCGATGGCGCTGCTGGACTACGAGCTTCGCCCGGTGAGTTTCTGGCGCGGCGCGGGCGAAGCTCGGGCGGATGGAGACGACGGAAGCCACGGGAACGGGGCGATCCGCGATGAGTTCGACGACGGCAGCGGCCGGGGATGGCGGGGCGCGATAACGGGTCGGGAAGATGATGGCGCGTTCCTTCCTTCAAGGACGCTGTCGACCAGCGCCTGCGACCTCCGGAACCTCCCGCGCCCTGGTTTCTCTCGGCACCGACCGCCCCCCGCGGGCCAGCCCTGAAGACCGGTTGAGCTCCATCGAAGAGCTTCACCCGGCGGCCTCGTCGGGGCGGAGAGCGCCTGGGTACCCAAGCTGCCGCGAGCTCTTCGGGCGGCGAGGGGGACGGAGGAGGTGGTTTTGGAGGAGACCCTGGCCAATCAAGAGCCGCGGAGGGGAGCCCCGACGGCGCGGGCCTATCCCTGTGCCGAGGAGGTCGCCGACATTTCCGACGATGAAGATGCCGGCGCGGGCGGTAAGGACGGTGCGGGCCGAGGACGAGGCCTTAGCGATGAGGCCGGAGGGCGCGCCGCCGTCAATGTCGCCGACGCCGCAGGTGCCGCTCCCTCACCCGGGACGATCGAGGTCAACGGGCTAAAGTGTCACGGCGGGTGTCGCGGCGGCGAGCGCCCTCCGTCGGGCGAGGACGCCGCTCTTCCCCCCGACTTACGCCCGGCGACGCGCAGCCCGCCGCCGCCGCCCGAGGACCCGTGTGCGTGTTTCACCAGCGCAGTTTTGATCCGCCGCGGACGCCAGTGTCCTTCTTCGCGCTTCGAAGTTGTTTCACGTATTTGTGCTCTTCAGGCGTGTGACTCCATCATCCGGCGCACAAACCGGGCGCTGCTCTCGCTGGAGGGTCGGGCGCTTGCCGGAGGTCGACGGAACTGCAGGCGCCGAGATGTGCGAGGAGCTCGGCGCGACACAATCCCAGCAAAGACCCCTCGAGGCCGGGCGGAGGATGTCGTCGCCGAGTTCGTTTCGTGATGCGGAAGGCCGGGCTTCTCGAGAGGCTGGTGGAGAAGGTGGACGCCGCGCGCTGTGGGGCGCCCCGCCCTTGGGAGCTCCAGCCGCCGGCATAAGCGCAGCGCGAGAAGATGCAGAGGAGTCGAGCCCTCACGGAGGCTTGACGACAAGGAGCTCGAGCGCCGGGCGCCGAGCTGAGCGCGGAGTCCTCCGGAAGGACAAGGACGAAGCTCGCCGAAAGCAGCTTCGGCCATCGCGGACTCGAAGCTCAAGAGTAAGTGTTCCGCCCCCCGCCCTTTATTCGCTTCCTCCGGGCCGGGGCCGATTGTCCGTTGGTATGGACTTTAGCTTATGACCACGGCCTCCGAGCCGTGGTGTATGTTGCGCCGCCGGAGGCGGAGAAGGATCGGCCGGAGGCCGAAAAACCACGAGCCGTGGTGTAACGAAAGCGTGAGCTTTATGATGAGCCGCGGGAGTAAGCGGCGGCTTGTTCTCTGCCTCGAGTCCTCGTAGTCCCATGGCTTGTTTTGACCCCTTTGTTTTTGCTTGTAGATGAGAAGCAGAGCCCCGGGCGACGGTGCAGAGGCCGAGGATGAAGCTGGAGTCGTCGCCGCAAGCCTCGCTGAAGCATACGCAGCTCGAGCTGCAAGAGAAGGAGGCGGACTGCGGCGGACCAGCGACCTTGTCGACGCGAGGAAGGAGCTCGGGAGCCTCCGTGAACGCTACCGCTAAGGCCGTGGAGGAGGCCGACAGCTCAAGCGCCGCACACAGGGCCTTAGGTCCGCGGGTCGAGGACGTCCGCGACGCCTCGAGGTGGAAGACGGGTCGACCCGGCCGAGCGGGTGTCGCCTCCCGCAAGGTGATGGAGGACGCCGGGCGCAGGGTCCATAAGGCGATTGCCTTCACCCACTACCCCTTTGGAGGAGGTCAACGTCGTGAAGATTTGGGGTGGGCGCCGGGTGCTGACGATGCTGACACCGAGCGGAAAAGTGCTGCTGCTGGAGGTCGCCACCGCGGAGCTATCGCCTGAGCTAAGCTCACCACCGAGGAGCCGGTCTTCGAGCCCCTACGGTGGGATGGAGCGGCAGAGGAGCCCGCTGAGGAGGAGGAAGCTGCGCAGGACGCCCCCGCCTGCTGCCGATGGACCAAGACCCGCCTGCGCAAGGATAGGAACCTCGAGGCTTGGCCTCTTTGGTTGTGAGCTCATTAAGTCCCGTGAGTCGAGGCAAATTGTAAAAACTTATGGCAACTCATGCGTTAATCGAAAAGTCGTCCTTCCTCTTATATCGTGTTCTGCTTTCTACCGACTTTTGGTGAGCTCATGATTCGAGAGTCTGGATGGCGGGCATATTCCTCACGTAGTGGGCGGGAGGTCGTTAGGTAGTCGCGCCATGCTCTAAAGCGATGAGCTCCGACTTAGTCGTTTTCGAACAATGCCCGAGCTAAGAGGAGAGAGAGTGTGAGTTCGAAAGTTTGAGCTCGTCGTCACGAGCTCTAAACTCGTAAGTTTTGCGAAAAACGGTGTGTTAAAAACGTGGGTGTGCACCCCACTCCTTGTAGCCCCCGAAAGCAAGGGCTTGGTCTTTGCCGGGCGAAGACCGGTCGTTGCTCGGACGTGCTAAGGAAAGAATTCGGAA
Source organism: Hyparrhenia diplandra (assembly GCA_015847255.1). Taxonomy (NCBI): domain Eukaryota; kingdom Viridiplantae; phylum Streptophyta; class Magnoliopsida; order Poales; family Poaceae; genus Hyparrhenia; species Hyparrhenia diplandra. The sequence continues at coordinate 7,033 of JADLZK010002608.1, forward strand.
TGCTTGCACATGTTTTTGCATCGAATTTGTGCTTTATTGAGCTTCTCGCGCTACAATACTTCAAATACACTTAGGGGTAGAATTTACGTGAGTCGCTCGATGTTCCAGCGTTGGTGAGGACTCGGCCTTGGTGGTCCTTGAGCTTGTATGTGCCCGGACGCAGCACTTGGTCGATGGTGAAGGGACCTTCCTGTGGCGCCGAGCTTGTGCTTGTCCTTCGCGCTCACGGGACTCGACGCAGGACGTAGTCACCAACACCGAAAGCTCGTCCCTTGACGTGGCGGTCGTGGTAGCGCCTCATGGACCGGGTACTTGGCGGAGTGGATGAGGGCGATGTCATGGGCTTCGCCGAGTTGATCGGCAGGCGTCTTGAGCGGCGCTTGGTTATTGTGCTCGTTGAAGGCTGGACGCGGGGTGAACCGTACTCAAGGTCGGTAGGGAGCACGGCCTCGATCCGAAGACGAGGAAGAACGGCGCCCGCCCGGTGGCCCCGCTTGGGGTTGTAGCGAAGATTCCATACGACCGACGGAGCTCGCGAGCCACCGGGGCGTATTTTTCGAGCCTCTTGAAGATGCGAGACTTCACGCCCCGCAAGATCATGCCGTTAGCTCTTTCTACCCGGGCCGCTGGTCCCGTGTACGATCAGGCCGTGGTCGACGCGATGCCGTGATCGCCGCACCGCCGATGAAGACCTCTCCCACGGTTCGTATCGCTGTCGGTGATGATGGAGTTCGGGCCCGCGTGGATGATGCCGTGAAAAACTTGACGGCCGCCAAAGATCGCGCCATGGGCATGACCTCGATCCACTTTGAGAACTTATCGATGGCGACGAGGAGGTGCGTGTAGCCCCCGCCGCTCTTCTTGAAAGGTCCTACCATGTCAAGGCTCCAGACCGCGAATGGCCAGCGAAGCGGGATCGTCTGAGGACCGAGCCGAGGAGAGTGCTTGCATAAGAACCGCAAATTTCTCGCAGGTGTCGAACGACTTCGTATGGCGCAGCGATTTCCGCGGTCGGCCAGTAGAAGCCTTGATGGAATGCCTTCCCGACGAGAGCTCGAGGGGCTGCGTGGTGGCCACACTTTCTGCCGGCGTGGATCTCCTTGACGAGCTTCGCCTTGCTCGAAGGTGATGCAGCGTTGGAGGACGCCGGAGGCCCCGCCGATAGAGCTCTTCTCCAACGAGGACGAAGGATTTTGCTCTTCGGCGCCAGCGCCTTGACTCCTCTTGCCCTGGGGAGTTTGCCTTCCTTGAACCACTTGGAGCAGTGGGTCCGCCACCAGGCCCGGGGCCACACGTTGTATTTGACCACCCCCGAGCCGCCTCGAGCCGGGCCGGGCTTGAGCTCGTCGCTAGGCAGGCCTTCGTGCTGGGAGAGCTCGCTGGAGCGTTTAACTCCATAGGGTCCTGAACCCGGGGCAAGGCCGGGTAATCGAAGTTCAAGGCCCGCCGCGGGCGGGCTCACCTTTGAGCCGTATCGACGGCTTGTGTTGCTCGTGCATGAAGACGCTTCTGGCGGGACCGGAGGCGGTCTAATGCAAGTTTGGCGAGGACGCCGGGCGGTCGCTGTTGAGGTGGCGATGGACGGTTGACCTCGAGCCCGAAGTGCTCCTCGAGCCCTGACCTTATGGTGGTACGCGATCATCATTGGGTTAACGCGCCGACCTCTTTCATGACTTGGTTTTTACGAGCTCGAGTCGCCTCGACCTCGAGGTGCCGGATGCCGAAGTTCGTGGGCGATACGCAAGCCATTCACTAGAGCCTCGTGATTCGCCACGTTGTTGGACGCCGGAAGTGCAGGCGGATCGAGTACTTCGCGCGCACCTTGTTCGGAGAGGTGAATACGAGCCCGACGCCCGGCGCCATACTCTTCACGGATCCGTTTAAATACATCCCAAGACTCAATGTCGCCGGGCTCGGGCGGTTGCTCGACCTCGCCCCACTCCGCGATGAAGTCTACCAGGAGCTTGGGATTTTATGGCGCCTCGGGGGCGTAGGTGATGTCGGGTCCCATGAGCTCGATAGCCCACTTGGCCATGCGCCCGTGAACCTTCGGCTACGGATGACCCGCCATGGGGAATTTGGAGACGACCTTGACCGGATGGGAGTCGGCAATGCCTCGAGCTTGCACCGGTGATCGAAGCAACGCCAGACACGAGCTTTTCGAGCCGCGATAGCGGGTCTTGGTGTCGGTGAGGACTTCGCTTGATGAAGTACACCGGCGGCCGTACCTTGAGCGTTGCAGTGCCCCTTCCTCCTCCCTCTCGACGACGAGCGGTGCTCACCACCTTCGAGGTGGCCGAGATGTAGAGGAGGATTGGTTCGTGGGGGGCGGGCGCGACGAGTACGGGCGGATTAGCAAGGAGTTGCTTCGCCGAAGTCGAGAGCCGGGCTTCATCGGTCCAGGCAAAGCGCCCGACTTCAGCGCCAGCTTGTAGAGCGGAGGCTCCGCTCCTCGGAGTCGAAGCTATGAAACGACTTAGTGCGCTAGGCATCCCGTGAGCCGCTGCACGCAATTTGACGTTTTTGATCGGCCCCATGTTCGATGGCGGCGATTTTCTGGGGTTGGCCTCGATGCCACGCTCGAAACGATGAAGCCAAGCAACTTCCTCGAGGACCCCCAAGACACACTTTCGGATTGAGCTTGACTCAACTCTGAGCTTGGCAAAGACCTTTTCGAGGTCGGATGAGCTCTTTCGCGTTTCGCCTTGACGATGATGTCGCCGACATATGCTTCTACGAGTTTTCCGGGAGCTCTTTGAAGACTTTTCGCATGCACCTCTCGAAGGTGGCGCCAGCTTTTTCAAATCGGCGGGCATTGTTACGTAAATGTAATGCGCCAAACGAAAGTGATGAAGGAGGTGGCAAGCCGATCGAGCCTCGCTCATCGCGACCTGGTGGTAGCCGGAGTAGGCGCCGAGAAATGAGGAGCGCCTCGCACCCGGAGGTGGAGTCAACAATTTGGTCGATGCGCGGCAAAAGGATATCCCAAATATCGATCCCCTACAAAGGGCGTCTCTAAATGGGACACCAGTTTTTTAAAACCCTATGTTTAGTAATTTAGAGACTAAATGAAACTAAAAATTAGTTTTGTGTTCCTAGTCTTAAGGGAATCAAACATATGCCCTAAACCCTTTTTCTTTTGTCACTTTTTGATTACTCTTCTCGCTTTCTCCATTTTCTCACACGTCGAGAAGGCATACACACAAAACAACAAAAAGAGCATATGTATCCTCCATATGTATTGAACTGATAAAAAACAAATGAGCACCTCTCAACTCTACACTTTAATACATAGCATGCTTTTTTGGACACCACAACTACTCATGTAATGTAGTACTAGCTAGAATTGTATTTTTTGGATAATACAAGAGTGTTAGACTTGTAATTTTTTTTTAAGAACAAAAGGAGTAGTTCGATGAAACATAATAGGGATATGTCTATTTGATTTCCTCCTCTTCATCAATAATTCAGTTCTTATGTGCAAGGCACGAAGGACCCATTTCTCTTTTGGTAGCATGAGAGTAAGCAATGTAGACAGCTAAACGGCCCTGAAAAAATAATAAAAAGGCCTAGCTCAGCTCGTACTGTGTGTTCGGTGTAGCGTCGAGCATTCGAGTACTGTAGGTTGTAACCGCGTCATGTAATTTTGGTTTTTGGCTGAGTCAAACTTACCTTTACTAAGTTTATACAAAAGGCTTAAAGCTCTCCAGACTTCAGCTTAGCTATTTGATTGTCTGCTTCAGAGGTGTTTCAGGGGCGTGGGAAGGAGAGAATTTTAAAAGAAATGTGTCTAAACAATGATGAGTTGATGAATGTGTGGTTTGAGTTAGTCGGAATCGCACAAAGTGTAGAGTTGCGCTGTGTGATGATCGAGACTCCATTATTTATTTGAAATTTTTAGTCCTTTGAAGTTCGGTGCAATCCTTATACATTGTACTTCGAGAGATGTACCATGCTTGTGGTCTTTTTTTCTTTGGTGAAAAGCATTAGAACCTGTGTAGAAAGCCGTGCTTCGGTAGTACTAACACGGTCAGGTCATCGTCGGGTTGGCGTGAAGCGTCAATAGTTGTGTCACTTTTAGTTGCTAGCCGTGTTAGATTTTTACTGCGTATCAAGTCTTATTGAACGGGCACGTTGGCTAGGAGCCTAGGACTACATGGTACTAGTATTAGTGGTAGGGTAGTAGTAATATTAATAAAAAATAAGTCAAGTAAAGGGTCAACGAATTTTATAGGACTTCAAACACTATAAGGCTGTGTTTAGTTCAAGCTAAAAGTTTGTGGCTAAAAAGTGGGCTTATGAAAATTGTACCGTATCACTTTTATAATTAGTTGTCTCACAAAGTACATTAATTATTTATTTTGTTTTTACATTTAATGCTCCATGCATATGTCTTTTACTATATTTAATGATTCCACGTGACAAGAATTTCAAAACGTTATCCAAACTTTGGACAACTAAACAAAGGCTATTCCACAAGGTGTTGGTCAAGGAAAAGTTCTATTCCAACGGCGTTGGGTAAGGCACATCACCGAGGCTCGAACAACCCCGGGTTATCTATGAGTACACCTTGTTTTTGGATGGAGCTGGAATCATCTAGCGTTGGACCCCATCCGTCGCCGACCGGTTCATCGGCGTTGAACCCCGCGGTGTAGTATTCCTCTTCCTCGGCCTACCGCTCCTTCTTCGTGGGCATGGCTTCCATGGTAGTGCCAAGGAGCTATGGAAGGCCTCCGTGCCTCCAAAGGTTAAGTTCTTCTTTGGCTAACGTTGCATGGTAGGGTTTGGACCGGCCTAGGTGCCAATCTAGGATTTTAGGTCGTGGGGTATGCCTTCAAAAAATTTGTACACGGATGATAAATTCATTTACCAAAAAGATTTTAAGGTTTAAATTCATGGAAAATCATGTGCAAAAAGGTTTGAATGGACCTTTAGTAACATATGCTCTCCGAATAACATCTTGATCATTAACAGGATAACTAAGAATGGAATGTCTTTCACCTGGATCATGAGGAAGGCGATTGATATCATAAACTGGGGGTGGCGGTGACGGTGGTGGTGGTGTTAGCTTAGGATTTTCAATTTCCTCAACTATTCCCTCTTGAGTTTGCTTTTCAATTATAGGTACAACCAGAAGAGCGATTAGAAGTGGCAGCAGCTGCGGCTGCCTTCTTTTTGCTTCAGTCTTCTGAAAAAGAGATGCAATGTCCCCGTTTCTCTTCATAATTGCATAAATATTCTAAAGAACAAAGTGCCAAATAATTAAATATATTTCACTTGCACGATTGATAACTGATTTTATAATTTTAGCGGTAAACAATTAGGCAATTAGCAATTAAAGTGCACATGAATTTACAAACATCCGAAGAACAAAGCAGACTGAGTCATTGAACCTCACCTGATCTGGGCGAGAGGATGAACGATCTGTCAAGTGACAACGACGGCGGGAACGCAGGGACAGTGGATGAATATTTGGAGACAGTACTATTTGGAGAATGAAGATGATAGATGAACCGTCCAAACAGATGAGCACGCACTGCGGCGGCGGCGCTAACTCGGTCTTCTAAATTTTCGATCCCACCTACATACTGGTACTATAGCAGTTGGGCTACTATTGGTGACTTGGCTGCGTATCCATCGGCAGATGGCCGCATCGCATGGGCTGCATGGGCCGCTTGGCTGAGGCTCAATTTTTGCCTCAACCGCTCGTAGGCCAAGCTAATACTAGACACTGACGCCTTAAGTGTTTTTGTCTTTCTTTTTTCTTCTAATAATAGATATTTACATGCACCGATGCCAGAATCCTAGGGTATGCCCGGGCATACCCGGCATACCCTGTAGCTCCGCCACTGGTTTGGACGTCGGATCGGCGTAGGCGTTATGGTCTACAACAGTCGGCTGAGTGCCGTTGTGCAGGCAAGAGGACAAGACGATCGATCATTTGCTTTTATCTTGTGTCTTTGCCCATGAGCTATGTCTACGGTTCCTCCCTGGTGGCTGAGTAGTACATGCTCCTTCACCCGGGGCCACGTTGGCGTCTTGGTGGCTGCACTCCAGGGGTGGGCTTACGAAATAGCTGCGCAGAGGGTTCGACTGGTTGCTGATGCTGATCGCCTGGAGGCTATGGAAGTAGCGCAACGGGCGTGTCTTTGATGGTGCACGTTCTTCGGTGGAGGAACTGTGCCAAGCGACCCTGGGGTGGGGGGTGGGGGTGGGGAGGGGAAGAGAATGGGTTCAAGCTGGCTACGCGGCGTTTGCTCTGTTCATATCTTGAGTGGCTTGCTATTGCCTTTTGACTTCTTAGCTTTGGTCTGTCATTTGCTTTGTGAACTTTGTTAGCAGCGGGCATCTCGCCTAGCAGCGTATTTGTATGGTTGTTTGTTTGTGGATTTATTTCTCTTACACTTAAGTCGTGTTAAAATACAACCTGGGCAGTACAAATTAACCTAACTAACATGGGCTGAATTGAGAAGACCGTGCATTTTGTTTAAAAAACTTCTAAAGAAAATACGTAGCCGTAAAACTAACAAAAATAAACACAACCTAGGTAGTACTAAAATTAACCTAACTAAGCCCATGGGCTGAATTGAAGAAGTCCGTGCATTTTGTAACTTGTAATGGGTTGAGTTTTAGGCCCATTAGCTGGCCCTGGGCAGGTTTTGCCATATAAAAATCTTCTAAAGAAAATACGAATTATAGCCGTAAAATTTCTGACTATGGTCTTTTGAATAACAAAATAAAAACAATTTATCCAAGGGAAAACAGACATCTAAATTCATTAATCCATCGTCCACTGAATCTGGTCTGCAGAGCATTCATCCATTCATCGCAGTCCAGCGAAGCTCCTTCTGAACCAGTGGCCAGTCAGCAAGCCGCTCGTCGTTACCACAATTTGGAAGTGTAGTTTGATGGGTCGAAAATGCTTTAAAATGGTCCGCCGGCGCTACAAAAAGGAAAAGAGAGCGAGAGAGGCCGGAGAGGCAACATTTCAAAGCAACAGTGTCTCGGTTCAAGTTCAAAGCAACAGTTCAAACTCAGATTCGCCGACCGCTGCTATTAAAACCTATCAGTACAGTACCAGCCCCAAACAGAGAGAGCCCGAGCGCCACTACGTGATGATGAGGCCCTCGCATTGCCTCTGTTTGCTTTTCTTGGTCTCCATCCTCGCGGCCTCGTCGGCCGTCGTCACCGTGTCTCCTAACAAGGTGACGACATGGGAGAAGACCGGGAAGGCGGCGACGGCGAAGGCTCCGCCGGTGCAGCTGGCCGACAAGGCTTTCCTCGCCAGCCTCTGCGACCGTGAGCAGCAACGCGGGCGGCCATCGCGGATCCTCCCGTGGTGCACGCAGCATCACGCCAGCAGGCGCCAAGGCGCCCACCAGCTGTCCTACCACCTGCCGATGATGCCGCCGCCCAGCAGCGACGACGAAGCCGAGCAGATAGACCCGCGCTACGGGGTGTCCAAGCGGCTCGTGCCGAGCGGGCCTAACAGGCTGCACAACTGATGATCGCCCGACGACGACGTGCGGTCTCGGTCGGTCGGTGAATTCGCGCGCGATCGTCAGGTTTTCCTTGCTTGCTTTTCTTGTGTTATGTCGTTTAGTTTAGTTTGAGACTAGCTTGCAGCTTGCTTGCTGAGCTGCAGGGAGTCGCACGCGTGCGGGTTGGCAAGGCTTCGGTCGTGGATGCATATACATTGCATGGGGTCATACACCATGTCCTGCTTTGTGCATTGTACCGTGTACGTCCTCTTGTTCGCTCAGAGAATTGGAAAAGATAATAACCACATGACGAGACGATCAGGGAATCAGAGAGACCCTTGGCAGGGGCTGACATGGGTGGATCGATGAACCTATTCAGGCATGCTGCTTGCATAGTTGCATCTTATCTTATTAGTAGATGTGCCGTACGTTCAGGGTCCTTTTATAGTGCATCGTGTACCTTCCATATTTGTAGTTTGATTGGTTTTCCTCGTTTCAGCTTGCAAATTGCATTGCCGTTAAGGTCAAATTTTTATCTCTATAAGCGCTCTATCCGCTCATTGGACATGTGAGTTTCGGTGTTGTTTAAACTGTTGATGAAAAGGCGAGGCAATGTTCTCCGATATAGTTCGGACAGTGGGGAAATGTGGCCTAGATCTTCCTGTGATGAAAAAGTGGAGCAGCAGAAATAACTTCCCACAGACATTTTGCCTGCGCATTTATTTAATTTAGCTCAGTGCTGTAACGATTGCGTTCGTGCTCTTCAGCTCTCTCAGTGGCCCAACTACTGCATGCGCGTATGCAGTTTGCAACTGGTGGCCAGCTGAATTTTAAAGATATAGAAGAGTTGATCCAAAATTTTGCGATGAAGTACGTACTTACGCTGAGTTCTATCATGCACTAAGATGGAAGAGACGCTTTTCTATGCCAAGTATCTGCTAAGAAAGAGTATTAATCCGAGATAGATTATATAGTATTAATTCTCGCGAGGTGATTTCAACCTGCATGGCTACATCCCTTTTTTCTGTGAGTTTGTCAGGGTATTTAACTCGTTCAACAGTTCGACAATTCCATAAGTTTGGTCATAATGAGGTGGCTGAACCGATCGAATGGTGATGGCATTTTATTCAGGTGTACTAGGTTCAGCACTTTCCAGCTCAACTCAGTCAGGATAACCTGCTGCCCAATAAAATGAACTGAACTGTTCAGAAATCACTTCAGTTCTTCCCTGCAGCTGCAGGTAGTGCAAAACTGAAAGCATCGGCCTGATCTCAGTACTCCATTTTTGGAACAAATAGAACCCATGATATCTAGTTTTGAGAGGGAAAGCATTCCAATAGTTTTGAATTACATTTAGGCAACAATTAGAATGTTTTGCGAGTTAGTTTTTTTTGAACTTTTTTCTATTTTTTCAGAGATAAATCGTTTTTTTTAAAAAAAAATATTTACACAACCTCTCAAATACTACCTTTAGAATTTATATCACAACCTATCTCTAGGTATTTTATTGAAAGTTTTATGAGCTTAGACATATATATATATTTTTTTGTTCCCGGTGAGAAACGATGCGAGTGACGGGGAATACTGTTCCCATAGGAACCTACTTTTTTTTTTTTTTTTTTTTGAGTAAATCCCATAGGAACCTACTGTTCCCGTGAGAAACGCCCACTGCGAAAGCGAACCGATCCAGCGCACTCGTTCTCGTAGCCGTTGTTTTTTTTTTTTTTTTTTTTTTTTTTTGAGCAACATAGCCGTTGTCACCTATTCGGCCTGGTCCATCATAGGCCGTGGCCCAACTCAGGAAACTAAACGAAACGGCCCATTCTTGGGGTGCCTTCCCTGAGAGCTGGGTTCCCGTCCCACCCATATGCTTTCTCTCCAAGTCCTGAGGCCTGAGGCGGGGTCGCGGAGCTTGGCGGCTGCAACTCGCCTCCTGATATGGGGCGGCTTCGCGCGTGCTGCCGTCTCCGCCGCTTCCTCGCGCCGCCGCCGCCACAAGCGCCGCCACCAGTCCAACCTCTGGCGCGCGGGTCCAACGCCGCCACCGCTCACGTACCGCCTTTCTCGAGGCTTTTTCTCGTCGGCCTCGGCGGCCGTGGCCGTCGCGCCCCACGACGCACGCGACTCGGGCCTCGGCGGCTCGGCGTACTGGGCCTGGATTCGCGCCGCGACCGAGTCGGCCCCGGCGCCCTCGCCGCCACAGGACGATGAGGACGAGGGCCCTGCACGCTACATCCCCGTCAAGGCCTACTTCCTCTCCACCAGGTAAGCACGCAGCGCCGCTCCCGCGCTTGCTCGATAGGTGTTTGATGATTTATCAGCGAGGAAACATTGGCTGTTGCCGTTCTATTCTGATGAGATGCCGATGCTCAATTGGTGCTGCGAACTAAAATGACGCGTCTTCAATTTTTCCTCCTCGCCGTGGCAGCATTGATCTGAAGAGCATGCAAGCGGAGCACGGAAATGATATCGTACCTCCGTCGACCCGTTCGCTTAACTACATTGCGCTTCGCTACTCCGAGTTCCCACCTGAGATTATGGTTAGTGGTTAAAGTTTAGCATCACTTTGTTGGAAGACCTGAAATTCAAAATTAACAAATCCAAGTCACGTTTGGACATGCTTTTGCGACATTGACATATTCTACAGATTGATTTCCTTGTGATTTTGGCTGGTATTTGAGCAGAACATTGGAGTGAAGGACAATAGATTTTGCTATCGCTATGTAGTTGTTTTCCAGTATGGTTCTGCTGTGCTTTTCAACATTGCTGATCATGAAGCTGAGTACTATCTTGATATAATTAGGAAGCATGCTTCAGGATGGCTTCCAGAGATGAGAAAAGATGGTATCCCCACTGCTAAATTGCGTTCTGTGTGTGTTTCTTTCCTTGATAATATTTGCATGAACAGAAAACAGTACAACTGCCTTCTGTTATACTCAAGAATGCTTTTGTTAACTGTGATAGATCTCGACTTAAAGAGAATCATCTCATGCTTAGGCTGTGTACTGTGTGCATTTTTGTTTAGCAAAAATAAGTTGCCACTGCTTTTTGTCCACTGACTGAGCTTTAGCATATCCCCCCGGAATTGCGTTGTTTACAGTAAAACTTACATCAACTGATGTCATCTATTTTGCATGAACAGATTATGCAGTGGTGGAGAAACCATCCTTGACAACATGGATGAAAGGAGGTCTTGATTATATAGTTCTTAAAAGTTTAGATACAGACGGGATTCGCATAATTTCAAGTGTTCTTGGTCAAAGTATCGCCCTTGATCATTATATTCGGCAGGTACTGAAATTGTGCTAAGTTAATTAACTTATGTATGGTACTGTGGTGGCTGCTTTGCCTAGAAGTTCTGAACTTCAAAAATTCCAATTTTGATAGGTCGATGATATGGTTAAGGAATTCACTGAAATTAATCGCGTTATGGAAAAAACTGGCAACTTCACCATGCAGAGAAAAAACTCTTTCAACTTGTGGGCAAGGCTAATTCTAATCTTGCAGATGTTATCATCAGACTTGGTCTTTTCGACAGGTATGCCTGCTACAATCAAGTTCCTATTTAGAATGGTTCCATCTCTCGAACAATATATGTTAAATTAAATATTATGGATTAAAGAATGTGCAAATCCCATGAGGAGGATTGTGAAGGTGTGTCATTCAGGCTTATAGACATTGCATGTCTATAAGCCACTGTTATGAATACTTGATATTCCCTTTTGGAAAAGAAGGGTTCACATGGGGTTTATGCTGTTTGTTTGGAATTCCTTCCAGTGCTTTGAATAAATATTGATGATTTTGATCGCTGAACTAAGAAATTGGACATTACTATCTCACAGTACTCACTATTTTTAAAAGTATTTTGCTTGCTAAGTTGCCATCCTTTGCATGCACTCCATGTTTCTGCCTTGACTCACTTGCTGCTTTTATAGTGCAATTTCGCTCTGGATCCTTACTTATATTTTTCCTTTTTTTGCTTCTGGATTCATCCACCTTATGTCATTTGACTATGATTTTTCTATAGGTCGGAAATTGCTTGGAAAAATGCAAATTATGCACAAATTCTAGAGTATCTTCGGGAGGAATATGAACTGAATCAGCGTTTTGGAAGCCTTGACTTCAAACTGAAATTTGTGGAGGTAGTGCCTTGTGTATTCATTCTTCTATATAGTGCAAAAGTTGGCTTCTTTATCTTTTTTTAGTTTTCACTTGTGCTTACAATTTATTATTGTAACAGCACAACATTCATTTTCTTCAAGAGGTCCTCCAAAATAGACGGTCGGATCTGCTGGAGTGGGGTGTCATAATACTGCTGACTATTGAGATTGCCATCTCATTATATGAAATTGTCAAGGACTCCATGATCTCTTAGAGCTTTCTCATTCAACAGATTAACAGCACACTTACATCCTCAACTCATAACTCATCGTCCTGTTAACAAAAAAGGGAAAATAAAAGAAAGGCCCCAGCTCCATCTTTCCTGACTCTGTCTCCACCCTTTTGATTTCTAACCTTTGATGAAAGCAAGATGGGAATGCTCCTACTTCCTGAGTACTCTGGCATTCTGTCTTCTGACCATTGCATCTTTGAGTTTCTTTCTCCTTTGATTCCAACTCTCTTCTAACGAAAAGAAGTTTATCCTATTTCCCTATGTCCAATGAGTTCCTGGGCTGTCAGGATTTTCAAATTTGAGCAGAGTACTAGTTTTCCTTTAAATCTTCATGCCAAATGTTCCTGGTACATGTTCTTGGTGCCACTTTTTAATATCGTCATGGTACTGTTAGGTCCAATTTGTTGGCAAGGCTGAGGCCAGGTAGCTGGCTACTGGACCTGATGTACATGAAAGCTTTTATCAAATGGCTTCATAATTTTTTGTACAACTATTTAGCGTGGGAAGGTTCCCTTCGTGTTAAGATTACCAAATTGCACGTTCAGTTTTGCGTGGTAACCAAACATACCGACGAGTAACTGTGTAAATTTTGGTTCACTATGATGTTAAACGTCCTGTATACCCATCGCACCACAGTTTTTATGTATGTTTTTTTCAATTGTAAGCGTAGAATATTATTTCATGTGCTGTGTTGATGCCGAAACTTCAGAAGATGTATGGTTAATTACCGGTAAGTATGAGTGGCCACTTGCAATGCAGGAGTAGGCCATGCAATGCAAATGTTTGCTTTAACAAGCGCGACAGTTCCTCACGCCCCCCGCCCCCAACACACACACACACACACACACACACACACACACACACACACACACACACACACACACACACACACACACACAAACATGCCAGTTCCTCTGCTATGCTCTCCAGAAAATAGGAGGGCTCATTTAACAAAATTAATAAATCATATATTAAACTAGGTAGGCAAATTACCATATTGATGTGTTGTTAGATTTCGTTTTGCTGGAAATTCTATAGATAAGAGTATAGTCAGCAGACATTCTCTCCAACAAAATATGCATCTGATTTGAAGTTTGAATTGCAGTTGACGTGGCAAAAAGAGGTGGTTCCCAAATGAAGAAATTTGTGATTGCTGCAAACATCATATTGCAAAGCATGAATTTTAAACTAGCATGATCAACCATCATATTGCAAAGCATAACATAAATACTAGTGTAAGCATTGCTCGTACACCAGACATATTGAAAAGCATAAACGACAAGCATAGCTCGTACAATAGACAAATTGGATAGTATGAACGAAAAAATTATCATGAGAAATATACCTGCTATTTGTAGATGTAGTTGACCGTGTGGATGAAGAAGATATGCTAGTGATGATGGTGTAAGGTCGAGATCGTTGAAGGCAAGTTCGAGGTCATTGGTGTACTATCACATCTTTACCAATTATTTCTCCTCCGAGTTCACACAGCTCAGCTTGATTCGCGGGAGCATCATATCACAATAGCTACATTTATTTTCATGATAGATAAGTAAAATAAGTGAACCTGATTTTATATCTCCCTCTCTGTTGTTGCAGATTAGGCATGGAAGGTAGTAGAAATTTATTTTCCTGAAGCGGCAGCATAATATTATTGAAGCTTGATTTTTTTTTTATTCTTCAGCGAGAATTTTATGCAAAATGATTACATTAAGAGAGAACAAAACAATCTGGATAGTTGGATCCATATCAAATGGTAAAAAGGTGATTAAGCCAATCCTCAATCATCACCTGACGGTTATTGGTGTGGGGCTGTTTGATTTTGAAGAGCCCTGCAAGCATGTCAGCAATGAGAAACTTGCACAATGAAATGCACACATGTATTTCTCACTTGAGGGAGAGTATGGTTTTGAGTAGGAATAGGGGGGCAATGGCCCCTGCTGACACCCCCTAGCTCCGCCAATGTATATACACACTCGTACGCACGACTAAGAAGAGGCAGCGGCGGAGCTAGTGAAGCCGACATGACATGATCGAGCATCGCCTGCCGCTGTGGCTGATGATGTCTGCGTGCACCTGGAAATGGTCGGACGACGCAACATAGAGGACCACCTCTGACCAGAAACGCGCCATTGCATCCCATGTTGCTTCTAAAGCAAGGAACAGATCTGCAAGCCCGGCACCGTCCTTGAGCGCCTCGTGGTTGGGCACTGCCTTGAGGGCTTCCATTAGAGTTAGAGATGCTGCTTCAGTTCTTGGTGCCGCCATGTCAGCTCCAGATGGCAACATACTCCCTCTCCCTTTCTAGATGTCATATGGGTCAAACTTTTTCATCAGCTGCGTTTGTAAAAATACGTGCAACATTTATATCTTCAAATAAATTTATTAAAAAACTAGACTTAAAGATTTTTCTGATGATACTAATTACTTTACGCAGGTAGTTTGAAATCGTTGACTTCCGGAAAAGGCGAGAATACATCTATTTAGGGACGGGAGTAGCAGCTAGGCGCAGTAGCACGATAGACCCGATGCAGCAGTCATAGATGCCGAAGATGGCTCCGGACGACTGATCTCCAGCAGAACCATCATGACGTGCCACGACAGGATGACATAAGCGGGGCGTTGGCCTTCTTGAAGTTTCTATCAATGGGAGAAGGTTGTTGAAGTTTGGGACCACCTACACAACACAGTTAACGGTTAAGTGAATCACTCACTGGAATTAAATAATTAAACAAAAGGAATAATGGAGTTCCTTACCGTGGGGCCTTATAACTTTTGTAGTGATTTTAATATGACTTCTTTGTTTCCTCTGATATCCTGGTCTGCTGTAATGGGACATGCCCAGTAAACATCGGACTAGGGTAGGTACAACCGAGAATTTATTCAGTGGTGGACCGGACAGAATGAAACACTAGCCCATCTGGTTATCCCAGATGGCCTTGAGCTCGTCGTACGACCCCGTCCAGTTCTCGAACAGGAGTTGAGTAAACCTATGAAATTTGAGCTAGGACTGTCAGGATTACTGGTGTCACATTTGCGAGTGTGATGTGGTGGCTTTAGTCAGAGTCACTCTGATTATCACCACCAAGTATATGCCATAACCTACGGTGAAGAGTGACAACATGAGGCTCGTTGTTGCCTCTCATTATCACCACCAAGTATATATCATAATCTACGGTGCAAAGTGACAACATGAGGCTCGTTGTTGCGAACAGGTAGTGGGCCAACACTGGCGAAGCAGGGGTGCCATGCCCCCCTCTATCGCAGCTAAAAGTTTTTAACGCCTACTATCCTTAGTTCGATCTGATTAACTTGATGCTATTTATTTTTACTAATTTATTTAGTTACTAGCAAAAGTGCCCGTGCGTTGCCACGGGGTCACAGAATCGGACTCCGTATTTTGGGAAGCGGCTTTATTTAAGTTAAAATCATCATTTAAAATAAACCATTTGATTAAAATAGTTGTCATAGTCGTTGGCACGCTAAAATAACTATAGTACAATCAATTTTTTTTCTCGGACAACGCTGGTTCGACTCATGACGGCCAGCAACCCTGGTGGCACATTGGCCTTTGCCGCTCTCGAGTCGCAATCCCCTCGCCGTGCGCCTCGACGAACCAGGCTGCTCCATGCCAAATAGAGAATCAGGACGGAAGACGGCGGACCTCCGATCCCAAAGTCAGTAGGGCACCACGACGTCACCGTCACGTCATTGTCGAGCGGTATGTCTGAGCGGCGTCGTGTTCCGTCCATATCTTATTGTATCCTCTGGTCGAGATTATTAGATTAAGCAAACCAGCAAAGAAAACATCATGTTCGTAGTATGTACTGGACTTGCATGCCGCATGGGCCGCGTTTCTTGGGCCTTCCGTATCCTGTTATGGCACCAGCCGGCACACAATTTTTTCCTTTCCTTTTATTCTAAATTTTTTTCTTTTCCTTTTTATTCTATATACGTACTAACGTTGCCCGCGGCGTTACAACGGATCCATATTTATTGTATGATTCCCATATCAACTGTAATTAAATATATATATATTTTTAACAAATATATTGATCAGATTTAATCAACATCAAATAAATTATAACTCCCATTATTCTAATTTATGCAATACCATATTTTCAAAGACTTGTAATACTATATATTTATTATTTTATATTTTTTTATTCATAAGAAAGAATAGGAGATAATCTGGAATCCATCTATAATAGAGTTTGCGCTGGACTAAGAGAACACAAACAGAGGGGCTATATAACACAAATGCGGCACTGGGTCAGTGGGTCATGGTCTGTAGACTGGTGGAGTGTGAGGCTAGTCTATCATGGATCGGGTCTACGCTGAAGGGTATATATGGATCCTTATATTTTGATTGTGTTACTGGATTTATTTTTTACAGGAAATTGGCCATATATTGCCATACTGGGTGTGACGCAGGGATGATGTCAACAAAATGGGGCAAGACACGAACGGCCGGCTGCTTGCTCAGCTTGCTTGCCGGAGCGTGGTGTCACTCGGTGCTTGTGTTGCCCAAGCGTGGTGCAAGGAGGAGGCGCTAGTGTCTTTGCTCTTGTAGCACTGCCCCGGACAGACTCGTCAGGTCGCCGGTGGTGAGCCACATGCGGGGGCACCATGCATGGGCGGACGCGCTCGGTCAAGAGGCGGACAGCAGGCACATGCAATTTTAGGCGAGGCGGTGGATTTGTTTGAGTCGTTTTTGGACAAGAAACTGAGCGGAAGGCGGTCAGCAGGCAGACACGTTGGCAGTAGTTTACATGGGTTTTGGGATGCTGGGCCTAGACCAGTCCGGCCCGCTTGAAGGCTGGACGAAATTTTTAGGTGGACGGGCGGAAATTTTTCTCTTTATGCATTAAGTGGTAGCGGCGTTCCCGTATATGGTGACTCATGGTCAAACCGAGAATCTCCGGATAGATATATGCTCATAGATATGTGTGTTCATAGGGGTGAGTGTATTTTGAGCGGCGTTGCATCGTTGTAATTCTGTGTAAAAAAAAAAAAAAAAAAAAAATTAGTAGGTATATATAGATATAGATATAGATATAGATACATACATGTGCTTCTATTATTTTATTGGGCCTGGTAGCTAGTGTGTCGCGAGGGTTGGGCCATACCAGGATTTTAATGGTTTTTTTCATGAGTGTTTCATGCACATTAAATGCGACGCCACATCAGCAAAATTTCACTTTTTGCATGAAACCCCTAGGAGAGAGAAGGAAAGAGTTTTACCATGGTGAAACATTTGGGCACTGTTTCACATACGTTGGAAACTGTGTGAAACCCCATTGAGACACAAATAGAGTTTCACCATGTAACTATGCAATTAAACCATGCAATGAGAGAGAGGTTGTGGGACCCTTGAGCCTATAAAACTGTGCAATGAAACTATGCATTGAGGGAGACATCTATTTCATGCCAAAGTTTCATATCTTGGAAATCAGGAGAGAGAGGTTGTGGGACCCTTGAGCCTATAAAACTGTGCAATAAAACTATGCATTGAGGGAGACATCTATTTCATGCCAAAGTTTCATATCTTGGAAATCAGAAGGTGAAACTCTCCATTGAGACTGCCCTGAGTGTAGAAAGCACCAACGCACGTCCGCTCGGCTCACATGAATCGTCGAATCGTCGCTGCCTGCCTCCTCGTCTTTTACAACACTGATCTGGAGCCGATAGGCCAGCAACAAGGACCTTAGTCTGCCGTGAAGACCTAATCAAGCAATCAATGAGCAGTTGATCCCGTAGCAATCTATCAATTAAATTAACTTTTTTTTTAACTTTCAATAAAATTAACTTGGCTGCCCTTGTAAAATTTCTAGCTCCGCCACTAGGCAGCTGGTAGGAGATAGGAGAGAGAAATTTAGGTTTTTTTTTTTTTTTGAGATAGAGAGAAATTTAGGGTTGGGAGAAGTGATTATTTCCTTCCACACAGCTACACTATGCTGTTAGGTAGTACAGTAGTAGCAAACAGCAAGCTGCAGCACTTGTCCAGTGTGCGCGCCAGGACGTTTAGACCCGAAACGGCAACGGCTTGACCACCGCTAAGCCCAGCAAGACAGCTAGTGCCGCACACCAAACCCCAGCCGCCGCACCCGCACTGGCGCTTGACGCGTGGGACGCCGGCGCCGGTGCCGGCGACGCGGGCGGCGGCTGGACGAACACGGAGACCTTCATGCCATTCCAGCAGTAGCCGCGGCTGCAGATGAAGTAGAACCGGCCCGTCTGGTTGAGCCGGAAGACGAAGTTGTGGCCGCGGCTGTGGCTGAGGATGGGGCTGCTGCCGTCGCACGCCGCGTACGCCGTCTCGTTCACCTGCACCACGTCGTACATGCCCCTCTCGTACTTGAATTCTGTAATAAGCAAACGCATTTTCCTCCCTTCAATTCTTTTTACCAAAAAAAAAAAAAAAAAAAAAAAACTAGAGCTCGATCACACGGTCGGCTTGATGGATAACGTTTGAGTTTGCAAAAATGTAGAAAGGAGAGAATGGTACCGAGCCAGTCGCCGACGTGGAACTGGTTCTCGTCCGCCCAGTCTGTATAGTTGACGTTGGGGACCCAGTGATGTCTCCTGCCGCCGACGACGAACATTTTCGCGAGGGACGGGGCCGGCGTCGCCGCGGAGAGGAGGAGCACCAGGAGGAGGAGGCGCGTCCCGGTCGCCATTTCCTGGATGCCGAGATGAAGACAGGAAGCGGCGACAGAATCTGTATTTATGGGAACAGATGGGAACAGATAGAATCGGGGTGTGTGTTCTCTTCGTCCTCAAACATTGAATTGATTTTCTTGTGCTGGATTCTCATATTAAATGCATTTCATTTTCGGCGCTTGTGAAACCACTCTACCCGGTGGCGGCCGTACGTCGGCCAGGTTCAGGTTGGTAGCAGTGGATGCAGCCCGAACACCCATAGCCGTACTTAATTTTAATGTTGGTGCTTAATTTTATATATTTTTTAATATTATTGTGCTATGTACTCCTCGTGGACCTCCAGTCGAGGGGATGGTTTATTAAGTCGTTTTGGACAACTAAGGTTTGGGGTACAAACATGGGGAATATAAATTATCAATAACTTTTAAGATGTTGATTTGTAAATGTAAAAAATTATATGAGTGGATTTGTCTATTTTTCGCAGAAAAAAAAAAAAATACTTTGATAAAAGTATACATATATCACATCTCCATAAATATTTTTATAATAATAAGTGGTCAAAGTTGTGTTTTGGCCTCCCGCGCGCGTGTGGCTCGCCGGACCCAGGCCGTGCAGGACGGGGTCGCCGGCGACTTCTAATAAAGCCGGATCCGCGGAGAGAGTATATAATAAAAATTTTGGTTGTCCCAGGCGTGATGGATCGAAGTCAACTCCTCGTGGACCTCCAGTCGAGGCGGTACACATCGGTGCGGTACACATCGGTTTCCAGTGTGCCGATTTAATTCCCTTTAACAAGGACAACTAAGATAGTTCGTATAAATTTAGCTTAACATTTTACTTATATACTCACAGCGTGGGAATAGTCGGTTAACGGTGTGGCAAGGGGTCGGCGTTCAGACATTCCAGGTGACGTGGTAACCGTGTTCGACGTCCAATTTTGTCTGTCTGTACTGAATTTGGACATGGGCCAGAAACAAAGTTTGTTCTCCTCGTGATGCTCTCCAATTCTTATTAAGTCCAAACTGTCATTAGGGATTTGGTAAAGAGATCAGAACGTGCCAAGACAGCAATGTCAATGCACTAATGATGATTAGAAATGAACGTCAAAACCATATCAAATTAAGTCCATTTGATCCTAACTTTTGGTATGCGCTTCCTTAAAGCATACACCCCAACCTTTATTCTTGGCCCAACTTAAGTTGCTTAACGAAATATTGAGAACGCAAGAAACCGGGCCTGCGTGTCATTGGGGGTCGGTGACGCCAAGCTCAGCGACAGAAAATTGGGTCTGCATGTCATTGGGGTCGGTGACATCGAGCTCAGCGCCGTGATCCCCACGGCGCCAACCCCTGCCCCCGCCGTTTGCTACTTGTCGACCGGGCCTGCATGTCATTGGGGTCGGTGACGCCGAGCTCAGCGCCGTGATCCCCACGACGCCAACCCCCCTGCCCCGCCGTTTGCTACTCGTCGCCCTGCCATCTTCCTCGGCGCCGTAACCCATAACGCCAAGACATCATACCTCGGCGTCGTGACCCGTGGCGCCGAGAAAAGGGTCCAGATTCCACAAGCATACTACCCAGGGTGTTTTTCAGAGAATCTTTCAAAAAAAGGAGCCAAAAAGCAAAAAAGACGGGTTTCTCGCCACAATTCAACACATGGTATATTATATCTTCCATCCTGTCACCAAATGGGTACTCACCAATGTTTTGGTTTAAATGCTTAACGCCAAGGAGTTCGGACGTGGCAGTCTACAGCTATGTAAACGCACTCAATCCAGCCTCCTAAGCAAGTACGCGACTTGAACCTCCTTGGTTAGCGGCATGATTCTGCGGCTGTACAGCTCGGCGACCAAGTTCGGCCTAATCTTGTACACCGGTGGGGCGCCCTTGTCCTCAGCACCGATGTTCACCTCTTGCCCGAAGATCTTGGCTTTGGCTTCCACCCTGCTTTCGATAGCATGCTCCACCGTTGGGTATGTGAGAAGATGCATGAGTTGAGCACCGTCCTGAATTTTGCAAAACATGACAAAAATGGAAAATTCTTTATAAATGAATCGAAATATCCATTTTGTTCTGAAACTCTGATATAAAACCAAGAAAAATTAAAACAGTAGTACTAGAAATACTAGAGTTGAAACAAAAGCACAGACCTGGGCTATTATGGCTGGCATGTAAGCTTCAGGGGACTCTTGAAACTTGGCCTCTGCCACAAACTTCCCATAGTGGATCCTTTTGGAGAGTGCCTGGGTATGGAACAAGGAACAGAATAAGGAAAAATTATACAAATGCAAGTCACCAGCAAAAATCAGTTCAGTACTACAAAAATGACATCTCAAGAAATTACGGCAATAGGAAAATCATGGATTGATGCATGCAAAGTTGGCTTGACTTTGTTTGCTAAAATATATTCTGTTAACTAAATGAAACTGCAGCAGACCGCAAAAGGAATTTTTATAACCTAGACACCTAGTTGTCTGGAACAAAAACAGATGTGCACTGGACTAAAATTGAGTAGAGGATTTAACATGGATATCAGCTGTACCTGCAAACAGGTTGTGTCACAAAGAGCACTGGATCCAGCATTACCATCACTTCCTTCTTTCACCAATCTTGGAAGAAGTTCATCGAAATACATTTTCCAAATCTCTTTGTTGATATTGATAGAATCAGCAATGGGATGCAAAACCTATGCAAAGGACAAGAGTGAAGTATGAATCCATCTAAAATTTATTAACATGGTCATAAGACCAGGACATCTCATTGGCATTATGAATCTTGCAACAGATGACAGTCCAAATGCAGCATAAATAGATGTTTCATGTTGCAGATTGATCAGGATGGCACTATGCCAGCACTTAGAATATCACAAGATTCATGCAGGTCAAGCCATCCAATGATTAAATTGAAGCAAAGTGCTAAACCATCATCAGTGGATATCCGCTTGAAAAAACTGCAAATAATGCCACTTTCACCTCTGATCTGATCTGATCCACCTATGGTTCAATAGGAGCTTTTGGATTTACTTAAAGTCAAAAGAATATATGTTATAATAAAAAACAATTCCATAATATATTGAAGAAAGTAGAGTATATTAGTAAACACAGAACTTTTTCGGTCACTTGTATCTAAGGTCTGTGGGATGTGGCATTTGCAATAATGATAGTGCATCTGCAAGTCACAGCACAGTGTCAATACCTATATGTTGTTCACAACTGAGCATTGCTCAATATATCAGCTGTACAAGCCTTAAAACTCAGATGCCAAAGAACTGTATCCAAAAACACATTTATTTTTGTCTACCTCCATGAAGAAAACGGTACATTAGATTGCAATTGATGGTTTATATGATTATATCTCTTACAGTGACAATGACAAAGAAACAAAAACAGTCATCAAGAGAAACATTTGACAACCAAGAACGTGCATTACCCTTGGGTATTGTATAGGTGGCAACCGGGGCTCAGGCAGATCCTCAGGAAAGAAAGGGTGCTCATCTGGGCTCTTGTATCTCCCAACCTATGTTAAAAACATTAGCACATGGTATTCTTTCGCATGCCATGATCAATTGTTTTTGTTAAAAAAAAATGTCCAAATGGATTCACCTGTGCATGGAGCTTTTCAGTTTCTCTAACCATATATTCAACCAAAGATCCATCAAAACCATCCATGTGGAAAGCATTGCTATCATATGTATCAGCGTTGTAACAAAACTGGGCTCTCTCCAAGAGGCCGAATATGATGCTGTCTTCTAGCCTAATCAAAACTTGTCTGATGCTATCCAATGTCAATATTTCACTTCGATCGACCCTCTCTTCCCTAATAAAAGTGCACCATTAAGATAGCATGATCAGTTCCTTCAGTACAACTAATAGTGGAATTAGTAACAAGAAAGCAATTAAGCATCACATAGGACAGTAAGCTTTTGCGCAAAAAACAACAAGGTTTATACATTTAGCCATCTATGTCAATTTCCTCCTTAAGAGTAAAGGTTCCACCTATGTATCTGAAATAATTTCACAAAACTCAAGGAGACTTCGTCACAAAGGAATTACAACATCTAAGTCGTCAGAGGTGTGTAAATTTCCACGGTTTAGTTACAACAATTGTAGATACATGTGACTAGAGGCTACAGCATACTTTGGGGATACGTCAGACTTCCAAGGTCAAGTCTACCACCAAACAATTCAACCATCAAATAATTCAACCTCACATGGCATGGTATTACAAAAAAAGAGGTGTAGAATAATCACATGACGTCATTTGTTAACCCAATAAAAGCTACGTGGGACAGTTCGACAGGACAGGAGGTCCCAATTCTAGTATTCGACAGGAGGTCCCCAATTCTAGTATTAGCACAACAGCTACAAAATTGGATGCCTTGAGTATCCTAAAACATGGATGATCAGGTTCAGAAGGGGGAATCTCACAAAAGGAAACACATAAAACCACAACTCCCCTAACCGTGAGCCAACATCCAACTCTAAATAAGAACCGGAAAGTACCACACCACGACCAACCTACACGCACGCACAAGCACAAAATCATCCGGATCCAGCCAGCGCCGCCACCCCCATCATCACATAGCTTCCAGAAACCAAGCGCAACAGTAGTCGTTCATTGAATCAAAACAATTTCTGATCAGTGAAGGAGGTTTCATTCATACTTGGCCATGGGCGTGACGGAGTTGTTGGCCACGCGCAGACGCAGCAGCCCCTTGGTCATGGACTCTGCTGGTCCGAAGGCGACGCGGCTCGTACCCTGCGACCCGCGGGCGAGACCTCCCCGGAGAGCAGCCGTGGGCGACGCCGCCGCCGCGGCCTTGGTGCCCAGCTTGAAGTCCATCGCCACCTACCACCTCCGCCACGTCCACGAGCACCTACGCTCGCAGGAAGTGGGGGCGCGGAGCGTGTTAGGCCAGGAAATGCCGGGGGATTTGTAGAAGAAGAGGAGGAAGTGGGTGGCCGCGTGGTAGGAGGGGAGGACTAGGAGGGAGCTGGTAGGTGGGGAGGGGCCCACGACCGTGGCCCGTGGGGAACGGAACGTGACGAGACAATCTGCCAGTCTCGCATCGCTGCGCCCGGCGGCCAGGAAGCATGGGGAAGGCAGCGGGATCCAGACATCAGGGGATCCAGGCCTCGAGGGTGGTTGGCCTTGTTGGTTGGTCAGGTCAGGTCAGACGCGCGGGCGGGCGCGTCGGTGAAGCTGGATGGCGTGGCGAGGGGCCTTGGCCCTTGGGCGCTTGGCGGCCTGGCGCTGCCCCGGATCGCGTGGTGGCCATGGCGCCATGCCCTTGTGGCCTTGCCAGGGCGGCATGCCGGCGGCGTGGACGCATGGCTTGCGTGCGAGGGTCTTTTTATTTACGTGCGTGATAAATGCAAAAATGGGTGGATACATGGTAAAGACACGCGTGGAAATCACAACGGAATTTGGCAGTATTTCCACATCATTCCATGAAAGCAGATGGTCTTGGTTGTTTAGATCATGACACCGTAACTCATGATGTTGCAGTATTATTTTTCAATAGTTCCAATGATGTTGCTTTTCTTTTGCGAATCACAAACCACCGCTTGTGGAAAAAGAAGCGAATCCGCGACGTTTCTGCGCTCCATCTTGGCGGTCACAAAGAAATGTAGTCCGTAGCCTTCAGCTGCATCATGATTGTTATTTCCACATCATTCCATGATCTAACACAAGCAGTCAACGAAAATTGTTATTTCCACATCATCATTCCATGAAAGCAGAGTCCAAACAACTAGTACATGTGAAGCCTTCGCGTAAATTATTCGAGACTCCACAGAAGTTGCCAGTATAACATATGCACAATTGTCCATCAGAGGGTACAGCGCAGAACTAGACAGATCTCGGAGAACTATACACAGAACATCCATATAGGGATACTTTTCCTTCCTTTCTTTTCTTTTTCGTTTACATTTATCGATGGTATAACGTAAAAGCAAGACACATGTAGCTTCTTTCAAGCATGGCTCAATCGTTCGGTGACGGTAAACTCTAAAAGAGTAATCTCCGATCTGCAAGGTTGGACGGCATATGTAGAGAATCACTGCAGGATACTGAGGATGCCCAGTTCGCCAATGGTTGCCTTGTCTTACATCTGCCATCTGCAGCTGTACCAGATAGTTCATCACTTCGCATCTGAGTTGGTGGTGGACTGGTGGTGAATCAAAATGGTTCCAAAACAAGGCACTGCACCGACAGGGATTAAAGCAAAGTTTGCAGGTCAGTTTGATGATGCATGAATACCATTTTAAGTGATTTCCCTTCAGCTATTTGTGTTGCCATCGTTGTCACTTTCATCTCCAGAAGCTTCATAACGTGGCTGATCATACTTCTCACGGAGCTGCTTGATAGGGATAAAATCCCCAGCTGTGTCCTCACCGTAAAAGAGAAATTCAATGTAGGGGTGATCAAACCTTCCCTGCAGTACAAAAAAAGAGAGTAATATTACTTAAGCTCAACAAATACCAAAGAGTTGATCAACCATCATATGAAGAACATATACCCACTTTTTCTGATTCTTCAGCTGCAGAAAGATTTTCTTCCGCGACTGAAATTGAAAGGTCAAATTATTAAAACTGCACAGATTTCTTTAAAGGTGTGTGTATCTTAGATAATGAAAATTGAGGAATAGCCTCTATCCTGTTTCGATTTCCATGCACCCTTTGACTCATAAAAGTTCATTTTAGACATAGCAATGAAATTGTCGAATCGTAACAACAGATGCATTGTTTTTATCTGGCAAGGTCAAATTTAAATCCTCATGCATATATTAGAACAAATATTCCTTTTCTTCAATTAGCAGGAGAGGTGCATATCATTGTATTAATAGATAGTGGAATGGTCCTCGTACACTTCCCCTTGGGGGAGAAAAATTTTTTTTGAAAATGTTTTTTTGGGGGGGGGGGTGGGGGGGGTGGGTGTGTGTGTGTGTGGGGGGTCAAAAACAGTATGTTCGTCAAAGGAAGCAAGAATAATCGGGCAAACTAGGAACAACAAATGTCAACTGACAAAAACAAAGAGGAAAACATACCATATGCAACCAGCAGTTCTGGATCAACATATACATCAACCAGGACCTGAAACATTCAACAATAAATTAAATAGAATGCCAAAGTCTCAAAAGACCAGAAACTGATAATGAAGAATCAGCTCACAAGGCATTGCTGTATACTTGTATATACCTAAGAAAATTGGTTCTAAAAGGAGGATGTGCACCCAGAGAGAAACAGCTCATTTAACAAATGTCGATACTGCTATGTCATGGGCAGTCAGCTGGGCCTTATGAGTCTGACAGCAGGAGGGTAGGCCTATTATTTTAGAATTAGTGTTAGAGATAAGATATCTTGGTTAGGCCTTCAGTCATCCCCCTACATCTAGAATACCCTCTATATAAGCAGGATCTGGCCCATAAAGCTCAGACAACTTCCCATGACATGCCAATGCAATTATTTTAATAATAAATGTCACAGAATAGAAACAATATCAAAGTCTTGATATAGGATTATTAGCAATTTCAGAACATGTCTGCGAGTGTACAATTATGAATTTCACAAATTGTACAAGCTTGTCAATTATGATCAGATGAACACTGTAAACTTGACAAAAATAGCTTACTGTAATCTACAAGAAAAAGGTACTGAAATCTGCTATTAACTGTGGCTGTACTTGCCTGATAAAAGGTTGATTTGGACCTTTAGACAGCTTCTCCACGTTTGCTGTCTCCATCCAGGACTTGGATTCACAGCACACCGGGTCCATGCCACATATCACGCCTCTATATCCTTCAGATGGTGCAGAAAGTAAAGACAGGATAAACAAGAGCGTTCACCAAGTCAACATTGAAACCAAATACAAAACTATGGATTTAATCTCAAAATCAAATGAGGATGGATAAAACTACAGATAAGCTCTATCAACAGTTTGAAAAAGAACAAACACATTAGAAAGCCTAATTGCGGTTTTGGTTCAATCCAAACTGATAGTGTAGAGTATTTTTAGTGAATCTGGTTCAATCCAAACTGAAACATTGAAAATAAGGACTTCAAGGTGCCATTCAAAGATATTGGCAGTGTTTTGAAAACAAATAGCACAAAGTGGTTGCCTATTGTTCCAAAAAGAGGACCACAAAATGCTTTTGAGTATCCATATTGTAAGCCAAAGGTTTTGAAGAAAATGCATATTCATTGAGATTATAGCTACATAAGACAAGGTGAACTATATTTGGATTGTATAGAACTACTCACCATGTATATTGTGACGTACTTTCTGCCCTAATCGAAATGCATATTTCACATTTTGATAAGCAAGAGCTTTAGCAGATACTGCAAGAGACTCTGCCTACATGACATTAGAAGTTCATATGTAAGTTACTGAACAAAAATAGTCATTAGACTAGCCCCCTTCAGTTTTGTTATACCTCAAGTTTGGCAATGTCATCACGGAGACCAGCTGCCAAAGCATAGTTTTCACTGTCAATAGCTTTCTGCAAGTCTGCACTGTAATAAAAGGGGAGAAATTTAAGGTAGCTTTCAAATGGATCAATTTTGGTTGCCCAATAACTGGTTTTCCCTCGTCAAATTTGCTACAGTATAGCTCAAGTAACAAAGGGGAGCACCAGAACATATGAATTCTTCATGTGAACGATGTGTATGTGAGAACATGTAAAAGTGCACTCAATATTCTTATTATCATGGAACGCTTAAAATGGTGACATACCGCACTCGTAAAAGATTTAGAGCCTTGTCTTGAGCTTCAGTCTTTGATGATCCCCTTTTAGCTTCACGCTGCCTAATAATTTCTGTTTCAATCTACAAAAGGGTATTTTCTTAAGAAAGCTTTCATCCTACGTATTTGCTTCCCATGAACTTGGAAGTGAAGTTGTTACATTACCTCGGTTAGTTTTTCCCTCAATTGCTTTGCCACATCAAATTGTTCTATATTCAATGCATACTGGTAAATAAATAAATAAAAAAACAAGAGTGAGGAAGGAAAAATCAAATATTACTCACAGCAATGTAGTGAATAGTGATGGTATGTTCAGTGTTCAGTAAATAGACATATGCTAGACAATAGATCAGTGAAATAATAGTATATGAAAAACATTAGCAGCTAGAGCACTAGCTTCTGTTTGTGATAGATTATATAATGTAACAATCAATAAACAAATAAAATCTGACCACAGGGAGAAGACACCCCTGGTTTTGTCTTAAAGAGATTGGAGTACCAAAAAATAAATAAGCAACTACTCACTTGTATCCGGGTCTGTAGATCCATCTGGAAGTAGAAGATCAAAATATCTTCATTAGCAGACTCGCTGCGCTCCAGCCTCGCATCATTGCTACGTCCATCTCCTCCAAACAACCATCTAGCACTAGTTCTTACCGCAGCATTCATTCTTCTTCCATTGGCCTTCGTTTGGGGTTTTTGCACACACCAACGCAAAGAGTAGAATCCCTGGCTTACTGCATTAACCTCACAAGGCAGCCTCACATGGTTCCTTGCAACACAAGCCCTTGTGCAGTTTGCTCCATGGGGTGAGGCAACTGAACCGCATATAGAGATGCCCTGCATTGTATGGGCTTGAAACATGGGACAGCCGGGTTCAATCACAACTTGCGTAGGTCAGTCAGTCCAAATCAATGGAGTTTGTCCGTGGCTGATGGCATCTCCAGTTCTGGCAAAGCACGAACCGAATAATATTATTATTAGCACATCAAACTTTTGCCTGGCGCACTCAAAACTTTCAGCAAATTGCTTAGTGCTCTGAAACTAGTAAGGCGCTCTGTCAACTAATCAATGCTTGGGATTTTGGCCTCAGGAGACGGGACTGAGACACTGAGTGGTTCACGACACCCTACAATTTTGTTACAAGAACGAAGGCAAGGAAAACCATCAATTTCTAGCTTGTCTCTAGATTGAGGACAATCTGTTACTCTCTCACAGTTACAGGCAAGAGTTACAGGCAATCGCATGGGCCAGTCCGCACTCGCGCACGGGAACGCACCGACGCCTAACGCGGGCGCGCAAGGGGACCAAGGGATGGGGTGACCAGACCAGACCCGGTCGCGGCGGAGCACGAGAAGCGTCAGGCATTGGGGGGCCGAGCGGCGACCGCGCATGGCAGAGCAGCGCTCCTCCGCCGCGGTGAGCAGAGCTAGATTCTGTATGGAACCGAATTTGGGGTGGAATCTTCTTCAATCCTAGTGGTGTGGGGAGGGGAAGGGACAGCGCACTTACCGGAACCGGGCGATATGCGTCTGCGGAACGGGAACGGAGAGTGATGACGGGGCCGAGTTACAGCCGCGCCATGCTTCTGCAGGCTGCAGTTCTGCTGCTACTGTTGGTGTGGATAGAGAAAAAGGGAGCCTGCTCGCCTCACCCCTCTCCCCTCACCTGAACCAGTAGTCGCTCTGGAAACGGAAAATACTCGAAGCGCGGCCCAGATACTCCCAGGTCAGACAGGGACCACTCCTTCACGGCTTCACCAGTTTTGGATCAGCCCAAGGTGCACCCCTCAAAATCTTAGGTTATCCTATAATTGCTATCACCCGAGATGTTGTAGATCGCGTTGAGAAAACGAAACGACTAAAACGTGTCAAATGAGATCAAGCATCTGGCGACCAATGCATATATTCTTTTCAGAAAACAAAACAAAGTTACTGAACAGTATTTTTTGTAAAATCAGGCTGACGCTTCTACGAACCAAACTACGATCACAGTTGGGGAATAGACCCGTGCTGAATCATAATCAAAAGCCCAAGGCTCATCACTGCTCATATTATACATTGGGGAAATCGCCAGTAACTAGTCAGAATTCTTTCTAACAAGAAATCTATTTGGAAGAGCGTATAATAGTTCCAAGCCAATCTTCCGAGTCGGCGCTCACATCACCCTTTAAGGCCCTCAGCGAGTGTTCTGTTCCAGCCTGCATCACATAAAACATTGAATAATGCTTGGCCATGTCCATTCGGGGGAAAAAAATGCTAAGATTGGGCCATTTCCATGTTTCAAAATGGCAAAATCGAAGCAAGCGTTCGCACCTTGGTAATATACACATCGATTCCAAGCCTAGCTATCACTGCAGCCTCCAGAATTTTGGTCTCCATCCCACCGGTGGTGTCATGTGCTGCTACTGATATCTCCACTGCATCACATGACAACAGATATCTTACTCTACAAAACACAAGGCTACAGCAAGCAGTTTATAGGAAAAAAATATAACCAGGCCATCATCATTGTTACTAGTCCTCAGACTAACAAACCATAGTGTGAGCCTACAGTTGGCTTCTAGACCACTGCACCTTCACTAGGAGCATTTGGTGTGACGTTATTGAAAATATGGAGGAACATACTCAATTGTGACTAAAAACTAGGTTGGCAATGCTTATTCAGTTATCCTGGGTTGTCACTTGTCAGTAAGAAAGTTGTCACTTGTAAACTACCTGAATTAGGTACTTGGAAGGAGCACAACTCCTCAGTACAACTAAACATGTCTTAGGGCCTGGGATCATTTGCCAATCGCAATCTACATGAAAAGGAATATGACATAATACCTCCTTTAGTATTGCCTTGCAGCAATGCAGGTTTTACAATCGACCAGCCTCCATTGTCATCCACCTCTGTTAACGCACAAGTCAGCTAGAATTTGTTGAATAAGCATATTTCTCCTGTATCCTCCCATAATGACTAATACATATCGAACAGTAAAGGCCAGATATTATGGGCAGATGCAAATCAACCAGGTGAATACTAACCTATTTCTTTCAGGAGTACTGCATTTGGGTCAGTTGGAGGGCGATCATATACTCCATGGACATCTGTCTATATCTCAACTTTCAGAGAACCATATAAAATTCAATGTCTTGCCGAAAGAAATGAACGAAACATTTGAAGTATATGAATGGGAGAAAAGGAGAACACAACAAACTTTCAACATCACAAGGAAGACAGTACAAGCAATTAAAGAATACAGTGTACAAAACTATCTTCCATCAATAACAGAGAATTTTTTAAGCCGTAAAGGAGGGAAGGTAACAGTACCAGAAATACAACATATCTTGGACTTAGAAGCTGTGCAAGATGCCGTATAATGACATCCCCACTCAATATGGTACAGCCCTGGTCATTTAATGATAATATCAACCTTAGTTTGAATTGAATTAAATATATTAACTTCATAGTCCATAAAATCTAAACGAGAATGTAGACATGCTTTGATTTGAGAACTCACCAGTAATTCATCAAGAATTGCATCACCATGCAAAACCTACAAGAAAGAAGGGTGTTATGCTGTAAGCAAAAAGTTTATATTAATTTCTGATCATGTTTAGGTTCTAGCTGCAGATCGGAGAAAGCGCATGGAACTTTTCTAATGCTTCCCTATGCTTATAATTAAGATTAAATAATTCATATAAGAAATGTTTTATCATTCAATCTGCAGTACAGAAAACGACTATCAAGAGTA
This sequence comes from Hyparrhenia diplandra, assembly GCA_015847255.1. NCBI lineage: Eukaryota > Viridiplantae > Streptophyta > Magnoliopsida > Poales > Poaceae > Hyparrhenia > Hyparrhenia diplandra. The sequence goes on from JADLZK010002608.1 coordinate 38,050, forward strand.
CCAGACTGCCAGTATGATCTATAGATTAAGTGATCCATAAAATAGCGCATGTACAAGAAATAATTAATAATATGATACATATTTCAGTAGCGCTATATGCTGCCAAACATGGGGATGACTCTAACTATATCACTCATGCCAACAACAACTTCAGGCATGTGTACCCAGTGCTGAAAGCTCCCACCGAAGAAGGGGTCTGGGGAACAGAACTTCTATACATCCTTACCCTTGCTTAATTTTGCAAGGATCTCCAGGCAGCAAGTGGAGAGATCTACCACCGCACCAGGCCCTCTCATTCATAAGTATGAAATTTTGAAGGAATAGTGGTTCAAAACCTTTGTTACAACAACTTACTGGGACAAAGCCTGCATGGAGTGACTGAATTATTTGAGAAGCATTTGCTGATGCAAGCTGCAAGTGCATATTAACAGGATTAGGTATGGATGTAAAACAACTGTCTATTCCAAGAAGATACAGAACGATATGCAAGCAAGCAACAGTTTTCAAGTTTTCTCACTTTTCTTTGCTGGGTAGACCACCCACAAGCAAACGGTGACATCCCAACAGATGGTATTCCTTCTGCAAAAGAATATGAAGTTCCATAAGTCCTGATCCCACCACTGGTTCTAACTGACAATCTGGTAAAAGCAATTCAAGGTCTATTTAGGGGCAAGCAAATACACCAGTTGATTTTCTGGATGTTCATTACGATTTGCAAATATAGGCAGAGATGGTTCATGACAAATTATGATACATCCTTGCATTGTCCCATGAGTCAAATAAGAACTTAAGTATATGTTCAAATTAAACACATGGAAACATAGCATAGCATACTGCAGACAAGGGGGAACATAATCATGAATTCTGAGTGCCTAAGCAGCATCGATATGAGAAATTACAAATACAGACCAACACTAATACATAATACCACATGGAAATAAAGACATGGACAAGTAACCTAAAAAACTGCATACCTCTTGCCAGGGCTCTAACAATTTCCTGGTTGAGAGATGTGACCTAAATTACGAAAAAAATGCATGAATATGCTTCCCGAAAATTTATCAGAGAAGCGCAAACATTTTGACAAGAAAGTGGACAAGAATATTAGACATCAAAATTCACGATATCCTCGTCAAATAGAATTCCAGAATTGGCCTCACTGAAATTCTTGTAGCGACAAAGCCAGCCTTCACCAGTGTCGAATGTAGCCCTCCTTTATGAACTCCAGATCTACTTGCTTGAAGTGGCCAAAAGACCCTGAAGCAAAATATCACGAACTCAGTATCTAAAAAGAAGATCACCATTTCTGTCGCTTCAAATGCAGAATATACAAATAAATAACCTCGCTCCAATCAATATATCTCCAATTTCTTAGAAGTATATCTCAGGAAGACCCTTGAGCCCATAAAATCGAAGTTAAAACTACTGTTGAGTTGTGTTTAACTGAGCTGGGCAGTCCAGTGTGCACGATTGCTCTTCCACTGAGAGTCATTTCCGGCATGCTACTTGCTCAATAATGCACGAATTACAATGGCATTACAAGCTTCCAAGTTCTATCTAACAAAAATATGAACAGTCATGTGCTGTCTACCCCACATCAAAATCAGCCAGTTCAGCTTGTAATAACAGGAGCAAGACGGACAGACAAAGTCAATTCAGCAAGACTGTGAGAGCCAATTCAGAGTCCAAACAATACCGGCGCCGTGCACGACGACGAAGTTAGTGTCGAGCCCCAGCCCAGCCATCCCCGCGATCCACTCGGCGTCCACGGCCGGGTCGGCCGGATCTCCGGGCTTCCTGCTCCAGTCCATCCCCAGAACCTTCTCCGTGGCGCCATCGCCGTCAGATTCGGACATGGCCTGCCGCAGCTGCGCACATGCCGACCCTAGGTTCTCCTCGTTGATGCTCTCCAGCTCGCCCTTGTTCGTAATCGCCGCTCCACCTGCGCCACCCACCCCACCGTAGCTTCTCAAATCAACCAATGCCAGAGAGGAGGAGTACACAGAGCTACAAAGGCAGACAAGAGCCAAGCAGTCGTTGCGGAGGGCGCGAGAGAGCGAGCACCTAGCTTGACTATACAGCGGACCAGGCGTGCCGCCGTGGGTCTCGGTTGCTCCTCCGCCATGGAATCTTCACTCCGCAACGACCGAAGCGCAGGGGTCTCGGGGAAGAAGGAGAGCCAGAGGGACGGGAATCTGAGCGGGGCGCTGTTGTCTAGTGCGAACGGTGGCCGGTGGGGCATCCAGTTTGTACTTGCCATCGCCCATCTGCCGTCAGATGGTTATCCTGCTAATCTAGGCCGTCCAAATTGGTAGTTTCAGTTCCTTCACTTCTCGTCTGCATCCCTTCCCCTAACTCCGCCGCCACCGCCGTCAGCGCTCGCCGTTGCCTTCGCGGCTGCGCTGCCGTCACCCCCCACTGCGTTGTTCCGGCGGAGGTATACAATGAGGCTGCTGCAAGCGGAGGAGCTATTTCGGAAGGTTCTGGAGGTCGGGTCCAAGGATAAGGCGGCTCGGCTGCTGGGGCTCGACGTTGGCAGCAAGTACGTCGGGGTGGCCGTCTCCGATGAGAAGAACAGGATCGCTTTGCCTCTCAGGTACGCACCTCCAACCATTGCTGCTATGTTTAGAGGGTTTGGTTTTGTTCCTATGTTAACTTGTATAGGGCACTTATTCGGTGAAATCATTGTGGTAATCCAACATAAGCTTATACTATTTGGCATCTCAATATGCAGATGCAGATTGAAATATGAATGTATTTGCAACAATATTATATTCCATGGTGCATTCTTTCAGTCTACAATTTTTCGACCTGCTTAAATTGCACGGTGGTACCGATTCAGATGTTAAGTTACTCAAGATAGTATTTGATGATTCGAGCGAGGTGATTTATTTGTATATTCTGCATCTGAAGTGACAGAAATGGTGTGAATTGTTTAGTAGATGTGGTGCTAACATATTATGATCTTCTTTGGGATATTGTGTGCACATCATATGGAATGCATTTGGAACCAACTACTTTATTTGCATCAGTTTCTTAAAACTGCATAAATATTTGTTGGCTAAAAAAAAGAAAGACTCCAAATTTCAAAAATAATATATGGCATTTTGTTTCTTTTACTATATATTTGGATATTTGATTCGAGGACCACATGTCTACTCGTCTCTGTGTGTAGATTAGAAATAGAGATGCAGGTACTCAGTAGACAATTCTAGTCATTTAGCAGTACAAGATAAGCACATGGTTACCAAACCATCTGCGTATTATTTCATTATTTTTCTTTAGTTTGCCTTTGCTCCATCAGGCTGAGCCAAACAGGTCAGATTATATTCTGATGGGTTGTGTTAGACTGTTAGTCTAAACCTCCCCCACCCCCACCCCCCCCCCCCTTGTGTACTTGCCTGGAGTTTTGCAATAGTTGCATCTGTTGTTGTCACAAAGGCAAGTCTGAGAAGATTTGAATTGCGAGCTCAACGAGATAATGTATTGTTTTGCTGATATTGGCTATAGTCCGATATATCTAGTTTCATTATAGTCAAATCTATATCTTGTGAAAAATGTAACAATGCAGTTCAGAAGATAGTTTACATTCATTAACTTGATAGAAAAAGACTCATAGTATCATTATTTGTTGTTAAGTTCCGTTATTGAATGAATCTTGCAGTGTTTTTGTGTCGGACAAAGACAAACATCAACTTAATGGCAGATGATTTCAAAACATTGGTATGTTGAAAATGCATGTTCACTTTCTGCTATCATATATTGTGGATATATCAAAAATTGGTCCTTAGCAAAAGATTGAGTACTCAATATGTCATACAGTATCATTCTACAATGTGTGATTATCGTCCACCATCACTCTCTTTTACTAAATTGGTTTATCATTTATTTCCCCAAAATATTTAGGTTCAGCAGTTGGCAATGCCATTTATTTGCAATAATGCAAAGTTCTATGTGTAGATGAGCATTTTAACTGATTTTTCATAGTTTTTCAGTTGTTACTTTTTGAACTGGTTTTCCTTATACACTTTCAAGATTAGTTTAAGTTTAATTTGGATGGAAAGATGTAATCACTAATAATGCCAACTTTGTTTACTTGGGTAGGTTTCAAGTATTCCATAGCTGGGTTCGTTGTGGGCTATCCATTCAATCTCCACGGTCAACCTAGTCCTGATGTAAAGTGACCATGCTCATGTACAATTCCCCTTTGTTCTACTTAATGTTTTTTAATGTTCTCTGTTGTCTGTAAATCAGGCAGTCCAAGTAAGGCTTCTTGCTGGAGAGCTTTGTAAAACAGGGAAACTTGATGATGTGTCCTACACATATTGGGATGAAAATTTCACCTCAAAGGTGAAGTGTCTTCTTCACTGAACTTTCTTGCTGGTACATGAGAAACAGAATTAATAGGTGGCACGTGCAGTTTTCTTCTGAATGTGGATGTTACATTACATTGTGGTAGCATGCTAGGCATCATAGTGCTACTCCTTCCTTTTATATATATATATACACACATTTTACTCTCCTATCTCTCTGAGGTTCTTCTTTAGTGGAGTGCTTTGATTGATCATTTGACGGTTGACCTTCCTCTTGTGCTTTTCTGCAGTGTGTAGAAGCCCTCTTGCACCCTCTGAATCTAAAAGATCGGGATGAGGCCAAAACAATGACAGATAAATTTGCTGCAGTTTGCATACTCCAGGTACACATACTCCAAATACCAGGGTGACTTTGCATTACCATTGCAGATTTCATGTTTTCAGCTCAATTCATTTTCAGTTGAAGTCATCTCAAGCTGCTTTAGTCACACTGACGATGATCCATTCCTGAACAGGGTTATCTTGACAACATGAACAGAAAACTGAGATCAACATATAATTCTGAAGCATAAGGTGGCACCTAGACTTCATTTGGCTTTAATGTGCCTTTGCGGGCTCAAATATTCTTCTGCATTGCACTCTTTTTGTGAACTAGGGTCCTAACAAAACTTCTGTTTCGATGTCTTGTGGAAAGAATGTGCAGATATGCCGAGTTTTATAGTCACAGAGTTGACTGCCGAGAGACCTAGTCCAGTAGTTCCCAATCCATTAACTTCAGCAAGCAGATTTTGTTGTTTGGGCCTTCGGCTGAGCTGGGCCGAGTCGTGATTGATGATGCTGAAATGCTGTGGACATACTGTCTGATGCTGGAGTATTAAGAACAACCCTATTTTAACCCGTAATCCGTCCCCTATCAGCTGATGAAATTCCCGGATGGTGACCCTCGATAATGCGGTCTGACTGTTCTCGTTGCCACTAAATCGCTGTCTTATTGTCTAGCACCGTTCTTCTGTACTATAGATCTATAATCCCCATACTCAAACACTCATGCATGTTTGTTGAGTGGTTCCCCTATTATTTAGCTCTTGGTTTGAGTCCAGACGAATCAGGTAAGCTGTCGAGATCGGATCGATTCGATCTCAAGGATAATGATGCATTTATGCTACACTCGGAGTCTACCAAATTTTTTTTTTCTTCTTTCTCCACAAGAGCGAGCTCACTAATGTGCTGCCGTATGCATGTTCCTGATATGCTTGCTCATCGTGATGTTAACACTTGAGTAGCTGGTTGCAGCGCTCGCATCACACATCACCAGTTTAGAAACAACTACTGATCCATGTAGGACTCGTCTCTCCTGGTCTTGGCATGCACGGTAATGGATGTGCATTGCTGTTCTAACGCCTGTCTCGACGAGCCGAGGGATGTCGTGAGGAGACTACGGATGAACATTGCCGGTTCTGGACTGATACCTGTGTTCCACTAGAGGTGGTAGCGTGAGGAAATTACAATCCTCAATCCTGTGGAGATAGGCAACTTCAGTTGCCAGACTTTCCTTTCCGTTTGAGAGGAAGAGGATTTCAGAACACAACAAGAGAGGCACAAGCAAAATTGGCCCGGGCACTTGTCACGTAAGATCGATCCGGCCCTCGTGGTGTGCCGTGCCTTTGCATGTCGCGAAAAAGTCTACGCAAATTATTGGTTGTGAGTCCAGAAACATCAGTGAGCACAGCACGGCATCGCCGGTAGATAAGATACCAACTGGTCTGCGCCTCCGTGCAAAGTAAAAACTGCAGATAAACAGCTCGCCGTGGCTTTGAGCGAAAGAGATTTGGCGACCAAGAAAAGACAGGTCAGGAGCACATGAGTCATGAGGTCAGGTGTTGATCGTGCAAGTACGGCGTGCTTTTCGTTTTGGGAGCGGCTCGCGGAGCCGTGACGTTCCATCAGTGGATTGGTGGTAGGCAACGCTGGACGTAGCTTGAAATGCTGAAGAAGTCGGCTGATGCAGCAGACCGCAGGCAGGTGCCGACCGGGGTTGTAGACCTCCAGCTCTTAGACACATGGTTGCATGCTGAATCAAATGTCTTGTGCTTCAGGCACAAATGGAAGCAGGATTCATCAGGTACAATCAGGATTTCAACACCAAGAATGAACGGAAGGCTCGAACGAAGCCAACACAAAAGGTTAGCATGAGCATCCACACAGCATATGCATTGTGACCGGCTGCTAAGCTAACCAGGCCAGGCTCTTTCGTACCAGTGCTGATGTATTCTTCCAGAACCGTGACGCAGCTTGAAGATAAAGCCCACGTTGAGGCGGCTTAAAGACGAAGAAGCCGGCCGCCGGTTCACGCGCGGCATCAGATTCCAATCGGCAAAGCGTGCTGTGTAGACAACAGGCAGGTGAGCGGCCGGCGGTTTTGGACCCGATGGACGACTTGTTTGGTTATATATTTTTATTTGTATTGTTTATTATTATGGACATCCAGTCTTAGACAAATCGTTAGTGCTGATTTTTGTTTCAGGCTTGCGGACTTTGACCGCTGATAATGTCCCTTGTTCAGGATGCAAATTGAAGCATAATCTGAGTCAATTTGGGATAGTCAAGGAACGGTTGACGCCCAGTTGGCAATACGAAAAACAGAATTCTGCAAACAGGAAGGAAGGACACGAATTCAGCACGAAGTTGTCTCCGAGGACGGACCCCCCACCACCCAGTCCACGCTTGGCATCTGGATTCCAATCGGCAAAGCGTGAGGCGCCGGGGCTGTGGATAGTGAGGCAGCTTGTGTAGACAGCCAGGCAGGTGCGTGCGCAAGCGTGGAGGCTTCGTCAAGTCCGGTTTTGGACCCGATGGACGACTTGTTTGACTTATGTATTTTTATTTATATTATACTATATTATTATGGACAATTTCCATCTCAAGTCTTGGTCCACAAATGGGAGGGCAGGTTGGAGGACCCAATTTTGTTTGAGGCTGCGGAGGTTTTAGACCCAGTGGACATTGTCTTTGTCCGCATGATAATGTCCCTTGTTCAGGATGCAAATTGAAGCAGAATTTCAACGTCAATTTGTTCCATAGTACACCAAGGCACGGTTCCCAACCCAGTTGGCAATAGGAAAAACGTGCATGGTATTGTAAAACATGAAGGAAGGACACGAATGGTTCAGAAAAAAAAAAAGTTGTCTCCGAGGCAGAGAACTAGAACAGCCATAATCTATAGCGAGTTCAGCACATGGAACTGAACCTACCAACCATTGAAGCCCGGGTATGAAGCTGAATCCTGTGCGTCTCAAGACCCTGCTCCTCTCAGGGCATCAATATGACCTCCCTCGTGAAGTCCAGTCGTTAAAAAACCTACGAAAATCAGACGAAGATATGCAGGTACGTCATATGCGATTTCCTGGTGGCCACTTGATGCATGCGGTGGATAACAAACTGGCAGTACCTGTCATGATCCAGCGTGCAAACTTAGGTTTCTGCACCGGAGCATGTCTCCCGTGTGATGGTGAGTCGATGACACCGACCGATCGATCCAGGACCAGCAGTGTGGTGTGATCGATCACCTTCAGCTCGGCGGACCACATGTCGCCCACCAGGACAGCAACGACGAACGATCGACTCTTCCTGGGAACAGTCCATGGACTCATGCTCATGGTGCTGGACTCGATCATGTTGATTCGGAGGTCACACAAGTCATAGGGCTAGCTAGCTAGCCGATTCGACCAATCTTCTCGTCAGACACGCAGAGCACAAAGCGAACTAGGGCTAGAAGTGGAGGAATGGTCCAGGACGAGATCGTCGTTGTTTGCGTGCCATCGATCGATCCCGCTGGTTGGTGTCGTCCCTCGGTCGGATGGACACGCCGGCCGGAGCCGTGCTGTCCTCTCCCTCCCGCTCTAGTGTCCCGGTGCAGCTCACACACAAGTTTCGCCTCCAAAAGGTGGAGCGAAAATCTCAACTCGGAGCTCGAAAGTCTCAGGATTTGACGGCGCAGTGGTGGAGTGAGCTGGTGCGGTCAATCGGCCGGCCGGGCAGGAGGGGATCACGTACGTACGGTCACCACTGTTACACCTAACACGACCATGTTCCGTTGGACTCGGTCCCTCGCCTCGCATGTGTGTCGAGATCTCACCGGCCGGCCGGCCGCTTGGCAAAAGCAGCGTACTGTACGTGCGTGCGTGCGTGGCTGGCGAAGGTGCTGAGAGAGAGAGATGCCGCAGGAAGCGGCGCGGCTGGTCGACCGCGTCGCGTCGCGTCGGCGTCGCCCGTGCCAGGCGTCGCTGTCCAGGGGTGCCGGCCTGCCGGGCAGCTGCCTGGTGGTGACGGCGACCCACGCCATGCATATGCATCCACGGCCACGCGCGGTCGTCGATCGGGCCAATCCGCGCGCCGCGGCACTGGCGCACGGCACGGGGCGAGGATGCATGGATGGATATGGTGGCCGGCGCGCCCGGCCGGCCGGTCGGTCTCCGGCCTTCACATGGGAGTGCTGGGTGCCGCGACGGCGCGCGCGGCCACGTGAAGAGTGGGTGAATGACTGAAACTGAACGGTGAATGCACGGGTGACGGACGGATCGATCGGTCGGTCGTTCGGTGTGTGCTAGCTAGTGCTAGAGCTAGCGTAGCCGTGTAGGCGCGGCATCGTCGCGTGGCTACGTTCGGCGTTGGTGTCTGGGCGCGCCGAACCGGGACTCGTCCGGCCGGCCGGATGCTGCTGCTGCATGGGATGGATGGATGGAATGAATGGACCGATGATGGGGCGGTGTTTGATGCGCTCGGTCGGGGTCGGCTTGGCTCTTTTTCCGTGGGCGTGCGTGTTGGATTCGATCGGTCCGCATGCAGCCCCAACATGGGCTACACAGTAGCAAAGTAGCTGTGGTCGTCTATGGGTTCGCGGACGCGGCGGAGACGCCGACTTTATCTACTCGAGTCTATCCATCATACTCCTACATCGCGAGGTGTGTGTGTGTGTGTTTTTAGGGCTCGAGAAGAGAGAATCAGGAGTGTCGCCGCCCGACATAATCCAGCATCTCTCTTTGTAAACGCATCGGCGATCGACTTTCGATCGGATGCGTATGGGGAGGGTGTTTTTGGTGCGGGTTCCTGAACGTTGTAGCTAGCTGAGCCTGAGATGATGCTTGCTACAAGTAACCACGTTAGTACGACACGGTGTACTAGCTAAGCTAGTGCCGCGAATCAAATGGAGCTAGCTAGCGCCACCCGCTTTATCATTTCTGTCTGCACAATGCAAGCCACGCCAAGAACAGCACAACATTAGTTCCAAAAGAGACACAATTATATACGCGTTTTCATCTTTCCTTGTCTACAAGTAAAACATACCATCTTGTAAAATATGCGTTTTGATCTTTCCTTGTCTAGCTATCTACAAGTAAAACATATATCTTTCCTTGTCTATGCAAATAAAAATTGTCTATGCAAATAAAAAAAAACATACAGAGTAATAAGCAGAGTCACCTGACAACATATTTTACCATCATGTCGCAGCTCTGTTTCATGGACACTCTACTGATAATTAATTCCACTAGATGACAATAATAAAGGGCTGCCCCAGCTATATCCTTGTATATGATGAAAAGCTGGCCAGCATTGGATCATTTGTTGAGTAGTAGTGTAGTACAGCTTACTAGAAGCAATTCCAGCTGATCCAGCCGCACGTAGAGAACGAAAGCGATGAAATGCTCTGCTTCTTTCCACCACGATCGAGTCTACGACGACGACTTCCGGGGATTTCAGCTCATCGATCGAGAGCACTCACATCATCCTTAACCCCTGAAAATCAACTCACTGATGTCACTGAAAATGGTCGATTAGGGACGGGCATGCAGCCGGGTAGGATGACGACGCAGCACGTACCTAGTACGCCAATGCAACTATGCAAGACTCGATCCGGCGCAAAAGCAAAAGAAAATGAATGTTAAGCAGCAGATCGTCGTCGACACAAACCATTACATCCCACGAAGTCAAACTCGGTGAATGAGCGTCATCTCGGGTGATAATAACCTAAGCTAAGGCCTCCACTCAATGCTAGGCATCTACTTCACACCACTAGTCCACTAACACTAAGCACGCCGTTAAATCAACAGGTGTCCATCTATCAGCTAATCGATTGGACTGCTGGCCCATGAATACGCAGGTAGAGATACATAAATACTATGTAATCATCCATGATCCATCTATGTTGACATTATTGGTAGAGCAGTAGAGCACAGACACATATACGATTCCATATACGTCATCCATGATCCTCTGATCTGCCGCGTCTTGCAGCGTCTTTGGTGGATGGATCGGCGCGTGCAGACATGAGCTGATTGAATGAAAGCCACCAGAAAGGCAGCGACGAGGCAGACTAACATTCATTCACGATCATCCATGGTTCCGTCCCTTTCGTTCCCGCATTTGCTCCTTGCTTGCCGACCGAGAACACTCGCCCTGCAAACAAACCGCACTTATTTGACGCGCCGTTGGACTCGCCGGGACCTCTCCGTTTCTTCTGTTTTTCTTCCGCCGGATCGGAGTTGACACCTCGCGTCCGATCAGATCCGCGGTTGCTTTCGTGACGGGACACACGGCACCAATCAGTCGGGGCACAACAAAGGGGCTTTCGCTTAGCTTAGCTTTGGCTACTCCAACTCGATCACTCTCCAACCTCTGCTCCCGCTCAACAGCTAGCTAGCAATTATATATCCATTCCTCCTCCTGCGTCGTTGACGAAATGACATGTCCTGATACAAGATGATCAACATATATATATATATATCCTCTGAAAAGAGCAAACTACAGCAGATTGATCGAGCAAGCATTAAGGACGAGATGATGATGCATAAGTAGTTGATTAATCAATTGATTTATAGGAGGTTGGGGGATTCCCCCTAGCTAGCTAGTAGAGATACCCAGTGATGCACGCATATCCTGGGCGCAAATTGCAGCGGACCGGCTCGTCGTTTGGGCATCGCAAGCATGCATTGTACATGCATGTCCGGCAAACAGAGCATCTAATCTTTGTCTCAGATCTCTCGCGAGTAAAAAATATATATGGTGGCCAGACCAGACCGAAGACCAAGCTACTACTAGCTATAGCTAGCTACCCGTGGTCGTAAATCTTGGTGTCACGTAAGCGTCATGCTCATGCATGATGCGTAAATAAACTACTCATAAACAAGTTTATTTTTATCAGCTTGTGTTCGTGGATCGCGGTGCAACAGAACGGCCGGGTGGATGGATGGATCTCTCGGTCCATGTACTACTCATGTGCAACGATGTAGGGACAGCAGGTGCGTGTACAATATGCTCTAGATGTTGACTCTCGGCATGCATGTGGACGATCCAACAGACATCAGGTGCAGTGGGATTGAGAATCTGCACTTGGTTCAGGTAGTAGGAGGACGACATGGTTGGACTTGGATCATATATAATGCGCATTGTTAGGACTAAGCTATTAGATAGATATAGCCGTCTTTATCTTTTCTTGGGGTATATATACTGTATTTATATTTTATCTAATCTTTTGTTTTAATTTGGGTATTATGCATGTCCCCCTCTCTGCCTTTAACTTTTCTGCTGGCAGAAATTAAATAGGCTCATCATCGTTCACCAATTAGGTGTTCCGTCAGGAGTCAGGAGCATGTATATGAATGAATGAATTGATGCTTATTTTCTGCATGAACTAAATAATAGGAGAGGTCTATATCCTCTACTAGGCTACTACCTACCAAGCTACAAAAGTTTTTCTTTTTTAAAAAAAAAGGTATCTTTGTTGACTTGGTTCCAAATTGAAAAAGTCTGGAGAAATACGACGACATATATAAACAACTAGTAGGATATATAGGGCCTTATCATTTCATTGACTAATAACTACATCATTCTGTATTGGATATATTATAAGGGAAAATTATGGGGTAGTAGTAGTGTCGCCCCCAAAGTGTGCTTTTACTCCGTTCATAGATCTCTTTTCTTCACACTTCTTTTTATAAAAATGATTATATATATGTACTCAGCAGGGAGAAGAGGAGAATAAACCGTTGCTCCTTAGGAGAGCGTGGGGATAGTGTATTACATCCCGTTCATTCTTTTTTTCTTTACACTTTTTATAAAATGATTATATATATGTACAGGGAGAAGAGTATACTCCCTCAGGGATGGTATTCTCCATCGTCTCCAAAACACAACTTTGACCTCTTATTATTATAAAAATATTTATGGAGATGTGATATATGTATACTTTTATCAAAGTATTTTTGAAGACAAATCTACTTATATAATTTTCACATTTACAAACTCAACAAGTTAAAAGTTATTGATTATTTATATTCCCGATGTTTGACCCAAACCTTGTCCAAAAACGACTTCTAATACCATCCCGGAGGGAGTAATATCTGTTCTAGTGGCCTCTCTTTTGCATTTGTCAATGTGTGTGTTGTTCATGATGTACGTATAAGGAAAAAAAAAAAAAACAGTTAAACATTTCATTGTACATAAGTACATTATAAACCTCTTATAGTTGGGGAGAATTTTTATATTTTAATCCTTTATAATAAACATTTTCTAGAGCGGTTATTTTAAAATAAAGAAGGATTAATTTTTTTAAAAAATCCCATACTTGGAGACACAACCCCCAACCCCCGCGTTGCTCTCTTAGGAGAGCGGCTCGGTGGCGCCGCCACCCCCATCCTTCAAGCCCCTCCCATGAGGCCCCTTCCCCGCCGCCGCCGGCTCGATGCGGCAGTCTGGCCGACGGCAAGGATGGCGACATGGTTGGGTACCTTCCCTTGCTCCTTCTCCTCCCTCCACTCGCCCCGATGTACGTGTTCCCCGAAGTTGGCTGCTTTGGGGCCGAGAGGCCAACGGTAGGATTTCAGGCCTCTGCGCCCGGGATCGGCGCCCCTCGGCCCGATCTGCCCCGGCCGCATGCTGATGTGTGGCGTGGTGGTGGGAGATGGCTGCGGCGGCACGATGGTGCGCTACGCGTGCTAATGGTGTGCTCTGGCTGCCCAGATCTACAAACAAAAAAAAGAGAACAGTGGTGGGGTAGCTTGTTGAATATCCATGGGTAAACAACTAAACCCGAAAAGGAAACCCAAAACCGAAAAACCATGGGCAAAAACCAGCACCAAACTCTAAACCTGAAAATCCAAAACCCACGGATACTTGCCCGAACCCGATCCGCTATCGCCTTTATGTTAGAGTCCTTGTGTGACGTGGTTGAGGCGAGGTTGGCTCGGCAGGGGTTGGGATGTTGGTGGGTTGGGCGAGGGGGCTCTTCGATCTCGGCCTTCTTCTTCGTGTCGGTTGCCTTTTCCCTTCGTTGGGCTGGTTTTTGTGGCGGAGTTAGCAGGGGGTTTGCTTGCTGCCGGTCCAAGTGGATGGCGGGACTTTTTCGACCGGATTCTCCTAGCACTTCTCCCTGCTCGGCGCCCCCTTGGGGCGGAGGACGGGCGGGCTTCGTTGAACCATCGCAACATCGTGCCTTCTTTGTAGGGTTTGGTCTCCGGCGGCGGCGACGGTGTGGAGGTTGCACGAGGTCGTGGCAAAAGCTTGATGACGACGTCTGCGGATGCAAAGTGCCCTCCTTGGAAGCATACTTTTGTACCTCTCCTCCTACATGTTGGATTTTTGCAAGTGAAAACCTTCCCTTGATGGGCTAGCTTGTCGACACTCCTGGAGTCAGTTTCCTTCTTGAATACTTTGCTAGGCGGTCCAATTTCTGTTGTGGACCTCTTGTTGATTTTCATGGCGCTTCCCCAAGGTTATTGGTGCCCAGTGCTCCAAGGGCATTGGTGCTCCAAGTTGTCTTTTCTAGTGGAGTTGTATTAGTTGTTTTTTTTTCTTCTGCTGAGTTGTTGATAGTTGAGTTGTTTTTAGTTGGATTGTTGCAATCAAATTGTAAATGGTGGCGTGAGTTGTGAAAGTCGTACCAGAGTTGTGCAGGAGGAGTGGGACACTTTCCTTAGTTGTATGGGTTTTCTGGCCTAGTTTCTATTAAAAAAACTGGGCTGACGCTTGTTTTTTTTCTTCGTCTAATTGAAATCGAGGCAAAGTTTTGCCGTCCTTTCTAGAAAAAAGCCCCTTATAGTCCCTCCCTGTACCTTGCTTCCTGCTTCCTTGTCAAGGGATCATAGTGCGTTCGATCTATGAGCGCCTTGCAGTCTTGCACGACTAAGAATTTTCACTGAAGTTATACGGAGAAGGCAAGTGCTACTTACTTTGGGTCATTCATTGGATTGACCAGAGCATATACTCAAATGGACTAGAAATCTTATTTCTCATAACTTTTTTTTAATACGCACAAGCAATTCGTATTTTTGTGGCGTTTCTCGTAACTTGAGTTGAGGGAGAAATGAACTAGAATAAAGTTTGGTAGATGACTCCCCCCAAAAAATGGCACGCTGGGTGCCCACTTGCATCCTTAGGTTGTCCCCAACAGGAGATGCAAAATGTAAATATGCATCAGGACAGGTTGTTTGCATAGCCGAAAACGCCTCCAACAGTTGATGGATATGAAGTTGTGTTTATGTTCGAGGAGGAGAGGACAGGCAAACAAATCCCCCCCCGCGCGCGAGGCAAACTTGCAGTGGTGGGGCTGCGACGGCGCTGGCGGGGCGGGCGAGGCGGGTCGGCGGCGGCGCTCCGTGCAGCATCTCCTTGGGCACGACGGCAGAGCTCCTTCTCGACATCAGGAACAGCGCCAGGACAAAGCACCACCGACACCGCCAAGGCCGCCGCCGCCGGCGGGTCGGCGGCATCGAACAACGACGCTGCCGCCCCAAGCAGCACAGCCAGGTGGCTCGAGCTCCGCCCGCCGAGTCCCGCCGCCGCGGCGGCGGGTGGTCGAGCGGGCGGAGGAGGTTGCGCCGCGGTCGCCCAACCAGGGAAGGACTCGATCTAGAAAGTGGGAGGATAGACCTGGACTGAGGTATTATCGGCGGCGCGACTTGCAGCAAGTGGCGGCCGGGCGCCGGCAAACGGACGAGAGGAAGTGAGGAACGCGAGAAGGAAGACAGGAGCAAGCTGTTGGACTCGCGGCATGGGAGGAGGTTGAAGAGGCTAGTTTCTGGGTCACCCATCTTTTTACTATGCGGTACTCAGATGGTCGTATGCCTGCTATCTTTATGCGGTAGCTGTTGGAGACAGCCTTAGAGAAAACATTCAGCACAGTAGCGCTTCGTCTTTCAAAATTTCAATTCAGGCCAAGAGATCAGACAGCCTGCCTTTCTCGTTCAAGCCAAAAGATCGAGTACGTTATCTCGGCATCATCTATAGCCTCTGTACGTGTTGGCGTATTCATGCATCAACGCTCAACCCATGATCGGTCGGTTAGAGCATGCAGCAAGATGCCATGCGGTTTTGGGACGCTCTCGCCCGCCTACTAGTGCTGCAGTGTGCACGCAGCGTGTGGCCGTCGATCGCCGATGCGCCCTTGAGCAGAGTGCGCCGCACGGCTCCGGCCGGCATCATCTCACCTGGCCTGGCCACCCTGGCGCGCAAGTCAAAAGCTACACCGGCCGCCGACCGATCAGCGTCGCGCGCCCGCGATTCTCGGGGGCGCATGAACGGCGGCACGATCCGGAGCCGCGCTGCCGCCGCTCGCGCACGCACGCCTCGCCCGGCCGGCGCCGCGCGATGCCGCTACTAGGACGCGCCGCGCGCGTGTCCGCGTAGGGGTTACGCATTGCAGCGCACGCATGCGCTACGGCGGCGGCGCTGGTTGCTGTTGCCGTTGCCGCGCCAGGGAGGGGCGAGGAGGTGAGCGAGGTCTCAGCAGGTGCATGCACGGTTCCAGCTTTCTGAGCCGAGGATCGAGGCCCGTATACGTCTCTGTCATGATTGCGTATGTAACTGTGTTTGTGGTGCACGATCGAGTTTACGGATGGGTCCAGCTGAGTCGTCATCGTCAGGTTGCTTTACCACTCGGGCCTCTCTCTCAAAACAAATTCAATCTAACCGTACGTGTCATCAGGCTAGCTATATATACTTATTTACCTTTATTTACTTTTACATCTTCTTTTGATTGTGTTTAGTGTCAGTGTTACCGATGCAGGTATATGATGATTAATGGGCGACTTGAATCGTCAATTATTTTCACCATCGAGCTAGGACACATGTACAGTCTGGAATCTATTCCACGAGCTAAGGCAGCACCAATTCAGAGATGGTAACGTGCATGCTAAATCCAGCCGTGGAACCAGCACCGTTCCCGTATAGGCCAGGCACGCCTCGATGGACATGGAAAACACGTTTGGCTCTTTTCCAATAATCCCCAAACTGGAGGATCCAAGCTGCGTATCCAGCACCGCTCCAACAAACCACAGCTTATTCTTGTTAAGCCATGCTAATTACGCACACTTAATTTCGAGAGAACTTCTCCAATTAATTATGCACACTAGTAGTGCATTGAATCCGTAAATGGGCACTCTTGGATAACTAGGATGTTACATTTGAACGTGTCCTCTGTCCGGAAAAAATACACAAGGAGAAGAAAAAGTCTTTGGTGTGCCTTAGCTATAGTTTTGTTTTCAAGATCATGCATTAGCACGTAAATATACAAGGAGAAGAAAAAATCTTAAACATGAACTAATTCGGTACTTCCGTAATGTTCGTTCCTAATCCCAATAAAAAAAAATATCAGTATTCTCTCTGGAAGTTGCTGAGTCCATCGTCGTCGTCAATGGTCCTCGTTCTCCAAGTTGTCTCAAAACACAAGAAGGGCGCTGAAGGGGACACCAAATTTTCCATGGGGTCCCTATCACCTCCCTCCGTTTCCTTGTAGCATCGCCGATTATCTTACCCAGGCGATATCCTCTGCTGGTGGTTTCGCACACTGGCATGTCGACACATGCCTCCCCGGCCACGCCATTTTTCTATCCCGTGTCGGGTTACTCTCCACCCGATCGGATCACCCCGGCCGCTCCGCTGCTTAGTTTAATCCGGCGTCCGGTCGGCTAATTAGCCAAGCATTGCATAGCTAAGCTACGGGCGGACGCGACAAGCACCAGCCGCGCGCGCGCGCTGGCGTCTCGTCAGCCCCCGATGGCCCCTGCCGGGCGCGCCGGCCGCGAGTCCCATCGCCCGTCCGACGTGGCGGACAGCGCGGGCCCACGTGCTCCCTCCCGGCTCGGGCAGTGACGCCCGCGTGGGCCACGCGCTGCCGGGGCACGGGCCATTTCGGCAGGGGCAGCCAGCCCAGGCCCCCGACGTGCATGGCGCCGCGACGGACGAGGACCCTGGCCACGCCACGCCACGACCCCGGGCGCTATATATACCTGTCCCCCGGCAACGGCAACGGCATCCCTCACAAGTTGTGCAAGCGAGCGAGAATTGCAAGCAAGCCTGCCGGCAACAACAATAAGATCGAGCCCCCGGCCCGCCCGCCTATTACTGAGGTAGCCAGCCAGCCAGCCAGCCAAAGAGACGACGACGACCCTATCTACCTCGTGGTCCTCGTTCATCCGTTTCTCGGTCCTCCGATCCGGTCCGATCCGACCCATCATGGCTCCGACGGCCACGGCGGCGGCGGTGGGCGGCGGGAGGGTGACGGCGCTGGGGGTGGCGGCGTGCGAGCGCGACGTGGAGAAGCTGGAGTTCATCGAGGACATGACCAAGAACTTCGACGCCGAGCAGGTGCGCGTGCTCGCGGAGATCCTGTCCCGGAACAACGGCGCCGAGTACCTCCGCCGGCACGGCATGGAGGGCCGCACGGACCGCCTGTCGTTCAAGGCGCGCGTGCCCGTGGTCACATACGAGGACCTCCGCCCGGAGATCGACCGCATCGCCAACGGCGACCGCTCCAACATCATCTCCACCCACCCCATCACCGAGTTCCTCACTAGGTAATTTTAATCGGTTTCGGTCAATGGTGCAACGAGCTAGCCAACGACTGCAGCCGCGGTTGATTAATCCATCCATCCATGGGCTAGCTGCTCGAATTGACGTTTTGCTTATTCAAATGTGCGCGTGCAGCTCGGGGACGTCGGCGGGGGAGAGGAAGCTAATGCCGACGATCGAGGACGAGCTCAACAGGCGGCAGATGCTCTACAGCCTTCTCATGCCCGTCATGAACCTGTGGGTGAACGACACATCTTCTCTAGCTTCTATAATATCTATCTATGCTTTCGATTTAATTTGCCCGTTTTGACCCGGCCAAGGCGGTAGCGGTCGAGCGATCAAGCTAACCGTTTTCGGCTGCAATCGACCACCAAGCTGATCGATGAGCTGGTGGCTGGTGCACTATATATATTTTTGGGCTTATTAAGATAATCTCTGAGTGAGTTTACTAAATATAATTGACCTACTAACTGAAAATGGTGTTCCGTTATACATCTTTCTTCTTTCTATAGGTCTCAATCCATTATATAATTAACGTAACCTTTTCTATTCAAAGATGAACGTTTCATGTCATTTATATATATATAACTAAAAGTTAACATGGTTCATGCCGTTTCACAAAATAGTGGTAATGGTTGTTCATGAACGTACGCCTTGGCTGCCCGGGGGGCATTAGTGTTAGGCTAAGCGACCCGGCAACTTGATGGTGGAGGCGTACGTGGCTAATCATTTTAGAGGTAGCGAGCCTAAAATAATGCGAAGTTTGTGTCTTAGACGCCAGAGATGCCTTGGGGTTTTCTCTACTTTTTAGGCGCCAAGATTCCTTTTCTTATTTGTGGCATCTCTCTACCTTCCTAAAATAAACTCGTGGGCAGCTCAAAGTCCATTGCATACGTAACCGGGAAGTTGGAGTACGTGTGTCAATTCTTGGAAACAACGCGACAAACTAAACGCAGTGCCTTCCCACGCTGAAATCAGTGCAAGATTTGGAGCCAATCAACTTGCACAAGCACACGTAGTATGTGATGTCGTAGGTACACACACTGGTGGATAAAGTTTGTTAATTGTACTTTCCACATTATACAACATGGCCTGGCCCGGCCGGAAAGAGTGACGATATATCCGTTAATTCACACTACCCAAGCTCTACTAGGTTAGTTATCACTTTCCATATGTACCATATATATATATAAAGAATTTGTATTGAAAAAAAAATCTCATGTGGACTATATATCTACCACCAAATATCTGTCTGAATTCCAGTCACCAACCACGCTAAAAATTGTGGACATAAAAAAGCAATTTTCCTGATTGCATATATAGTAGCATTTGTTTTGATCATGGAGCGCACATGCAAATGGAATCAGGTACGTTCCTGGGCTGGACAAGGGCAAGGGCCTCTACTTCCTGTTCATCAAGTCGGAGACCAAGACGCCCGGCGGGCTCCCGGCGCGCCCCGTGCTGACCAGCTACTACAAGAGCGACCACTTCAAGCACCGCCCGTACGACCCCTACAACGTGTACACCAGCCCCACCGCCGCCATCCTCTGCACCGACTCGTTCCAGTCCATGTACTCGCAGATGCTGTGCGGCCTGCTGGCGCGCACCGAGGTGCTCCGCGTCGGCGCCGTCTTCGCGTCCGGCCTGCTCCGCGCCATCCGCTTCCTGCAGCTCCACTGGAAGGAGCTCGCGCACGACATCCGCACGGGCACCCTGAGCGCCAGGGTCGTCGAGCCGTCCATCCGGGACGCCGTGGGCGAGGCGCTGACCAAGCCGGACGCCGAGCTGGCCGACTTCGTGGAGGCCGAGTGCGGCAAGGACAACTGGGGAGGGCATCATCACCCGCGTGTGGCCCAACACCAGGTACCTGGACGTGATCGTGACGGGCGCCATGGCGCAGTACATCCCGACGCTCAAGTTCTACAGCGGCGGGCTGCCCATGGCGTGCACCATGTACGCGTCGTCCGAGTGCTACTTCGGCCTGAACCTCCGGCCCATGTGCGACCCGTCGGAGGTGTCCTACACCATCATGCCCAACATGGGCTACTTCGAGCTGCTGCCGCACGACCCGGACGTGGAGGCCCCGATGCCGCGGCAGCTGGTGGAGCTGGCGGACGCCGAGGTGGGCAAGGAGTACGAGCTGGTGATCACCACGTACGCGGGGCTCTGCCGCTACCGCGTCGGCGACATCCTGCACGTGACGGGGTTCCACAACGCGGCGCCGCAGTTCAGGTTCGTGCGCCGCAAGAACGTGCTCCTCAGCATCGACTCGGACAAGACGGACGAGGCGGAGCTGCAGGCGGCCGTGGAGCGCGCGTCGCGGCTGCTGGCGCCCTACGACGCCGGCATCGTCGAGTACACGAGCCAGGCGGACGCCACCACCATCCCGGGCCACTACGTGGTGTACTGGGAGCTCATGCCGGTGCGGGACGGCGGGGCGTCGCCGGTGCCGGCGGCCGTGTTCGAGCGCTGCTGCCTGGAGATGGAGGAGGCGCTCAACGCGGTGTACAGGCAGGGCCGGAACGGGGACGCCATCGGCCCGCTGGAGATCCGGGTGGTGCGCGGCGGCACGTTCGAGGAGGTGATGGACTACGCCATCTCGCGCGGCGCGTCCATCAACCAGTACAAGGCGCCCCGCTGCGTGTCGTTCGGGCCCATCATCGAGCTGCTCAACTCCAGGGTCGTGTCCAAGCACTTCAGCCCGGCCTGCCCCACCTACAGCCCACACAAGAAGTGATCCACAGGCCGGGCGTCATCTCACGTATGTACGGCCCAGACTGAGCTACACTTCTGCTACTAGTTCTACTGCGTGTCTTTCGGTTCCTCTCCCTCGTGTATTAGTGACGACTCCTACTTTGCTCCTGCCTGGCTCAGTGGGGTGCTAGTATCGATCCTAGTTACATATACTTGTGCGTGACGTCATTTCTTGAGTGGAAATGACCAGTGTTTGTACTTGTAAAAGACGGTATCACGGTAACGTCGTCATTCTTGGCCCAATATCATAACTGGCCTTCTAGCTCGATACCTCTGCTTATGTTATAATGTCTGTATGTTTTATGCTTTTATTACGGGAGCCAACGACACTGCTAGGGTTGACAACAGTTTGACACCATGCATTGATTCTTCTAACATAGTTTGCCGACGAAAAAGGTGAGTTTCGTGTTGAAACATGAAACCATGTGTGGTGTAAACTGGGTTACGCTTACATAGCTAAAAACAATCATTTCTCAGCGCAGTCGCTGACGATACAGATTTCGGCGGAGCACCAGACATACTAGATCGTATGCGAATCTTGTTCGATTAATACGGCTTGGCCATCTCTAATCTAACAATTAATCAAGAAATTCTAAAGGCCCACAATTAGTGCTGTGTGTGAAAGAAGGGCTAGTACTAGCTGATGTGATATAAGAAGACCTGTTGGACCTGTCAAAGAAGGACCTACAAGGAAGGTAGTTAACTTAAATAGGATGCTAATGTGTACTCGTATAGATAAGTTATGGAGGAGAATTGGAATGTCACATTCTGTTGAGTTGTTAATTAATTGGGTCCTTTTTTTACCATGTTGCAGTGTTAGGAGTTGTTAATCGCCATTGGATGGAGCCAAACATTTGTCGCCATGTGGCAGGGTGTTGTTTGAAGTTGGCTACACCAAACATGCCCAAATATTCAAACAAATAAAAGAGTATTGAAAGATATATTTAGTCCATGCATTGTTTGGGATGTTGGCTGGGAACCAAACATCCCTTTACACCTGAATTCTAGGGGGCACAAAGAGGTTTGTTATGTTGTGTTTATAGAGGTTTGTGGGAACTCTCAAATTTATAATGAACAGTTTTGATCACTTGGTGGTGTGTGAGTTTTGAAAACGAACATCGTTGTTCATACGGTATACACGGAGTTTAACAACAGAAAAAAACGATCATCGTCTGCAAAAAAACTGTTGAAACAACGAGAAAAGACTTGATTTCTTCGTACAAAAGACCTCCGGAAAGTTTACATTTTACTTTGTAAATTTGGAGGAGAAGGATCTGCAAATTATTGTTTTACTATTATTTTTGAAGGGACAGCAAAAGTTTTGCCGTACGTGTGAGTTTTTTTATAACAACAGCACAAAAACGATCATAGACGAAGAACTTCGTAAAAAAAAAAAAAAAGAAAAGGTGCATTTTTATTATTTTTTGAAGGGACATGTTTTTGCAGATTGATTGTTTGGAAAGGTGAAAGAATGATTGTTCAAGGTGTCATCAAGCAGTAGTACATGCCAATTGATACTTCATCTGTTCCTTCATCATATACTAAGGCGCACTTGTACCACTTTTGTCTTGGGTGGCAGGAAGGTGTCCAGAGTTTGAGCAGCTTAGAAGATCTGGAAGTCTTCTCAATTGTGGTCCTCCAAGTGGTCTCCCGTTCAGGCGTTTTGGCTTTATATCCTGCGTCGGAAATTGAAATGTTATGCACTTAAGTTTTAAAATGGAAACGATCAAATTGCACAAGGCACAAAAATAAGCAGGCACATGTCAATATGTTTTTCATCTCGATCTAAGCAATTTCAATCTGCCTATGGCCCTGAAGTGCAAAATAATATCTTTCTTATCCCCTGGTTATTGTGACTTCATGAAAACTTTTGGAACTAAAATTTAGAGCTCACAAGTTGTTCGTACATTTTGCCTAACAGTAACTGTTAGCAGAAAAGTGTATTCGATAATATTTTGAATCTCATTTATATTGACCGGATCATAAGAATAGTTTGGTGTGCCACTGATCAAATAAACCAGTCTTACTCACATAACCTACTTTCAATAAAATGGAGAGGATAGATCTAGTCTTGTTGAACCCTGAACCTTGCCCAGCTCACATTAATCAGCAGCAATATTGTGTGGGTTTGTTTGTACAGCCTACTCATGAACTCACAACACAGGAAGTAACTTTTGTTCTAAAGATATAACACTTAAAGTACCAGCAGCATATATCTGACACTTGGATCAAACATCATAGTATCAGACTAAAGGAATCAGCCAGTCTATATCAAAAATGTTTAACTAATTTATTGATGAACACTTTACACTTAAAAGGAGCAACGACAAATACAGATACAGTGCATATATAACAATAAAAAAGACCAAAGAAAATTCCATTGGGCTGGACTCTTGGCAGCATACCTGGTCAAATATTGCCGTAGGGATGGCAAGAGTTGTTACTGCATTAGGAGAGTCTACTATTCCAGATATCCTACCCTCGCATGGGCAGCATGATAGTAAAAGATATACCTGTATAAAAAATTCAAAAAAAAGATATACCTGTAAAATCCCCAATCCCCTGATGTTAAGATACTACTAGGCATGCATGATACTTCAAGATAATAATAGTAGTTACCCTGTTTCCTACCTGCTCCTTAGAGTACCCAAATTTGGAAAGGTACTCAATGGCATTCAGAACTGCACGTTTGTAGGCAACAGTTGCATCAAGAAAATGCTGCTTCCCAGACTCATCTACACTGATGCCCTCAAACACTAACCACTCTGAGAAACGTGGCTCAACAGGACCTATCTCAAAGATAGGGCTCACATGAAGTGGTGTTGGACCAACTGGGGTTAAGTATTCCTTCATACCACCTCTTATGATCTCACACCTATATAGGGTGCAAGGAATTTTTAGAAGCAGGCAACGAAAAGTGCATTTTAATATAGGTAGATTTTATTTATCCAATTGCACATTCATAAGAACCAGCATGTTCATATGTGCTGGGGGTGTGGCTCAGAACTAATTGACTCCGACTACACACAAATGTAGTTTCAGAACATTCATAAGAATCATTGAGGCATGCATAACTTCTTATGATGATAGGATAGAAGCATCAATTAAAGCAATTCCATGAAACTATGCCAAAATCTGACAATAGACCTTTCTAATCCTATGAGTTCACTTATTCATATTGCACCTGTGCTATGTGGGAAGTCCTATGCAAGCACTGAAGATGGCTGGTGCTAGTATTACTGAACTAGTAACTTTATAAAATATGACGGAATTTTAATATTAAGTTTCCTAGCTAACACTGGTGGATTCAATTTTGGTGCAATTGGCTGTTTTGGTCCATCCTTAAAAGTCTGCTAGATGAATGTGAGATGTCAGACATCATCCATAAAACATTGTATCTCATGTAGTACCGAAGTATAAATAAGAAAATTTAGTACTTGAGCTCGAGGAATCCGCTCATTTCAATTGCTCCACACAACGAAATTTCGCCATCACCCTGGGAGAAGTGCATATCACCAGTGCTAAGGTTTGCTCCTTCAACAAATACTGGTAGATAAACTTTGGAACCTCTGCTTAGATTCTTTATGTCACAATTCCCGCCATTTTCCCTTCCAGCAATAGTTCTGGCTGCTTCATTTGCAATTTTGTGCCATTCAGAAGTCCCTTCTTGGACCTGCATGGCATTGTATACATTACAAACATGGTACTGCAGCCAAACACGTTAGATCTGCTAGCTTAATATCTACAGAATTTTTACTTGTCCTCTAGGAAATGTAAAAAGATTAATTGTAGAGATGTGCTTCTATGCCCTTCCCTAAGCGAAAAGCAATGTTGTTAAAAGCTGGTAATGAGCGGTTGTACGTAAATGCATCCCTCAGTCTGTTGTAGGTAACGCAAACAATTTCCATTTAACCCTAGGCACTAAAGTGAAAAAAAATATATCATGCCTTCCCAAGTAAGCAATTCTCAGGGGTAGGTAAATGAGCAAGGGGTCTCTGGTGTAGAACTTCACACAGTTTAATAGTCTCTGGCCTTGTCTCACACAATCCTTTTTCTCTTTCATTCCATATATTAAGAAGCTCAACTGATGGTGCAGTTCCCACTACACCAGGATGAGTTAATCCTGGAAAACGAACACCTGGTATATGCCAAAATCGAATTATTGAAGGATCCAAATCTGGAAAGCTTCATTCACAGCAACAAAGGGGAAAATATATATACCTGGTATCTGAGGGGAGTATGCGTAAATTCCTTCGAAATACCAAATGGCTTTTCTTGCACTAGGGAAGTGGTCAGTTAAGAATCCACCTCCATTCTCCCTTTCAAGTATTGCAGTATAACCCCACTCATCGCCTGGAAGTGGGCCAAGATTGCAGATCTCTACCGCGAGAAGATCACCTGGTGAAGCTGGAACCCCTTCAGAATCAACTATTCTTAGGGGGCCACTAAGATAATGAGCCTGTGGAATATGAATTTCTTTAGTCAGTCTAGCTCACAATGAAAGGACTAGAACAAAGGGAAAATTAGATGACATCGCCAGCAGAAGAAGAAAAACACAAACTTACAATTGTGAAATCCATGGATTTCATATCATCTGCAGAGTTATCATCCCTAACTCGCCCTCCACTCCAATCGACCATCTCAACACGGAACAATTCCCCTTCAGTTACATCAGCAACAGGAGGGATATCCGGATGCCAGCGGTTGTGAAGAGGGAGCTTTTGCTCCCATGGCTGCTTCTTCACATCTATGGGCACTACCAGTCTAGGAGTCAGAGGAGCCATGTTTCAGTACAGTATCTCCTCAAGAGCTTCTTCCCTTTGGAAGCTTTATTTTTTATAGTGGTACGGTATGCATGTTGATGAATCTGCTAATAGTAAAAACAAGGAGCGTTTTTCAAGCAAAAATGCACGTGTCGAACCCGAGCAGTTTCACATTGCTATATTTGTGTTTGGAGGTGGCTTGGATAACCGAGTCACTATCAGGTAGAATTTTTTTTAGTCGGTCTGGTCCCATCCCTATAGACTATCCAGAGCTAAGACGGTGAGATATTTTCTTGTTTTATAGCAGTACCAACCAACTTGGCTTGTCTCATTTGAGTTTTCCACAGGCGGCGAGTGCGACATGCAATATTTAGGTGCACAAAATTGTCCATCCCTTCGAGGCCTTTATTTTGGCAGTATGCCAACGGAATGTCCATCCCTTCCAGGCCTTAACAAAGTTTTTGTAATATTTGAAGTATTGTATAACTTTGTGTGTGACATCTATGAGGATGTCACACACAAAGTTTTTTTTTATAACAGTCACACACAAAGTTTGTGTTCCTTCAAAACTGGACAATACCATAGAAGAAGGGGAAATCTAGAG